>JAIUSX010000016.1:4200000-4732500 GCA_026573805.1 Hesperophylax magnus
AAAAGGTACTTTACAAAAAAGCAATATCTCGGGAAGGTACAGTGTTAATGAAGTAATTTTTTTTTTATTCATATCTACAAATAGCATAGAATCACATACAAAAATAAAATTCATGGCATTTTACTTGCTTCAATAAATAAAATCCATTTTAAACTTTTTTCAAACTTTTTGTAATTTTTTTTTTATTCTTATCTACAATAAACATAGTACAACCTAAAAAAATAAAACTCCTGGTATTTTGTGTGCTTCACAGTGTAGAAACGTTTTTAACCCATATTATCCCAAGCATATCTAGACTTGTACGATTTTCATGAAAATTTGGTCTTAGCACCTTATAATGTATGTCATAAAAAATCAATTTAAAAAAAAAAATTATTTCATTTATTTGCTGAGTTTTGAAACCGATCGATAAATCGATCAGTAGGAATATACCTACGTGGGTTGTATTCATAAGAATGTTACTTATTGTGAAATAAAAAACTGTGTATATGCCATACTTTATTATTTTTTATAAAAATTATATATTTTAAAACTGTTTGGAATTAATTAAGACATTGTGTATATCTATGAAATGTATTTTGAATGGAAAACGACTGAACATTTCTGATGTAAAGCGACATTGCGCGTTGAACATTTCATAAAAAAATTTTATGACATAATCCACATCGGTTAGATTTAATTTGGTTGACAGTGTGATGGGCCTTTCCATCTAGCGTTATAGCTGGAACCCGTTTTATAACAGCCAGTAATGATCTAGGCACCAAAAGTTTCCCAACGGAGGTGTTAGAGGCTTCTTTCATTAGAAAATATGTTGTAACTATATACCTGGTAAATGATAATAGATCATGACAACTGTTGCCCTTTTTCGATGCTGGGGATATTTTATATAATTGAAAGGCATTGTTCACACACGCATTGAGAGGGAACATAAGTAGTTGCCAATACCATCTCTTCAGCCTAATGGAAATTCGGTAGCACCCCACATTTTGATCTACGAGATCTACGCCGCCCATATATTTATTATAATTTATAAAACACCTGGGTTGATCAACATCCTTTTTTTGTTTGTAACAAAAACGCTTAACCTTTCCTACAGGTTCTACACCACACTGCGTAGACGCAACCGTCACAGTAACTCTAAAATTGTGTTTCCCTTTCTGAATGGCATTTTTTTCAGTTTCTGAACGCAACAGCTCAAATACCTCTTCATCAAAAAACAACTCGAAAAATTGTATTAGTGTTTCAACATCTTCAAGGAAACTGGGTATTGTGGTCACTTGTTCAGGCTTATCTGGAATATCTATAGCCCTCCAACGTCTAGATACTGGAACACGTTTTTTTTTCTGCGGAGGTGGTTTTGCTGATGATGTACTAGGCGTAGGTTGGAGAGCGTGATCGTCCAAGAAACTGTCTTCCACATCAATACAAGTTTCTGTAGCAACAGTGGCCCTAAGTTCAGCTTCTGCTAATAGTTGTTGCCTCGACAAATTATTTATATGGGTAGATTCCTCGTCACCACCATCTTCGTCACTTTTATCATAATTATCTGGTGGAGTAATATAAATATCAGCCTATAAAATATTCGTGTCATCTTCCAGATGTGAAATAATTTCATTTACTGACAAACTGTAACAAAAACAACAAAAATATCTAAATAAAACCTTCATATGAATGCATAACAACACACTGGTATATCATCCTACTGATCGAAAAATCGATCACTTTATAAAATACCAATTTTACTACCCACAATCAATTTTATAATAATTTCAATATGTTACAATATTGTGAAAAACATTATTCTAAGTATAAAACCACAAACATAAATAGAATTATATTATAATATACCAAAACTACTTACGTTTTACGACAAGACATATTTTTTAAGAAAAATTGCCTTACAAACAGTTTAAATTAGAATAATAAACGCGGGAATTGTGAAACGTCAAAAATACTGCTTGACAACTAATAGTTTCAGGTGTACCAATATAAAAAATTAACAACGAATGTGTTCACAATTTCACATAAAAAAATAAAGTATCAACCGATCGAATAACCGATCACTAGGAAGATATGGGTTAAAATGAGAAATCTTAATCATACAGAATTGTTCCAAGTTTTTTTTAAATCTAGATACTGTATTTGCAAATAAAAAAAGTCAAACTTATTCGGTCCTTTACAACATGCTGGTAAGCTTGCAATGTAAGCTTAAGGCACCAACAAAATAATGTACCTTGTTCCTTACCCTGAATGCATACACCATAGCAATATTTTATAACAAGATCAACTTTTTAACTCTTTTCAATACAAAGTTAACTCTTTAAAAAACAAATACAATAAAAATAAAACAGGCAATGTAGGATTAGGTTAAATGAAAGTACATTACAATAATATTGTTTACAAATAAATGTTCAAGTTCATTTTTTACTTTTATTCTTGATCTGACCCATAAGATGGTTGAACTTTTGATCAGCATGATGAACGTCTTTTTCAAGAAAGTAGTAAGCTCTTCCTGAACCTTTTGTTGTGGGAGGGTCAACGATATTAAAAATATTTTGTAGTGGAACAAAACAAATATCTTCTTTTTGATGTGGCCAGTAAAAGGATGGAGCTGGGCCAAAAGGATGCATAAACTTGATTGATACATCACACTCGTCTTCATCTTTGGAAACCACAAGTCCAAAAAACCAATGGTTGTCATATACGCAAGCTACATAAGAGTTTGTACAAATTTGTACCATACTTAGTTGCTCAGAGCGATTTCGTTCCCCACTGAAGTTAAAAATCAAAGCATAATCTGAATCTGAACTTATCCTTTTTGTGCCAACTTCATTTTCAGACAGAGGAACAAAGCAGTGGAAACCTCGAGTGCCTGGTATTGTTTTAGCTTGTGAAAAACGCTGCTGTAATTGTTGCCTGCAAGTGAATAAGCTTTCTTTTCTCAGCAAGTAAAAATATATATTTTCTACTCTCGACTGACAAAACTTAAAAGTTTTGTCTACAGTTGTGATAGTGTTGCCAGGGCCAAGTTGCAAACTTTCTCTAGTTAGAAGACGTTTTACTGTTCCACCTATTCCATCACAGGGAGATTTCCCATGACTCGTAGCAAAAAACGACCAACATGCTTTCAAGTTGAAGTCTTTTTGATGGTGACACAGATTTAAAAAGTTTTTGCAGTTTTTATATTGCGCTGCGCAACCATCAGTAAAATAATGAACACTTTGAATTTGGGGAAATTTTTGATTTAAAAATTGAGCAACAATTTTTTGAGTTTCGTAAACGAAACTTACATCATGTTCCAAGTCATCTGAAATTACACACAAGCTTGACACTGTGAGATCTTTGCCAGGCTCTTCACAAGTGTAAATTACCACTGGGTGGAGTGAACAACTGTCTTGCGTCCAGTGGTAACCCTGGACTTCATTCTGGATAACATAGGAGAAGTTTTCACTGAAGTCTAATAACACAACAGCTTCATTTATCTGAAGCTGTGCTTTTAGGGACTCTTTGAGATATTTTGATTGAGACTTTGTTATAAAAGAATGAGGAAGAAGTTTTACAAGACTCTTCACAAGATGTTCTACATATTCATGAAAGGGAACTGTAACTGAAACCTGCTGTGTTCTATCAGTAGTTACCCATGCACTGTATGTAATTTCATCTTCTTGGTCCCATTCTTCAAATTTTTCTAACAAATGTTTCTTAAGATTTTCACTAGATGTTGAACACTTAACGCAATGTCGAAGCATACAGTCTCTATTGTTCTTTGAGCACACTAAGTAGTCCATTAAATCATTGTACGTTTCTTCACTGTCACAAGCATTAAGAAGCAACACTACATTTTGATGAATTGCACAAACGCAGACAGAATGAGAGCCTGGAGAACCTACTGGCACACACCATTTGGGACGCAACCAACAAAATTTCGAAATCCCAATTTTTGAAGCAGGGTATTCAAACTTGAAGGTAGCATAAAGTTCATTCAGGTTACAAAGCAATAGTCTTTTTTGTTCATAAACATTTTTGGTTATGCTAACTTTATCTTTTTTCCCTGGCATAACACGAGAAAATTCATCGTTTTGGTAGAAATTTTTAACCAAAGTAACTGTTCCTTGGTCTAATGGTTTTCCTTTTTTTGGATCAGGTAAAGCAATGATACCATTTTCATTTAGTAGCTCTCGTGCTTTACGAACTGAGTATTCACCAACACTGAATTCTTCAGCAACCTTTTTTCTACTCCACGAAGTTGGAGCGAGAGTTAGAAGCTGAATTCTCTCACGGCGTGTAACTTGTGTTTCCAATTTTTTTTTTAACCAACTCAACAAGCCTGTCCATGTCATTAGCTTTTTCTTGAATACATCTTGGTATTTTTGCATCACATTTTACTGGGGAAAATTCTTTTTCTAAAACTTTACTTACTTTTTTCTTTAAGGTTGAACAAGCAGAATCTAACTTCCGTTTAGCGTAACTAGACTTACT
Source organism: Hesperophylax magnus (assembly GCA_026573805.1). NCBI lineage: Eukaryota > Metazoa > Arthropoda > Insecta > Trichoptera > Limnephilidae > Hesperophylax > Hesperophylax magnus. The sequence continues at coordinate 4,204,480 of JAIUSX010000016.1, forward strand.
GTGGGATGGTATTGCATGTAGTTTAAATGGAGATTCTCCAATGTCAGTTAAAGAAGTGTTGATTTCTTGTAAAAAAATTTCTTTGTTTAAAACATTTTCAACTTCACTTATGTCTTCTTGAAAAGTGTTAAGCTCTTCAATTTCATTGTTAAGGTTTTGGCTCTTACTAATTTTTGCTCTGCATGCATTACAAATTTTTTGTCCAGGGATTGCTTTATTAGTTACTTTTAGAATGGTATTAATGTTCTCTGAAAATTCCAAGGATACTGTTCTTAAAGTTTTTGTAATTTTCCTTTTGTGGCTTTGGAACGGGTCAAAACAAGCTTTTTGAAATGTTTCATATTTATTTAAGTTAAATATTCTGTGGTGCTCACAAATGTTGAAAACCAAGTCTGTAGATACAAAACTTCTTTGTTGAATAAGCTTTTTTTCAAATTCACTTAACAAATCCACACTCGTTAATTTCTCTGACTTAGTATAACTTTTTTTGTGACATTCAGTACCATTATGTTGTCCCACACTACATTTAACTAAACTTGTTTCGATTAGAGACATTTTAACAACGTACACCATAACATGAAACAACTACTGTATTTATATAGATGATCACTGCTTTGAAGCTGACTCAGAACTAAGCATGTCAGAGGAAACAAAGCATGTAGTATCCTGCAAACTTAGTGATGAGGCAGATAGTAATTTTCATGTTCTGTCTTGTTGCAGATACATCATTTCCATGTAGTGACTTGTCTCTAGGACTGTTTCTTTGATATTAGTCCATTCATTCAACCTATATTACTAGCTATATACCTAAACTATAACTTGCCCAATTACAAACTAAAAATAGATATAAAAAAAAATCACAAAAAGTTTAAAATGGATTTTATTTATTTTTGTATCTAGATTTAAAAAAACCTAGAACAATTCTGTATGATAAAGATTTCTTATTTTAAAAACGTTTCTACACTGTGAAGCACACAAAATACCAGGAGTTTTATTTTTTTAGGTTGTACTATGTTCATTGTAGATAAGAATAAAAAAAAATTAAAAAAAGTTTGAAAAAAGTTTAAAATGGATTTTATTTATTGAAGCAAGTAAAATGCCATAAATTTTATTTTTGTATGTGATTCTATGCTATTTGTAGATATGAATAAAAAAAAAAATTACTTCATTAACACTGTACCTTCCCGAGATATTGCTTTTTTGTAAAGTACCTTTTCCGTCCCAAAAATTACTTAAAAAATTACTTTTGGTAATTTTTTAAAGTCAAGTAGATAAATGTAAAGGGTTTATTTATTTTTTTCTGCAATCAGCATAGTTTTCTTGATAATATTGAAAATTTTCATTGCATTTGCACTATAAATGACAAAGATACAATTTTTTTTCATTGAAGGTACAAGCTCTTCCGGAGTGCTCGGAATATGTAAAAACGCTTATTTTGCCCAAACTTCAACTGCCCATAAAAAAAAAACGAGTTGAGGTAGGAAGGTAAAATTTGGTATATTTTCTTATCTACATGGAAGGATTAAAAATTTAAAGTTTCATCAAAATCTGAGATGGTGGGTGACATGGCCTGGATGATTTGGTGCGGATTGACCCGACGAGCGATGTTGGAGAGAGTCTACGCGAACTTCCAAGAACGCCTCCAGCACTGACTGAATCAACGATTTCGGCCACCACATGCCTGATGTGATTTTCCACACTTGACTGTCTCAAATGCTATTTCCTCGCGAAACTGATTCCATCAATAAATTTGTTTTTAAGTAAAAATTAACTATTTTATAATTTTTTTAAAACCGTTTGTCCTCTCTGCCGCACCCTGTACATTTTGCAAAACTGAACTGCTATATTTGTGTACCGTTCTTCAGGCTGATTCACAATTATCAATATCTTACAAGAAGTTATATTTTTAGGGTATTGGACATATTAGCAGACTTTTGCACCGCCATCTGGGAAAATAACAATGTGTCCAATTCGTGTATAACCTTCAGTAGTGTTTAAAAAATAGAGCAAATTTTATACCGACAGGTTTTAAAGTTAAACCGTCTTACTTATAAGATTCTTACGCACTGGTTCAACATTAGCCAACATTAAGCCCTGTTGAAGGTCGTTTTAACCATACCTATGCCGTGGTAATAAGTTTTTCACCAATCCGACCTTACACGCAGCGTAATACTTACTTACACTGCGATTTTAAGTAAGGGGGAATGTGTTTTGAAAGCTCAACACCAATGATAACTGTTAATTTCACCATTCAACTAAACTTACCATCGCATGATTTGGGATTCGCAATAACATTTATTAGTGCTGCTAGCAATTCACGCACCATTGCAAAAAGAACTAGTAATTCCTATGTTATTTTTATTTTATTTTATATTTACAATTTAGTATTTTTTGTAAATATTTTTGGCCCATGGGTACTGGACCCTTAGTTTGTTGTTCGTTAGATTTTATTTGTATTGTTTGTAAGTTTATTATTTAATGATGTAAAAAAAATTGTTGGTTTTACTAAATAAATAAAATAAAATTAGCACATTTTATTTTCGATGTCTTAAAATTGATAGTACAATGCGAGTAGCCTGTAAATTGTCAGATTCATTTATTGACCAGTCATAGAAAGGGTGACGCCTATGCCACCTCTCCGCTCCTTGCAACTTGGTTTGTTCCTTTCACCCTTATCAGCATGTCTATGATTTCTCATGTCTATTCCTCTAGCTCTTTTTTTCATGTGTTTTTTTTTAATCTTACATAGATTTTTTAATGCCGCTTTTAGCTTTATTTGTGTATGAAATTTGCTCTAGTTTCTAACCGTGAAGTGTGCTATCACACGAAAGAGACAACCTGTACTGTACATGTTAATGTGAATCACCACCCTATAGTATTTCCTATACCTCTGTTCTTGAACGCCATCCATTGGATATAAGCCGGAGAAGAGTGGTATGCCTTCATCGACTCATTGTACAGAGCCTAAATACAAAATTCACTTTGAAAAATACAAAAAATAAACAGTTAAAGATGAAGTATTTAAACCAGATGCAGACCAATAACAAATCATGAACATCTGTATGTGCCAAGAGACCTATAAAAGACAAAATACAGGACTCCGGAATTCAGTTCCCATCGTTTATACAGCAATGTGTTTATTTCCGTAAGTGACATTAATCATTACATATTTTCATTGCAAAAAAAATAATTACGTAATTATTATTTTTTTTAATTTTAAATTCTTTGATAAGTCGAATTGAATAATTTTGCTTTATTTTAATTTGAAGGGATCTCGGAAGAAAGGCCTACTAAATGAGTTATCCAAGTAAAAACCAGTAAGAAAATTTTATTTGTAAATTTATCAAAAAAATTTTTTTTTTTTTCTACATTATATCCGATCGAGCTGAAACTTTTGGTGTCACTCATGCATACACAAGCATTTTTCTGAAATTGGTTGACATTATATTTGATAAATAAAAATTTACAACAGTTAATATACGAAATAAATGTCAGTTCTATCCAATTAGAATTTGGCTTAGGTGTTAGTTCTCTATCTATTAATTAAAATCAATTTAATATATCTATTAAGAAAAATAGATGTACTATAGTAAAAAAAAGTTTTCTTTTTATGGGTTGAATTTATTTCTTAGGAAATGCGCAGTTTTACAGCCTCTTACAAACTGCACACCTCATCCTAACTGACTAAACAACATTATCTGAGCGCCGGTATCACTAAGTCAGCACGCCCGTTAACCTGCTAGCGGTTTCCAGACCCTGACTCAGTGCATTAGTTTCCCAGCTCCGCTCTGTAAAATACTTCCCATTCAGTGTCGTAACTAATGCGTTCCTTCTGACACAGATATTGATAAAACAAAATAGAAGGTGTACTTATACACGGTTATTTAATAAACTAATCATTAAAACGAATCAAAAAATGAATAACTATGTATCCGAAGGAATGCAGCTCCAACACTGAATGGGTCGTGTATGTTGCACAGAGCGACGCTGGGAAACGTAGGTACGTCTGGAAACGGTAGCAGAACAACGGGTGTGCTGGCTTAGTGATACACGCGCTCCGATAATGTTGTTTAGTCAGACATGAATGGTTAGTAGAGCAAAATACATCTATTTTAAAACTGATTTCGCCGAGGATTGAACCGTTCTTTCCAGGGACCGGTATCAAACGCGCTACCGACCTTGCTGAGATGGGGATCATTTAGGAATGAAAGTTTCGTATATTAAATGCTGTAATTTTGCCCAATTTCAGAGAAATATATATATATGTCCACATGTGTGTACGTGATTTACACCAAAAGTTGATAGATAATGTATTGTCATTGTTAGAAGGAATCGACAGATTAATTTATCGACACGAATCATTATAAGAAACCGTACTAAAAAAAGAATGCCAATATATAACAAAACTATTGAAAGCGAGTAAAGAATAATGATCATACCTTCTCAGCTTCGTACTCGTCTACGAAATGTGTCTTCTCTTGCTCAGGCAGATCCCTCCACATGGAGCCGATGATGCGGCCAATCTCCCACAGCTTCAGCTCCGGGTTGGCGGCCTTCACGGAGTCCCACACCTTGCGGGAGTAGCGCATGTAGGGCATCAGCGGCTTCTCCGGGGGCTTCGGGGGTTTCGGGGCGTTGGCGGCAGACTGGATTGTGAACAAAATTGATGGATAAATATTTGTCACTTATTTGGGAGATATCAAGAGGATATAATACCTATTCATCTATCTTACCATTTAATATCCTTTACCACTCACACAGCTCAAAACGGAGTACTTAAACCTTCAGGCTAATTTGTTTTATATTATAGAAACAAACGGTACATGATTTACAGAGATGAAACAATACACAGGAAAAAGATACTTCATGTTGGGTGTAGCAGTTCAATCAAGCCCCGCTACAGAGATTCTAACACCTGTCAAGAATTTGGACTTGTTGACGTGTCGCTAGCGTTTATGGCAACTTCCTGTGGAAGATCTAGACTGGATTGCGGACTCACCAACTCCGCCTTCTTCAGTATCCAACAGGCTGCGGTTCCGGGACGTTGTGACTGGAGGAAGACTCGGGCCACCACGCGGGTCGACATATTTACGAGCTACGATGACGCCGCAGTTAGTTAATTTTACCTTGGTCATCCAACGCTCTACTTATTAAATTTTAGCAATGCTGATTGCACTGCTTGGCGCCCTTTTACGTTTATCAGGTCAGTTAACTTTTAATGTCATCAACCTTATTGTCAACCTCTCAATGTAATTTTAAAATTGCCACCGTGCACATCTATCCTTCGGATGATACACACCCCTGAGATATTAACTATTGATTTAAAGAGTTCTCATGTTATCTAAAGTTGTAGGAATAAATATTGTTATCTTGGAATCGTTTTCCGCTTTCTTTTATTTCTACACTTGTTAACCTCAAAACATGTTACAATGGCGGCAAAGTGCCTGTACCCAATATTCCCGTTATAGGGTACCTATGATATGTTTCCTTGTATTGTCTGCTAAGTGGTATGTTTATTCCTAGTACCAGGTGACGTGTGTAGTATATAGGTGTGTGTGTGACGTGCGTAATGAATGTGTGAGTGTTTGTGGATGTGTGTGTGTATGTATGCGAAAATTATTATTATTATTTTTGGGAACAACTCATCCCTTACTGTCATGGTTAGAACTATATATGATCTAAATGATTTTAGAAAGAGAAAACACCACGCTTTATATTAAAATCTAGAAGTTAACACAAAGTTAAAATGTACACCTCTATGAAACCAAGGGTTTTGACAGCAGTTTACGTTTGCATTCAAAACTAAAAAGTTTTTTAATTAAATATTTATTTTTAGTAATAAAATTTGATGGCGTATTCCATCACCTTTTTTTTAGTTTTTGTTTTCTGATACGTTCAGAATTATTCCATTTATTTGGATTTTATTGCAAAGGAGAAATACCCTGACCTTCTGACAAAATATGCCAAGGCTTGACTGTTTAAGACTATTCTGAAAGATCTGGTTAGAACGCCGACGGACAAAATATTTTAAAGTTTTCAATGTACAATCTTTATAAAATAAATATTCAAACAAAAAAAAACATATCTGAATATTCCACTGACCAACATAAATACCAGGGCAATAAACCAAAAATATACGTTATTCTTAGTTTGAATACTTCTTTTGGACAGAGAAATATTAAATTTCATGCTCATGGGGGAGTGACTGTCTCTCCCTTTCTGTAATTTGTCAATAAATGAATCTGACAGTATACAGGCAACTCACATTGTAATATCACCAATTAGTCTGCGAAAGAAAAAACCTGCTTACGAATTACTAATCCTTTTTACAATGGCGCGCAAATTGCGTAAAAAACTTAATTATAAATCCCAAATCGGGTGTACAAAAGTTCGGCTTGTTTCCAAAATTGAATATTTTGTTACACAAACATTCAGATCGTGCGCATAAAAGTAATTCAGCCTACTTTACTTTTCTGAGCAGGGTATGGTTATTTCAATGTGCGCTCTATGGCGGTCAACTCATGACTGATGTCGTAGTTTATTCAAAGCATTCTCGAACCCTCCTGGTGCCAAAAATATGGTCACGTGGTTTGCCTCCAGCTCGCCTAAATGATACTCAGATTTCATGTTAGGGCAAGTCCATCAATTTGGATGTCTATGGGTGTCTTAATCTCTGCATTTAAAATGAAGGGAAAATTACACCAAAAGAAAAATTTTACTGTAAAGATTGTTTATTTTACAAATTGGAAAAAGTTGTTGCCATCCCTGAAGCTTGTCGAAGATCCCAAAAATTTTCAAATTGAATAACATTTATGGGATAACTTTCAAAGTTAAAATGCAAAAGAACAAGTTTGGACAACTGCCAAGGAACTTGTAGATATAAAGGGTTAATAAGAATCACAATATATTTTGAAAGAAGCAATGATTCACATTTTTTTTAAATAATGCAATATCGACGGTTAAAGAGTTCACTAACTAGGAAATTTGGCAGATGAACCGTTGTGGATACTTAATAACTATATAATTAACTTCACATAGAGACGAGAAACAAACAACAAAAAAAGAAATACCTTTATCTACTATCTTTTACTTATTGAGGTTAGAATTACTATCAGTATGATAATAAAATATAATTTGCAACAATTATAAATAACTTCCAAATAAAATAAGTATTCGAAAACTTTACTCACATTAGCCGATCCTTTTCCCACTTTCTGCGGAGTAAATCCAGGATGCGAGTGTGGCGTGGTGACGAAGGGGCTGACCTTATCGTCCTTGCTGGGGGTGGTGCCTCCGGCTCCTCCTCCGGCCCGGTCCCCCGAGGTTCCTCCGGAGCCGCGCAGGCGCTCTGCAGGACGCGGGGGCCAAGCGACCATATGACTGTTGTTAGGCGGGCCTTGGTGATGCAAGGATGTGGGTAGCGTGGGAGTGGTGATATATAGGACGGGTTGTTATAGAATAGTGATGGATTGTAATGGATTGTGATAGAATGGTGATTGGGTGGTAATGGATTATGATAAAATGGTGATTGGGTGGTAACGGATTGTTATAGAATGGTGTTTAGATGGTAATGGATTGTGATAGAAAGGTGATTAGGTGGTAATGGATTATGATAGAATAGTGATTAGGTGGTAATGGATTGTGATAGAATAGTGATTGGGTGGTAATGGATTGTGATAGAAAGGTGATTAAGTGGAGGTAGATTTTGACATATTACAGTGGTAGTTTATAATAGAATGTGGTATAATGGTGATAGAATATGGTAGAAGTGAAAATAGAGAAGGAAACATAGTGGTGATATATATTGAGCATGGATTTAATTGGTACATGTAGTAATAAGATCAGGTGATCAGGCCGATTGTGATAGAATGTGGTAGAATAGTGGTCAGATGGAAATGGATTGTGGTAAAATGGTTATAGATTGTGAAGGAATAATAGAATGTGCAAAGTTTGAAAGAGCAGAAACGTTGATAATGTGAGGTGAGACAGAGTTAAGAATGATAGAGACAGAATTTAATGTGAAAATAGGGTTAAAATACATTTTTGTAACAAGGTTTCAAATATAATAAGGTAAGTTTTAAAAATAGATTACGTTGAAGAATGAAAACGAGATATTCGTTAAAGAACCAATAAAACATGATGCAGAATTATATTGTGCGTAAAACATGGATGATAATTGGAGTAATCTCAACAGTGGGTAGAGTGGCGTATACATAATATAGAAAAAATGAAGGATGTTGGTGAGAAAATAAAAGGAGTTGGTGTGTTTGGTTGTGTTTGGGTGGGAAGGAAAAACAGAAAACAGAAAAGAAGAAAAACAGCAATACATGTTTGTTAAATTCGAAGCTATGCAAAATTGGAAGCAAAAGGTGACATAATGTTACAGCATACTAACATGCAAGAAAATGTCAGATGCATTCTACAACTAATAATCAATTCAATTCATTATTTTGACATGTTTTTAATTAAATGATTTTGTAGTGTTTCAAAAATAAGATGTCAGCATTGAATGTTTTAGAACGTGCGCAGTAAATGCACAAAATGATTTTATAACAAGATATTATTGGTCTACAGTCAAAAGGCATCCTAAAATACAAATGTCTAATTAAGCTTACAAATCTAATAATCATTATGTTCGAGGACAGAAAAGCATTGTATGTACGTACTATTGCAGCACTACTACAATAAATTACAAGTTATAAACCAAACCTCTAAATTAGGTGACTTTTAAAGATAAACACAGTAGAATCCATTTAAGACAGAAAATTTTTAAGATGATAAATAAATTCTGCACCCAAAAAGTGCTGTAACTTCATAAATTAATTTTCTTAATCACCAAATTGATTAAATGCTACTCAACAAACTACTGACCGATTACAAAAGAAAATTGCTACATATAATAAATAATAATAATAAAAACATTTATTTGACAATAATTTTTACATGTTTGCATATAGTTAGTATACATACATTTAGATGATTATATTGCCAAAAGGGCAACTGCTCAGCTGTACATTCCGGATTTCTCCGGGAATGTAGCTGGTTTACAGCAGTGCCTTTAATATAATGTGTTATAAATTGTTTAATTTAAATAAAACATTTTAATTAATGATAATAATAATTCAATTTTTCAATTAATAATAAATTTAATTTAATTTTTAATTAATAATTTAAATAAAACATCAAAATTCAAACTAATTCAATAAATCAAATATAAAAAATTACAAATTTCTTTAAAAGAAAATAAAATATAAATTCAGGATTAAATTTACATAAAATACACAGATAAAATAATACATATTATAATACTACAGTTATTTTTTTTAAGGAATAAAATCAAGTACATTTTTTAGTGTTTGTGCCTTTGTCAAAACTTTCTCCCTAAAATGTTTTGATTAATACAATATCAGGGTTAGTGTTGGTTTCTTACTACTTTCTTTGGTAAATGTACATAAAATAGAGACACGGTTAATACTCAATTTTAATAGAAAAACCACTGTATATCAGTTAGATAACAATGAGAAGTAAGTATTTTAGTTTCCGAAAATAAAAATATATTGTAAAATAATTTGTAGCTATTCCGTAAACAAAACAAAAAAAACTGATAATTTGATGCCTTTTCGTCATGCCATTTTTGACATAATAATTTTAAATAGATTTTTTTTTATTAATTTACGTTTTAATTAAACCCAAACTGACAACCTAATAACCTTTTTAAGGGTCGTAGGTCCATATTTTTGTTTAAATAAAAGAAGAAGAAAAACTGACCCTAAAACTTTGACATAAATAACAAAAGCTGCCAAGTAACAAACAATTTAATTTTAACAAAACAACTTTTAAAATGTATTATTTTCTATTTCCAGAAACTGAAATATTTATTTCTCAATATTATTAACCAAAAAGTATTTTTTTAAATAAAATGTGCATACTACCCTATTTACTATATATTTACCTTTTTTTACAGTCTTTAAGACAGTAATAAAATAACTACATTCCCACGATTTTATCTTATCTTAAAAGGATTCCACTGTATATTGTAACTCCAAGAAATATTTAAAATAAAATCAAAAATATTTAAAAATTAAAAAAATATATATTATAAGTTATAACCACTCGAGCGATAGCTATCCAAATATAAGTAGCACTGCTAACCCTTGCCCTTGAACGAAAGGATTTTTATAAATTTAAATGAAACCCGATGTTACAAATAAATCAATTTAAAGCTCGCTAGGATTTAACAAAGCATCACGCCGTTCCTCCGCAGGGGTAGGCAGAGAGGACGGACCACCAAACAACTTGGTCATGGCACACACTTCTTGCCTCATTCACATTCATACATACTCTTCTAATATTCTGACTCTTGATATGGCCTGACTCGAGTATCGAGGATCGTGCCATGTCTTCCTCGGGCGTCCCCAACTTCTGCTACCATTCGCATTTGCATCATATATCCTCCTTACACTCCTTTCTTCGCTCATTCGCTATACATGCCCAAACCATCTAAGCGTCCCTTTATTAATCTTACTCATTAAGCTTACATCAGCCTTGCACTCTTTGCAGATCTCCACATTTCCCACACGATCATATATGGTTTTACCACACATGCACCTAAAGGATCTCATTTCAACAGCATTCAATCTACTTTCATCCTTTCTTTGCCAGTTCCATGCCTCACTTCCATACATCAGGATAGGTACCAGCACTCCATTGTGGACTGCTAACTTCGCTTCTTTGGACAATTTTTTGTTAGCGCCAACTGCGTTCAGTCCTCCATTAATGGAATTACCTGCATTTACTCTTCTTTCAATATCTCTGTCAGCCTTCCCATCTCTCGTAAACATGCTTCCTAAATACACAAATTCATCCACCTGCTCCAAGTATTCCTCATTCACAGCTATATTGCACACTGTTTTCGTACTTTCTCTTTCAAACACCATTACTTTAGACTTACATTCATCATCAACTCATTCTTCATGCATACTTCGTTCATCCTAGACACGAGAGACTGCAGATCATCCATACTATTAGCAATCAGCACCGCATCATCAGCGTACAACAGGCAACATACTTTCAGATTACTCAAATTACTGTTAACATGTTAAAAATTGTTTTTTTTAATGCCTGCGATTCCAGTAGACAACATACAGAAATAGTACTATACGACATTGCCTCAAATAAGTACATGTTAGGGCAATTTTTTTTAATTTGTTTTATAAAACGTAAAAATATGCAATTAAAAAAAAAAACAGTGTAATATAGGTGGATTCCATGGCTTTAAACATAAAACCATGGCAAACAGTTTATACGTTTCCATATTAGTCGTGAACACCATCAAAACCTTGTTCCTGTCTTGACTTGACATTATTGTTTTTGTGTCCAAGTTTTGTCATAGAGTCTATTATTGTAACATTTCTCCTTGTATTAACTTTGTGTAATATCTAATGTGGAAATTGGACTTGGTTCGCTAGTATGATTTTTGGAATGAGCACGGCAAAATCCAAAACCGAACGCCCGGAAATGTCTATCGCTCCAGGCATTTGTTTTTTAATACTCTATCACTTGAGTGGTTAAACAAATTACTCTTTTTTTTTTATTGTTTTTTACATTTTGAAAGCATCATCAACAAAGCTTAGCTAGGTTACCTTTTAGTAAATTGTATGCCATAGGGGAGCCTGCAGTCATCATCATGTCTGTTTTAACACAACATGGAACAAAAAACATACTGAAAATCAAAATACTGCCAACTAATTAATAGCCAGGACTAGCAACAGGCAGCGGATGCATACATTATTACATTATTAGTATCAAATACAGAAAGACAAGTATAAAAAGCCACCCATTCCAAATCAAAAAAAAAACCTTTTACTTTTACATTGTGTTTTACACTCGCACTGCAAAATTTCAAAGAACTCGTCCATGAATATTTTTTTTCTTCCAAAGCGCCAAGTAAAATGAGTGCTCAATGTTCAAACAGTTTACTCGGAGGTGGTGAAATACTCCTTTACTGTAGTATATCATATAGGCGTTTGTGCACGACCGAAGATGGCCGAGGGTTGTCGAACGTTTCCGACTCGGCCGGACAGCGGGCGGTCGGGCAACGCGGGAGCTCATTCTCGTAAATTCCTTCCTAGCAGATACACTGCACTGTACTTGATAAACAACTGAATAATTAATAAACGTAACTTCGTATAAAGAACCTATTTTATTTAAACAGTAATGAACATTACAAATTGGCGCAGCTGAAGTGATTTATACGTTGCGAAGTGTTTATTTAATGTCGTTTAGCACACACAAGTTACTTGGGTGTGCGGTTTACTCGACAGTTTTGCTCAGACGGATTTTTTATTGTCGCGAACATTTGAAGGTCGCTTCTGTAGAAGGACTTTTCAGAGAAAGGAGCATCAGTTGGGAAGAAGCTACGGAAATCCAGGCCAAGGCGGCAGAATCTTATTATCTAGAAGGAAGGAAGACTTGCCATCCGGTGGAGGAAGTTTCCGGTCTATTTTATTAAGATTTGAAGGAAGGAAGACGGTCAATCCGACCTGAAGGAAGACGGTCAATCCGACCAGAAGGAAGACTAAACTAGCCAAGCAGTCAGCAAATTAACTAGCCAAGCAGCCCATCGCCGTGGACCCTGGTTGAGTTGAGTAGTCTTCTCTTTTGGAGGTTATTGTTGTCGAGTTGTGTTGGTATTTTTGCTGTGTCATTGCTGGTTCGGGTGTCGGACCAGGCATCTGGCAGCTATGGAGTCAGGAGGAATCCCACGGTTTAGCCACTTACGTGATGACTGGGGAATCTTCCGACTGAGGATTGAGCAGTTCCTGCTGATCCGTGATGACACAAAAACCGTCAAACTCGATGCATCTCAAAAGAGAGCATATCTGTTGAGCTCTCTCGAAGCTGAAACGCTCACTTTATTGATCAATTTATGTTTTCCTACCAAGGACACAGATACGTCATTCGATATTTTATTGGAATTATTAGAAAAACATTGTTCTAAGCCAAAGTCGGTTTTTAGGGAACGAGAATTGTTTTTTTCAGCTAAACAGTCGCCGGGGGAGTCGGCTAAGGACTTCGCGGTGCGCATACGCGGTCTTAGCACATTTTGTGAATTTGGGACGCGTTTAGAAGCGAATTTAGCGGATGTATTTGCTCTGGGGTTGATCCCTGGGAGAGCAAAGGAGAAAATCTATCTGGAGGGACCTAGTCTGTCTTTCATTAAGATGGAGGAACTGGCAATTAGGATTGCGGGGTTGGACCATCTAGGGGTGAAAGTCAAGGATGAGGGTTCTGTAGGTAGTTTTGTGAGTACAATCAAGAAAAAAACGAACACATGGGGGGATCAAAGGTCGCGTTCTAGAGGGAAACGGGAGTTTTCAAGAACGGATTCACGGTCGGGAAGCCCTAGTGTTAGGAAATTCTCGAGTTTTAAGAAATGTACTTGTTGTGGAGCGAATCACGCGTTAAGTGATTGTAAGTTTAAAAGCGCAAAATGCTTCATATGTAAACAAGTGGGTCATCTTAAAAATATGTGCAAGAATAATAAAGTGTCTCCGTTGTTTGTAAAAAAGGCAATTCATAAAGAGCACATTGCATTTATTAGTCCGTATAAAGTCGAGATTAAAATTAATGAGATTTCATGTTCAGCTATGGTAGATAGCGGTTCGAGTGTATCGGTGATTCCTGAGGTTGTTTTTAAAAAATCGTTTAAAAATATAGAGTTGTCAACTGACAAGCGTACAATTTCTGGTTACGACGGATATCCATTAAAAATTGTGGGTAAATCAATTTTTTCGGTAACATACAACAACACTAAAAATAATATGTATTTTATAGTTGTCGCTAAGGGTTCAGAATTAATTGTGGGTCGTGATTTCATGGAACTTTTCAACTTGGGAATTGCGCCGATTATTCGTGATTCAGTTTTTTCAGTGAATGTAAAAAAAGAGGAACTTTTTAAAGAATTTCCAGAAGTTTTTTCAGACAAATTAGGGAAATTTAACAAACATAAAGTATGTTTTAAAGTCAATCGGGATTCAAACCCAGTGTTTCATAACGCGAGACCGGTACCGTTTGCGTTAAAAGATAAAATCGGGAAAGAACTTGAATCTATGGTTGCGGACGGAATTTTATCTCCAGTGTCTAGTAGCGAGTACGCGTCACCCATTGTTCCGGTCATTAAGAAAAACGGGAATATTCGTATATGTGTAGATTATAAGAGGTCCTTGAACATAATGACAGATTTAGAAAGATATCCTCTGCCTACGATTAATGAGGTCATTCATAAAGTTAGCTCAGGCAAACTGTTCGCTAAGCTCGACCTTAAGCAAGCTTACGCACAGTTGGAGTTAGCAGAGGGTTGCAAGAAATACACGACTATAAATACGCACTTGGGTCTTTTTCAATATAACAGGCTTGTATTTGGGTTCAAATCTGCGCCTGCAATTTTTGCTAGGACGATTGCGGGTTGTCTGCAAGGTCTGAATGGTGTTGCGTTCTACCTAGATGACATTATTATCGCTGGCATTAACGAGGCAGATTTAATGGCAAATATTCGCGCGGTGTGCAATCGCTTGAAAGAGTGCGGTTTGTGTGTAAATACGGAGAAATGTGTTTTTTTCGTGAAGTCAATTGAGTTTTTAGGCTATGTGATATCAGGGGAAGGCATTCAACCTCAACCTAACAAGTTGGAGGCGATTAAAAGGGCACCATATCCTACGGATGTGCACCAGTTAAAAAGCCTTTTAGGGTTTTTAAACTTTTACAGGAACTTCATTCCCAGAATGTCTTCGATATTAGAGCCGTTACATAACTTATTAAAAAAAGATGTTAAATGGGATTTTTCTGACAAGTGTAAAAAGGCTGTCGACACAGTAAAGAGTTTAATGAGTGACAACGCCGTGCTCACTAATTATTTTCCCGAATTACCGTTGAAGCTATATACGGATTCGAGTACATCCGGTTTGGGGGCGTGTCTAGTTCATGTGTTTCAGGACGGTACGATGAGGCCGATTGAATTTGCCTCACGTAGTCTTACTAGTGCGGAAAAAAAGTATTGCATTTTAGACCTTGAAGCTTTAGCAATCATGTTCGGGCTGAATAGGTTCTTTCAGTACCTGTTCGGAAGAGAATTCACATTATGTGGTGATAACTTACCTTTGTTGAGAATTCTTGGGGAACACAAAAACATACCAGTTTTAGCGGCCAACCGTTTGCAGAGGTATGGTATTGTCCTAGCGGGTTTTGCATATAAGACGGAATTCGTTAAATCGGGTAATAATCAAGCCGATTTCCTTTCACGCTTGCCGTTAGAAAATGCGATTGAGGAACACAATGATGATTTTAGTGCAGATTTTGTGAGTTTTATAGAAGAAGGAACACAATTAGATTTGCGTTCGGTTAAAGCAGCGACCGTTTCAGACACAGTTCTACAGCAAGTAGTAACTCATCTGAGGCAGGGCTGGCCTAAGTCTATGAAACGTGACAATATTTTATGGAATTTTTGGGTTAAGAGAAACGAACTTTCTATTGTAAATGATTGTTTGTTCTGGAACCATAGGATAATTATTCCAGCTTCTTTACAAAATCATGTGTTAACCTTGTTACATAGGTCGCACTTAGGTATAGTCAAGATGAAAGGCGTTGCGAGAGCGTATTTCTGGTGGTCATCGTTGAACAAGGATCTAGAAATGATGGTTCAATCATGCCAGGATTGTGCTGTTAATAGGCAATCACCACCAAAGAGTCAATTAATTGTTTGGCCGAATTCAGGGAGAGTGTGGAGTCGTTTGCATATAGATTACTGTGGGCCTTTATCAGGCAAGATGTTCTTAGTAATTTGCGATTCATTTTCTAAATGGATAGACTGCATCGAAGTTACAAAGGCAGATAGTACTCACACCATTTTAGATTTAAGAAAAATTTTTGCGATTTTTGGTAACCCTGAATTGATTGTGTCAGACAATGGTACTGCTTTCACGAGTGAAGTTTTTAAGAAATTCTTGAGTGAAAATAACATTAAATTTATGACGTCACCGGTAAGGCATCCGCAAAGTAACGGACTAGCGGAAAACGCAGTGAAAACTGTAAAAGGTTTTCTTAAAAAGGTGATGGTTGGTTCTAGCTTACACAAAGATTATAGAATAAAACTACTGAATTTTCTGTTAGATTATAGAAACTCGCCTCACTGTTCGACGGGGGTTGAACCCGCTGTTTTGTTAGTAGGCAGGAGGCTTCGTTCCTCGTTTGACGGGTTAGTTCTACCCAAGGTAGGAGAGCTAGAACTAGACTCAGAGTTAGTCAAGCGTGCAAACGATAATATTGCCAAAAGTCAGAATAGACAGATTAAAGGTTTTGGTGGAGCCAAGGCTCGCAAATTTAGGATAGGTCAAAAATGCCTTGTGCGAGATTATCGCCAAAATAATAAAGTATTATGGACAAAAGCTGTGATTTGTAAGTCTCTGGGAAAAAAGGTTTTCATTGTAAGAGTGGGAGATTCGAATGTGACGTGGAAGAGACACTTGGATCAAATCAGAGAGCTGTCAGTAAGCTGGGGTGAGGAGTTCAACGGGTCGCAGTCCGCGTCTGAGATCAGTTGGAACGACCCTCAGGAGTTGGAGACCTCGGTTTTACTACGTGGTTTTAAGGGGTATTCTCCTGATTTCAGGTTGGCAGATGTGGAAGGTGCCGGGCCAGGACCATCAAGAGCATCATCAATACCAACACAAAGGAGTCCGTGGGCGAATCGACTTCGGCCCAGACAAAATACCCCAGAAGAGCAGGCTACTTCTCAAGTCAACATTATAGAAGAGTTATAAATTATGTACATATTATTAATTGTGTGAAATATTTAGTTTGAAATATTTAGTTTATGTGTGTGGTTTATTTTATATGTTTTTTTAAGTATATTGTTGACAATGATAAGATTTATAGCTGTAGGGTTACCACATAAAGCGGTAACTAGGAACCCTATATCTCTGTTATTTAGTAGTCGTAGCGCTGCAGTTAGAGAGGGAAGGGTGTAGTATATCATATAGGCGTTTGTGCACGACCGAAGATGGCCGAGGGTTGTCGAACGTTTCCGACTCGGCCGGACAGCGGGCGGTCGGGCAACGCGGGAGCTCATTCTCGTAAATTCCTTCCTAGCAGATACACTGCACTGTACTTGATAAACAACTGAATAATTAATAAACGTAACTTCGTATAAAGAACCTATTTTATTTAAACAGTAATGAAAGAGAAACTTAGAGAAACTTTAACTCAGAGAAACCTAGACTTTGTTGATCGTCACACAGCGCTGATTCGGAAAAATTTTTATGCATCATATAAAAGACTCTGGTTATGCCATTTTATTCAGTATATATACATCACTTTATAAAAAAAAAACAGGGCCGGCTGAAGGGTGCCATGTTAGGTTATTATCAGAGCCTAGGCTCCTTGGCGCTTAGGCAGTCGGTGCCCAGAGTCGACAACTTCAATTGCGCCGGCACAGGACTGGCCCTGACAATACACCGCACTAACCTACATACCGATATACTTGGTTAGATTATTGTTACATTCCTGTGATTCAAAAACCTACTTTGTCTCCGTACACCACTCGCTGCCCGTACGTGCCAAGTTCAACGGGCACTGCGCCAGATTTCAGTTAATGAGGTTGTCAAACCGCAGTACATATATGCATAAAAACTATTTTTCTTTCCGTGCCGCTAACATTAAATAATTAATAACCAATATCCGCTCTGACACCGAAATCATTCATCAGTGCGTCAGATAAGAAATTCCACAGAATATGCGGTGAGTCCTCCTTTGCTAAGCCTTTACGCAACATATTTCTCCTTCGTACAGTGGTTTTTTTTTTAAATAAAGACAAACATTCCTGGGCTATGAATAACTTGATAACATTTGAAAATTCCTACTACCACCACAGTAAGTGGAAAATGTTATTTTATGTTGTGATGGAGGACTTAGCCAGCCGAGGAATTGAACTCATGAGGCCTGGGTGGGAACCAAACGCGATGCCAACTGAGCTACTGACCGGTCCTACACTATTTTTCATATATCAATGGTTCTTCAACAAACATTCTACACAAATTACATTCATACTAATTCTCTGAAGTACATGTAGCTATATGAGGGTAAAACCCAATGTATAAGTTTTTTGTTTTAATTTTTGGAAAATGTGAGAATTAAGAAAGATCAGTTTGCATACGGTGCCAATGATGGGAGGAAGGCTCAAATACCTGGGAAGCCAGGTTGTGGAACCAAGAGACATCGCCAAACACCCAATGATAACCATTGTGAACTTTATTAAGGGACTGGGCTGCTGGCGAAGGAATAAGGTGAAACGGGAGATAGCACAATGGGCCTTTGACCTCAAATATACAGGTCTTGGTATCAATGCATATACAGAAACACCCCCAGTTACATAGCATGCAACTTACTATATAATATTAAAGTTTTCGTTGTTTATTTACCGTTAGAATTCAGGGCCCTTGAGGTGATTTTTCACAAAATTATGTAATATTAATAATGCAACTGAAACGTCAAACTCATTACGCACCTAATAAACATAAAATTCGTATGTAAAATTCAAGAGTCTACAGAACACATTATTTACGTAACTTGGGGCATTACTGTATAAACATTTAAAGTGCGATAGGAATTGAGCCCACAACCTTCAAAGTCACTTGCGTACCATTACATTTATTTCCTTCAAATCAGAAGAAAGTACATTTTAACAAAAAATCTAAAACCGAAAACAAAGGTTATATGTTGAAACTATCTACGGGAAAGAGCATACACTGAGCAGCCCTAAAGTATTTATAAATATAACAACAACAAAAAATATTTCAACATAAATTATTATTATAACAGAAGAAAAACTATACAGCCGCACGGCCACTATTAGATGTGTAACATATATTACTACTAGAGATTTATTTATAGTATTATTAGTGAAAGCAAATGCAATATTCATGCTTCGTTTTGAGTCATGAAGGAGTTGCGAGGAAGGGTTTAAAAATGGTTGGTGGAGACATCTTATAGAAATAATAGGAACTTAGAAATATAGGAACTTCAAAATATGAGTATTTTTAGAATGAAAAACGAGTGAGGACTCCTACATTTTTACCACAATAAAATTAAATACATTTTGCTTGTAAAAATGCTTTACTTTCAGATTATCGGTTGGTGAGGGAATTGAACCCTACACCTTTGGGAATGTGGGCTAGCACACAATCATTCAACGGCCAAATGCAAGATGCTGCTAAAATGGGATTAATTTCCCGTGGAAAGACCTAATCTTAGCAACAACATAACTTTCATTAAAAATTATAATTTTATCAATGAACCGTGGTGATCTGGTTCTTATACGAACGTGTGGTGTTTTGAGGACTCGGCATCGACATGGCAATCTGCTTATAATTGCTCGGGAGAGCCATGGCTGAATGTTTTGTCCCTCAGGATAGCTGAAATATTCAATATCGAATCAGATAGGCAGAAATAAATCAAATGAAAAACAATTTTGAGCAATAAAGATTTAAATATATCTAAATGTCCAAAATTACAATAGCACCACACGAACGACTTCAAACGTGAAGAATAATGCTCTGAATCTGTCTGAATGAAGTTTGTATTTGTCTGGGGATAAAATATGTGTTTTCATTAAAGAATTCTGATAATCTAAAAATCGGAAAGAAATACAATAAACTAAGGCTTTTAAACGTGAAGAAATTCTTAAATAGTTGCAAAATGCAATACGTTACGTACAAACGAAAGAGAATAACGAGAATAATCTTTAAACGACGCTAGTTTTCGTTGACAGTCGAAAAAGTAGCAAAGGCCCAAAACACGCCAAACAAGTCATAGACATAAATACCATAAATAAATAATTAGATAAACCTGAATATAAATAAACCACTCACGAAAACAGACAACGATGGACCCATAAATAAACCGCTCACACCCAAGGTTAGTAGAAAATGTATTTTACAAGGTTGGCTCATACAGGCACCTTTCGGGAAAAAAACGGGCCGCTCGCAAGCTCGTGACGTCACTCGAATACCAGTTGGGAGTCCGAAAGGAACGATCTCTTTCACCATCACTAGGTATAATATGTAATATTATTCTTTGGTAAATCTGAGAAAAAATTTTTGAACTATGTTTGTAAAAAAAATTGGTAGTCAGTAGTGAATGGTAGAAAAAGTTGAGGACGCCCGAAGAAGACTTAACGCATTATCTCTGCACTGGAATGATGTACGAAGACAAATTAAAGTCGATATTATGTTTTCTTCTAACATTAACAATACGGTGTACAGTAGTGAAAGGCAGAAAAACTCAGAAGACATGGCGCAATCAATTGAAACAAATAATTTTCAATTCTTAAAATATATTACGTATTACCACCTTAACTACGCCCTATCTTTCCATGCACTGTAGGTTTGTAAAAAATACTTTTTACTTTAAATATCATCATTACATAATTTTAACCACTGTTGAATTTGGCAGCCACCTTTCGTCTTGAGCCCCAAAATACATGAAAAAAAGACCCATGACTTATTATTGGTTTGGTTGATCTTTTAGTTGAATTTTGTTTATTAATCTCAAGAGAACGGGTCGTTTCTACGACTCGAAAGACTTTTGTGTTTTCTCCCTCCTGCAACATGGATCTCTTTTAGTATTCTCATGAGACCCATTTTACAACCTCATATTTTCAAAAAGACCCACCGCACAGCATCTCCAAAGATGACACAGGCCCAGAGGAATTTATTTTTGCTGATACCTCCTGTGTGAAGTTGATGTTTAAAAAATACTTGTTAGAATTTCAAGCTGAAAATTGCGCTACTTCGGTATAATTATGTTGTATTATAAATAAATTGCATTATTCTTCTTAGCCGTGATGAAAAGAGTTTGGGCTATTTCAGTATGGGGAGGAGAAGGGAATGGGGGAGAGGAAGGTGGGGAAGAGTTAGGTGGGGAAGTACCTGGTTATTCATATACGGTCACCAAACACGGCTAAAGCCATTTCAAGCAACGCTTCGATTCCGAATGGTGGTCTTTCATGACTTTCACCAAGGCGGAACTGAGAGTAACTATGTTACAGAACTTCGAAAAATATTTCCCAACAAACAAAAATTCATTTGTGATTCCCAAAAATGAATTTTTGAAAACAAAATCTATGGGGGGGGGTGACTACGGAATTCCCTGTCGAAAAATTTCCCACATTTTTCCGATCAAAAATTTAAAGGTACCCATCAAAAATACCTATCAGGAATACCCATCAAAAATACTTATCAAAAATACCTATTAATAATACCCATCCACTTGGTAAAAGTACATATTAAAAATATTTAGTCCCAGTACAAAATACTTGAGTATTTTGGAACCAGGTATTTTGGAGATTTGTCACAACTACAAAGTATCGCATGAAAATACCCGGTGCTTTTACTGGGTACGATAAATACGCCTCACCTCTAGTCTAAATTTATTTATTTTCTATGGTTAGTTGCATGACGTATGCAGGTTGGTTGCACAGGTGGTAACTTTAGCATTCCTCTGAAGCAAAAAGTGTCAATTTTACAACGCTCGTTTTATTTTACGTGATAAGACCTATAAATTGTAAGTGAGAAGTAACCGGAAAATGCGTTATTTAAATCTTAACCCCTCGTTTTAAGTTGTGATACTATAAATAAATTGCACAAATTCAAATCATCTAAATTGTACTTTACACTTTATAATAGTAATATCTTCTAATCTTGTCTGTTAATTGAGTGATGTTCTTCTACCGTTAGTGGTGAAATAATGAAATTGTTTGTTAAGAATCAGTGCGTTTTTTTTAGATCAAAGATGACTGATGATAATTCAACAAATGGGGAGAATTCGGAGCAGCTACAGCCCAAAGGTTTCGAGGCTTTGAAGAGCCACATAATCGCGAATAAACTTGACGTAGCCCTGTGGGTGACCAGGGTGCTCACCCTTGTGTTCTGTATTGGATATTTGATCCCCATTTTCAAGTAAGTAGCACACTTTCATTACATGCTTAATTGGGCGCAAAACCTGTTTTCTTGTTTGCATTTAGGCTGTAGGTACATTCATTTTATTCAGCCACTCGGCGCAAAGTTCAATAATTCGGATTAGTGTAGAGTACTTGATGACAGAACTATCAAATCAATAAAACTTAACTCGATATGATGGATAAGAAGTTACTAAATTTTGATACACATTTTGTTGTCTATTATTATTTGATATTACTTAGTTATTTTTATCTCATTAACTATATTGGCTTATAAAATCTATTGGTATGTCATGTTTTTGATTCATACATTTATGTGTTCTTGCGTCAAAATACGAAAAGTGACATTTCACAGGAGTTTGAAACTTTCAAAAATTTATTGTCAATGTAAATCGAAAAATTAAACTGTTAATTTATACTATACTATCAGTTTAGCTAGTATAGTAGTAGATAGAGTTGGAATAGTTTATCAAATGAAAAAGGGCACAACACACAGTGAAATGACATGCTTACTACAAAACTACAGACTTTTCACTTATCATAATTTATTCTTAACCTAAGACTACATATTTTATATTCCACACGCTTTACATATATACCTACTCATGTGTAAAAAGTTTCTAATCTGGTTTTTTGTGAATAATTAATAACTAACCAAATTTTTTATGCACCTCACCATAGCTTTCTTTTATCTTAATCCTCAAATATTTGCCACAAAGCTCTATAATAATGGATCACCTACTTGCATTTCACACATTGTATTATATAATTTTGTATTTCACACATATTATTATATGTGTGACCCATACATAGAGTCTTGTTTATGATAGCATTACCTCTTATCTTTTGATGTTTTGATATTTTTATATATGGAACATGTATTTCATTGCTTTCTATTGTTTTGTGAAGCGTGCTTTAGTGCTTTGGTGTTAAATTTGTTAACATAAGATATTCACACACCTCAACCGAGAAAAGGTAGTTCTACCCGTTCGGTCGATTGATGCTTAACGGCGGGAAGGGTAGTTCTACCTTTTGCGCCGGCCTCATTTCAATGGCAAAAAGACGGAATTATTCAATTTTTTTATACGAATATTATATACCAATCTCTTTGTAAAGGTCCCAACTATATGTACATAATTATCGAATCGTAATGCAAGTCTTCTTTTTATATTTATCTTCGTCCCTTTTACATCGGTATTTCAACAAAAGGATAGTATATTATTTGTTATTTTAATAAATCAATTCCTGGAATGAGGCTTTTTATGACCGTGAAACCTGATTCGAATGTCTATCTCTGTTCCGCACACACTCAACTTCTATGTGCAAACGAGTGAGAGATGTCGGGCGTATTTAAAAGAAAACAGGTATGGGCTAATACCGATAGGCGGACCGTAATAAACATATTACAAGGTTAATTGAGTTGCATCTCAAATAATATACGATTTTCGTTTAGTACTTTTATACCTTGGGTATGCTGAGTTTTTTTTTTCCCATTATTTCTGGCTTTCACCCTTCAAGGGTGTTCTTGGCCATCATTTAAAATTATGGAGAAATGAAAGGCGAATTTAGATATTAATTTTATTTAAAAAGGCAAATTTTAAAATTATAATGAATAGGAGTTGAGTTCAGACATAGAAGAGATGAGATGTTGAATGGAGGGGGAGTTACTACATAGAAATTTTAATTAAATTATTTTAATTATTTTTCGAAGATATAGCGATTTAAAGCAAGTTAAAGAAATTCGTGTGGGACCTTTTTTTCGCCCGGAGACAGCGTAGCGCCAGCGCAAAAAATACCCGCCAAAAATGCGAAAATACAGTCCCATCCGAGTAAACGAATTTTCTTTAAACCACTATATTTTTTAAATAATTCATGTACTTGAATGATTTTTTTTACATAGTAGTCAGCACACCCCAACAATAAAAGTATTGTTAAAGTAAAGTAAAGTAAAGTAAAGTAAAGTAAAGTAAAGTAAAGTAAAGTAAAGTAAAGTAAAGCCCTCTTTGTAATTCAACTCCATAAACTGAAGTTAAAGTCTGTTTTGGGCCATTTAGCAATGTTTTATGAAGATAAGAAATTGGGAGACTTGTCTGACATTGTTTATAAATATACATATTTATATTTCTCACCCTTACAAGATTGGTACATATACATATTTATAGTTGGGACCTTACAAGATTGGTACATATACAATATTCATATAGAATTATCAGACAGCAATGCCTTTGCAGCCATTTAAGTGAGACCGGTGTAAAAGGTAAAACTACCCCTAAAGGTAAAAGGTAAAAAGGTACCCTTAAAGGTAAGGTAAAAGGTAAAACTACCGTCGGAAGTGTGTTAATATCATACAATATTATCGTGATCAAATTACGTCCTGGGAGAGATCAACAGATCGAAAAACTAGAAAACCATACTATATAAGTAAATAATATTAGGAAAGGGAGATCAAAATGATATTTGTCATCAAGTGGATTAAAGAAGTCGGGGATGCACAATAAACATTGTATGATCAAGTCAATGGAACATTTTATTTGGGTCATGTCAAGAATGCGAATAGTATAGAAATATATTAAATATATACTACTATATATATATATATATACTCGCTATACTTATGATTTTATTATATATACTTTATATCATTATGTAAAACATTCACAACAACCAAATCCTTATATCTGTTGTATACTTTACATGCTTATGTTTTCGTTTCATATTCTTTATATGCTTATGTTTTATAATCTTTATAAGCTCATGTTTTACTTACTTAATATGGTTATACTAACTTATATCTCTTATGTACTTTACATGCTTATGCTTTCGTTTCTTATTCTTTATATACTTATATTTTATAATCTTTATAAGCTCATGTTTTACTTTCTTAATATGATTATACTAACTTATATCTCTTGTATACTTTATATGCTTATGTTTTCGTTTCATATTCTTTATAAACTAACTAACTAACTAACCATCACGCCGTTTACCGCAGGGGTAGGCAGAGAGGACGGACCGCCAAACAACTCGGTCTTGGCACACACTCCTTTATATGTTTATGCTTTATAATCTTTATAAGCTCATGTTTTACTTTCTTAATATGATTATACTTTATATTCTTTACATGCTTAGGTCTTATATTTGCAACAATTATATTTACACTTAATATACCTATTCTTATGCCATATATATTGTATATGCTTATGTTAAATATTGGCACCAACTAAACACTTATATCTCTTGTATATCTTATATGCTAAAGCTTACGTTTTACATTCTTTATATGCTTATGTTTTATCTTCTTTATAACATTATGTCTTATATTATTTATATACCTAAACTCTACATACTTTTCATGCTTATGTCATATATTATTTATAAGCTTATGCTATATATTCGCAACTACTCTTACATAAGACACACGTTTTCAAATTCTGATGAATAATATTATTACGGATGAACTAGATAGCACTTATAATATAACAGAAAAAGTATGTAATAATGTCGATGAATGTAACCTTGTTTTCAAAAATATGACAAACTCATTAGTAATTATGCACTTAAATATTAGGAGCATTTACAAAAACATTAATGAATTATTATGCACCCTTAGTCTTTTAAAAACTGAACTCGACTGTATTGTTTTGACAGAGGCACACCTTAATACAGTAAATATAGATAATATACCACAATTACCGAACTATACTTGTATTTCGACGAAAACACACATTAACAAAAATAGTGGCATAGTTATTTACGTTAACCAAAAACACCAAGATATATCTTATAAAGAAATAAACATGACCCTCACAAACTGCGTAGCATTACAATTTAAAGTAAATAATCAGATTTATCAAGTTATTGCTGTTTACCGAACCCACGGATCAAAAACTCAACAATTTATAGAGAAGCTCAAAGATGTAATTAACAAAACAAAATGTCAAAATACTATAGTGACGGGTGACTTCAATATAAATATAGGTCTAAATTCAAACAGCGTCGAAAAAAATGATTTACTTAATACGATGGCTGAGCTTAACTTCATTTCATGTGTAAACGATTACACTAGAGTTGTGCCCCGACAAAACCCATCATGTATTGATCATATCTGGACTAAGGCTGACACAACTACACAATTAACACCTGTCATTTGGAAAACAAACATTACCGATCACTACACGTGTTTTTTAATTCTTCATTTAAAAAAAAATATGTCCTTTTCCAAAACTGCATTAAAACAGTATACCATAAAAACCTTAAACATACAACTTCTTGAACAAAAATTGAAATTGGAAAAATGGGAAGAAACATTAAACACCGAAGATGCCGAAAAATCTTCAATTATATTCGAAAAAACACTTCGCGAACACATAATAAAAGCAACTATATACATAAAAAAGTTAAACCTAAATCAAAACATAGAAAAATTAAGCCCTGGATCACCCATGGAATAGTTACCTCAATTAGGAATAAAGAAAAACTATTTTATCAAACCTGAAAACAACCTAATGACTTAACTTTATTAGAATTATATAAAAAATACAGAAACAATCTTACAAATTTAATTAAAAAAACAAAAGAAAATTACTTCAAGGTAAAAATTAAAGATAGTGGTAAAGATAACAAAAAAGTCTGGGCTACAATTAACAACATTATCGGCAACGGTAATAAAAATAAACAAATAAATAAAATAACTTATGACAACGAAACAATAGACTCAATAAAAGAACCAACTAAAATTGCAAATATTTTCAACTAATTCGCTAAAGTCGGAGAGAAACTAGCCAAAAAAATCGACTCGTTCCAACCTAAAAATACTCCCAATACATCCACACAAACTTGCCAAAATATTTTCGAAAAATTTGAAAAATGCACCCAAATAGAAATAGAAAAAATTATAATGAACCTACGAGTGTCCGCGAGCCCTGGTTTTGATAATATCACAGTAAATGTATTAAAACAAATGAGACAATTAATATCAAAACCAATTGCACATATCATTAATAACAGCATACAGCAAGGAATCTACCCAAAAATATATAAAAATACAATAATAACCCCGATCTTCAAATCAGGAATTACATCTGACGTCTCGAACTACCGTCCCATATCTATTGTATCTAACGTTGCAAAAATATTTGAAAAAGTCGTAAAGTCACAATTAACTAAACATATCACTTCAAATAAAATTTTTAATGATAACCAATTCGGCTTCAGAGAAAATTTAGGTACGCAAGATGCAATCGCAAAAATAACCTCTATAATATATAATGCTCTTGACTCGGGAAATAAATGTTTAAGTATATTCATCGATCTAAGAAAAGCCTTTGACAGTATAAGTAGAGATGGCAAAATTTAGCATTAATTTTCAGATTTTTTAGCATTATCAATTGGAAATTTAGCGTTTTATAGCATTTTGAGGCATAATTTAGCGTTTTGTAGCAAAATAGAAAAAAATGTGTTTCCTGAATGTTTTTAGCGCATATTTTAAGTATTTTTGGAAAAATATATGTTTAACCTTCATTTGCAAGTATTTTCATGTGAAAGATTATAAATAATTAATTTTAATATTAAATTAATAAGGAAGGAAACTTTAAGTACGGGTCGAACACAAACACAACAAATGCAGATTGCGATTAACATCAATAGGCGTAATTTATTTCGCACAATTTGTGTAATGTCAAAAAGAAATTTTAGCCTACAGTACAAAAATATTAAATATTTACATATAAAATAGTAACAAAATTATAAAAAATCGTAGGAAAGGCTTCCAAAAATGAAATAAAGAAGAAGAGAAATTCTCACATATTATTTTAATACCCGGTATTTTTGGGAAATTCGCGCCTATTTCGCTAAATAGAATAATTTAGCTGAAATACGGCCAAAATCACGTTTTTCGCGTTAATTCGCGAAATAGAAATCACTGGAAACACTTTGAAATGCCTTGAAACGCAAAGAAAACTTATAAATGCCCTATTTTCGAACCATAAATATTTTTTCGCGTTTTTAGTTAAAACGAAATTTTGCCATCTCTGAGTATAAGCCATAAGAAGCTAATAAAAAAATTAGAAAATATCGGAATTCAAGGAACAGTCTTCTTCTTCTTTCGTATGGTGGGGGGTCAGAGGGGGACATCTAGATCTGCGAGCCATTTTAGGGCCTCAGGCGTCGCCATGTGAACCTCATCAATCCCGCCGGGGAATGAATGGAGCGGGCATTCGTTGACCACATGTTCGGTAGTAAGGAACAGTTAAAGAATGGTTTAAAAGTTATCTTCATAAAAGACACCAACACGTAAAAATTAACAATATATTGAGTGAACCCACCTATTCCGAATTTGGAATTCCTCAAGGGACAGTTCTAGGCCCAATATTGTTTATCATTTATGTGAATGAAATGCTTACACTACCAAAAAATGGAAAAATCATATCTTTCGCCGACGACACAGTTTTAATCATAGAAAAAAAAACTTGGGAAGAAGCCTATCAAACTGCGAATATAGAAATAAACAACTTAAAAAAATGGTTGGATGACAACTACCTCTCCTTAAACTCTGACAAAACCTATTTCATGACTTTCACATTATCAGACAAAATGCACCCAACAATAAATTCCAATATAACTATCCATAACTCTTGTAATAATTATACTGACAACTGCAATTCACCTAAATGCTCAAAAATCTCAAAAAAAAGTAATATTAAATATTTAGGCATAATTATAGACCAAAATATTAAATGGACAGAACAAATTGCGCAAACTGTGAATAGAATCCGTAAACTTTATTACGTATTCCTCAAACTAAGAAATATATTACATAAATCTTTGCTACTAAAGGTTTACTATGCATTAGCCCAATCAGTTCTGCAATACGGAATAATAGGATGGGGAGGAGCGTATAAAACCAACTTAACCCCACTTGAAATAGTACATAGAAGACTCATCAAAATAATTCTAAAGAAACAATTAGACTATTCAACTCAAAAATTATTCGATGAATTCAAAGTATTACCAATAAATAAAATTTATCAAAAAAACGCATTACTACAAATCCATAAAGACAAACTAACAATAAAGTCATTCAGCACCAGACCAAGAACCTTAGGACAAATAATAATCCCTAAACTTAATACTACAACAGCCCAACATCATTACACATACTCGGCAATAAAATGCTTTAACGAACTCCCTATAGAAATACAATCCGAGAGGAATTATGAAATTTTTAAACTAAAACTCAAAAAAAATTTTACTATTATATAATTTCTAAGTATGTGTTACGATGTGCCAACCTATATTTCCATTATGTACAAAACAAATGCCATCTTATATTTTTCATTATGTATAAAATTTTTTTTTCATTATTTACAAAAAAAAAAAAAAAATGCAACTTATATTTTCATTATGTATAAAAAAAGTAGTCCTTCATGCATCCAAATTGTAACAACTGATAAGTATGTATAGTACTGTCAATTTGATAGTGCTCCCTCCCTAAACACGAGAATTTCTCAATTAGGGAGGTATTGTTACCACTAATATTATATATTATGTATTTTATGTATATTGGTCAATAAATAAATTAAAAAAAAAAAAAATAAAATAAAATAAAATATATATTACGAGACATTGTGTAAATGTCATTGGAGTAAACAGTGTGTGCTAAGGCAGATGTATGGTGTTCCATCCTCTCTGCCAACCTATGAATTCTTCACTTTACACATTGTAAAGTCAAATTGGAAACCAAATGGCAGGAAAAGTTTTATGTTGCTAGGGTTTTCACCAGGTAAATGCGGAGATAGTCCGAAGAAGGCCAAAGACAATATTATTTGTTAAATGTTATTATTAATTTCTATGCTGAAAAAAAAGCCATGCAATTTATATCAGTTATTGTGAATATTAATTTCTTGTATTTCTTGGGCATTAATTATGTAACAATTTCTAGACATTTTGTTTTGAAGACTTTAATTTTACATGTACATTTGTTACTTGATTTTTATTTATTTGCTACCGGTTTCAACACATCCGTGTCGTTCACTAGCAATCTTAAAACTAACTTAAAAATGATGCAAGTACAGGATGATTATATTTTATTAGGTGAGGGTAGTGGAAGAGGTGATTCAGGTAGCAACGGACAATTAGACAACTTTCTCACTTTCATTAATAACCTTCATCAAAATGTAAAATTTACACTGAAACGTAAAGATAACAACAATTTAAACGTTTTATTAAACAAATAGCCCTAAACAACAGATATAAATCTGAAATAATTAACCCCTTAGTCAATAAGAAACAAGCCAAATTTTTTGCCAAACAACACATTTATAGTGGAAATAATAACAGCCAATTTATATAAATAAAAATTTTATGTTCGTTTGTTCGAAATCAAGTTCTACACCGATTGCTTTAAAATTTTGACACAACGTTGCATTAGAATATGCTTGTTTTTTTTTGTATACGTATATTATATCGATGTCACCTGTGTCATGTAAAACCATGCTTTTTTTGAAAAACAATCTGTTGGAGGTAAAAGTAAAATGCGCTATTGTTTCTCTATATGCACAGATAGATTGAGCCACAGCAAGGCATGGCGGGGTATAGCTAGTGTAAAATAAAAGTATTAAAACAAAATATTAATTTCTGTTATTATAATTTACATATGTTTGACATCATTATTTTAGAGCACTTTCTTTTTCCAAAGTGAGTTTCACTGGCACACATTATTCTTTTAGAAATGATTTTGCACATTGACTGCATATCATCTGAACTGGAACAAGTTAAATGAATGTTTGTCAGTGCATATAAACTCTCACCAAAAGATTCATTGACTCAAGATTATTAAATGTATGTATATATTTTTTTGTGCCTACCACAAATCAGATCAAACCAGTGGTTCTATGAATTTAAAAATAAATTCTTTTATAAATCTGAACTGTTTCGCCTTTTGTAGGCATTATTTAAAAAAAAAAAAAAGAAAAATCCCCGGGTTACAAATAACCTGACAATATTTGAAAATCTTCTACTACCACCACAGAAAGCAGAAAATGTTGCTTGTATTATGATGGAGGACTTGCCAGCCGAGGAATTGAACACACTACGCCTTGGTGGAACCCAAACGCGATATCAACTCAACCACCGACCTGTCATTATCAAACTGTTTTGACAAACACTTCCGGCATTATTATTTGAATTATGTATTGGTTTATCCAGTGTTGCCCATCTTGGAGGCTCTCACCCATTTGAAGTCAATACTTCTCTTTAGGCCATCAGCCCATTTCGCCCTTTGGGTGACCTCTGTTTCTCTTTCTCAACAAAGGTAGACTAAAAGAAAGAACAAATACAATAAATTATGTGGAATCCACAATATCAAACACTACAATAACTGCTAGAAGTAATAGTACAACAAATGATGATCTTTTTCTTTGTCAAGGCAATAATAGTTAGTAATAACATAGATCATTGTAGAAATGTATTATATATTTGTACAGCGCTCTTGAGGTGATTCTGTACAAAAACGGTTCTATACAAATCATCAAAATATTACAGTAGAACCTCGTTAATTCGAAATCCACGGGACATCAAAAATCAAATTTCGAATTAACGAATTCCCACGTAATTCGAAATTTTATGAAGAAAAAAAAATGCCGAAATACGATTTTCTCGGCCGCCTCTTCAAATCCGGATGGTATTTTAGTTGTAAATTCGTATTAATACCAATTATTTCTTTATTTTCGCGGCCGATTACCGTAGCGGCAGGCCCTTTAAATTGAGATATTCGTAAAAATACGATATATTTCCGCGTAAATCGAGATTTCGCGGTAATTTTCCGTCGCGGCCGGCCCTTTATTTCGAATATCTGAATTTAAATTCGTAAAAATACGATATATTTCCGCATAAAACGAGAATTCGCGGCCGTATTCCGTCGCGGCCGGCTCTTTAAATTCAGATATTCGAAATAAATTCGTAAAAATACGATATATTTCCGTTTAAATCGAGAATGCGCGGCCGATTTCCGTCGCGGCAGACCCTTTAAATTCAGATATTTGATGTAAATTCGTAAAAATATGATATATTTCCGCGTAAATCGAATTTTATCGGCAGTTTTTCGTCGCGGCCGGCTTTTTAAGTTCAGATATTTGAAGTAAATTCGTAAAAATATGTCATATTTCGGCGTGAATCGAAATTTTTCGGCCGATTACCGTCGCGCCGTATTTTTTAACTCGGATATTCGAAGTAAAATTAATAAAAATACGATATATTTCTGTCTAAATTGAAATTTCGCATCTGATTTCCGTCGCGGCGAGCCCTTTAAAATTCAGATATTCGAAATAAATTCGTAAAAATACGATATATCTACGCGTAAATCGAGATTTCGCGGCCGATTTCCGTCGCAGCGGGCCATTTAAATTCGAATATTCGAAATAAATTCGTAAATATACGATACATTTACGCGTAAATCGAAATTTCGCGGCCGACCCTTTAAATTCAGATATTTGGTGTAAACTCGTAAAACTATGACATATATCCTCGTAAAATGTATTTTCTCGGCCCTTCAAACTCAGATATTCGAAATAAATTTGAAAAAGTACGACATTCCAGTGTAAGATTTACAAAATAATAATACTTATTAGGACAATGTAAAACCACGTAAAAATACATTTTTCGGCGTTTTACCGCCACGGCTGACTTTTAGATTCAGATTTACGAAATATTATGATCTATTTTCGCAAAAATCAATTTTTTTCGAATTACACGAACAAATTTTCGTGCGCGGACAAAAATAAATTTCGAATTACGAATTAACGAATTTCGAATTAAAAAAAATTTTGTATGAAAAAATTTTTCTGCTGAAATTTTTTTGGCTAAAATTTCGAATTACGCGGTTTTTCGAATTATTGGGGTTCGAATTAACGGGGTTCTACTGTATTACTATTATTAAATACTTAGGGGAGCAATTAACACCATCCCCATATGAATAATAATTATGTATGTACCACTAAAGGCAACAGCACACTATAAGATTTAGTAAAAGCATCTGCGCGTTAGCTTAGTTTATTTTTTTAAAAAATTTTCGAATGATTGATTTCAAGTCATTAAGGTATCCCGAACGTTCACAGAATTAATTAATTATTTTGTAAACTATTTTAAATAACTCCGAAACTAACGGATTTGTTTGTAATAAGTTTATTTTATAAACTTTTATTGCGAGGAGGAATTCCATTGTAATAATACAATTTAAAACTTTATGACTTTAGTATTCTTTATTGAATAATACAAATGATCATGAAAATGATAAATAAACAATTGTTTGTTCATATAGAGCGGAAGAAAGGAGTGAAAAGAGAATACATAACGCGAAAACGAATGGTCGAAGAAATCGGAGACGCCTGAGGAAAACTTAGCGTGATCAAGTGGCTATACTTAGAGTCTGTATTATATTCCTTCTGCTGAGAGCTTCATTCTAACATTTCTTTCCGCTACACATATCATCGGTGAGAAAGAGAGAGAAGTTATGACAAATCTATCAGTGGTACACCTTTATATACAGGTGTCCGGGGTCAAATTGCAGTAACTTCGCGGAGTGATTCTACATGATGGTAGGAGCAAAAAAGATAAATAACTTTTTCCTAAATTCCAACTTTTTTGTTTTCCATACATAAGGACATACCTACTAAAAATCCTTAGTGGAGGTACAGTACAGGTTGTTCTTTATTTGCCAGTGAAGTTTCTGTCATTGAGAGGTATGTTGTCGTAAATGTGGATTAAAAATCCTTATCTTTTTCACAGCATGAAACGATCATTGAAGTAATCAGCTTTCAGAAGAATTTATGAATGAATCTCTTGTTACTTAACGGGCGATCTTCAGGCCCTCTAACCCATTATCGAGTTATGTAACCCACATGTATAGTGAGTACATGTGAGGTATTTGTTAATAATATTTCTTTCAAGTAAACAAATCACAGCTGTTCTGTTACCAGCTGTAAAGTGCGGGAAGGGGGGTAGCGGGTGTTAGTTCTAGGATCGGCCGGTCGATTTCAAATGATCCAAAAGCAATAATAATGCAGTACGCACACGCCGGTGCAATTTTTCGTTTGTAGCTGAAAAGTATACCTAAAAGTTGAAATTTCAAAAAAAGTTATTTATCTTTTTATTTATTTTTATTTTATTTATTTGGGAAAATCAACAGATTATTTACATATATAAGAATAAACTAAATAATAAAGATAAAATCCAATAACAGATTTTCACTTAAAATTATAATATTAATAACAAATATTAAAAAATATTAAAGAAAAACTAAGGGTTCTGTACCCGTGGCCTGAGAGATTTACAAAAAATACAATATTGTAACTAATAAATAAAAAATAATGGAAGATGTAAGAACACAAATAAATAAAAATTTAAAGTTAACTGCTATACTAATAACCAGCTAAATTAAAAAAAAATTAAAGTTAACTGATATACTAATAACCAGCTTAAATTCAAAACATAATGTATTGTAAAATTTCAACTACTTCTACCATCATGTAGAATCACCTCCCGAAGTTACTGCACTTTCACCCCGGACACCTTGTATAACACATTTTCTAAGATAATTTCTTCCGGGATTCTCTACTTACATTAATCCCACAGTGGTGTTTATATTTTACACCTGTTTTCAGCGTGAAATATCATAAGATAAGGAACTTTGAAATATAATCTGACAAAGTGATTGTATTTTGTTTTTAATTTTTTTCTTTTGATATTCGGGTAGTTATCGTCTCACATAATATGTGCTTCTTTTATTAAAATAAATGAAATAAATAAATAAAAAAATTGTCTTCTGAAGCATAACTTCGGACTTACTGCAAGACTGATTATTTCATTAATTCGTAAGAAGCAACTGTGGTTCAAGTTGAGTTGTCGCAACTATGTTCAATTTAATTTGCCGACAGATGTACCAACTCGTGTTTATTGAATTACTAGTTTTCTTTACCATAATTTCTTAGATGCATGCTTCAATCTGAGCCAATGTCTTGGAAACATGATATATCAATTAATATTGATATTTTTGTTCCTCGTGTATAAATGTAAATAACTAGATTTCTTATTCGAATTTGTACATGTTTTGTTCTCAGTTATATGGGTTTTTGTCTACCAGCATATATAGGTGGTTTTGGATTTTCCACCCTGGATATTGAAGTAAAAAAATTGACCATGAAAAAGCAATTCACGTTGCAATACGGTAGATTCTCTCGTTATCGCTCTGGTTCAGAATCGCAATGTTGGTTGAAATACCTTTAGTCATGTTTAGTTACCAGATTTCCAATCCAAAAAGAAAAATTTCAAATCCAAAAAAAAAAATTCAAAGCCAATCTTTCTCTTTCCCATCTCCTTCCCATCCCCTTCAACCTCATATCATACTCCAATCATACTCCAATCGAAGATGCCATAGTATCACCGACTCCAGACTGTTGGGAGCGTTTGGGACTCTTGTGTGTTATTCACTTAAAATAATTTTAATTGTCAGATGGAAGAAATTATTCCTAAAAAAAAATTTTTAAATTATTTCTAAAAAAACAACCATTTTTAAAATTCAGAAAAAATAATGCACGCCTTCCGCCAGCACGATACTAATTAGTTCTAGGATTGCTTTATAAATATATTCAACGGCTGGAAATAAACTTTTTAAGCGGGAAAAGTATATTACGAGTATACGGGAGAATAAATTAGGTCATTTTTTAAATTCAGTCTTCAAGGAACCGAAAAACTAAACTTCTTAAGACGATGCACTACGTCGTGTAATATTTTAAATTGAGCCGCTATCAATAACAACCCTTACGTAGATGGCGATAAGGTTTAAATTCCCGCTTAACACCATCCGCCTGTTTTGATTTATGCAAGAAAAAAACATGGCCAAAAAGTGCCTTTTATTTTATTTTGTTGATGTTCAGGTATAAATATGAAATTTTTTTTCGATCATGTTATAAATAACTTAATTTGCCACATTATACAATAAAATCATAACCGAAAATGGGTTCGTAAGTAGGAGATTTTGAACTTTAAAGCAGTTTTCATAGGCATACATTATTTTTTCTGGGCTTATAAAAAGACTTATATAAAAAATACTCGATTATTTAAAAGACCAAGGTGTATTCTACTCGCAGTATTTAATTAAAGTATCTGAATCATTTCTAGGCGACCAAATTTTCAAACCGAAAACACATGATTTTGTATTACTACGTATGGCATCGCCTTAAGCATGAAATTTAACTTCACACAGGAGGCCCTTAGGAAAATATTTCCCTCGGGGCCTATATAATCTTTTGGGATGCTATGTGAAGGGTCTTTTTTTGACACGAGGAAGGAGTGAAAGTGGTTCTTGAAGACACCCAGAGAGAGAGAAGGGAGGGACACAGAGGCTGGCAAATCTTTCCACAGCCGAGTTGTTGAACTCAAGAACGGGCCGTGGAAACGACCCGTTCTCATATGATAAATGGGCCTAAGGGATTAATGACGCTAGATCCTCGGAGCATCTACCATTGAAAGATAAGGATAGCATTCCCACCTGACGCCTGTGCTCTAAAAAGATTGCAATTCGTTTGTTAAGATAGTAAGTTTCACTGTAAATTTTTAATTTATTTTCATCACACTCCATGTACACTTTTATAAATGTGTAATAATAGTCGATGCTTAGTAATTTACCCAGATGTCATAAATATTGGTCTCGACTACCTTCTGCTAATTATCTGATATTATTAATACTCCAGCGTCTGGACGGTGTAGGCCCTGTGATTGGTCAAATTCAAATTGTGTTTAAATAAGACTTTAAAGATTAAGACACGATTTCATACTGAAATAGAATCGCCACATGTAATACGATATTTATTCAAAAAATATCGTTTCTGCTCATACAATTTTTGGATAATATCGAAGAAAATATGTTTTAGAAAGTTCATGATCCATTGGATTAATTACATTACAGTGAAAATTATCCACAATTACGTGATTACGTTTGACGTTTGACGAAAAAAGCACGCGTTCATTCAACATGGCCGATACGCACCGTGTCAATAGATAGCCGACAAAGCGCTCCTCTGGCGGTGAAAGAACGAACCGAAAGTGGCTGGCGCGAATATTTAAATATGCAAAATTACTTGACCATTAATTAACAAGCGTTTTATAAAAAGATTTCTTCTGGAAGTTTATTTAAACTTTGCAATGGCATCTATAATATTATTATGCGATCGTCTGGACGGTCTGGGCCCTCTGATTGGTCGAATTCAAATAATTTTACCATAATTTACTCTATGCAAATATTATTTTGGTATTTTGGTTTCTTTTACAAGTAAGGAAATATTAAAAAAAAAGGTTATTATAGGTTAGGATAGGCTATGTTGGGTTATGCTAGGTTAGGTTAGATTAGGTTGGATTAGTATAGTTCAAGTTAGTTTATAGATAAGGTTAGATTAAGTTGGATTATTATAGGTTAGGATAAGTCAGGTTATGTTAGGTTAGGTAACGTTAGTTTGGGTTATTATGGGTTAGGTTAGGTTGGGTTATTATAGGTTAGGTTGGATTTGTATAGGTTAGGTTAGGATTGGTTAGGTTAGGATTGGTTCGGTTAGGTTAGGTTGGGTTAGGCTAGATTGGATTATTATGGGTTAGGTTAGGATATAGGTTAGGTTAGGTTGGATTATTATAGGTGAGGTAAGCTTAGGTCAGGTTAGATTATTATAGGTTAGGATAGGATATAGCTTAGGTTGGATTATTTTAGGTTAGGTTAGGACATAGGTTAGGCTGGATTATTATAGGTTAGGCTGGATTATTATAGGTTAGGTTATTTTATTATAGGTGAGGTTAAATAAAATAATAGTCAAAAAATCATTTGTGCTAAGTAGGCACTATTTTGCCGGAATATTGTATTACATTATATTTTTTTAATTTACGTTTTTCAATTGTCTCTAGCCGCTCATTTCAGGAATACCGACAAAAGAAAATGTTATCAACAGAAATTATTCAGGCTGTCATCCCATACAGCGAAAGCGAATTTTCATTTTACGTAATTAAAAATTAAAAAGCTAAAATTAAAATTTTCCCAAATGCTGTTCGATTCCTTTTATAGTAATTAAGGTAAATCAGAAGGTATTA
This sequence comes from Hesperophylax magnus, assembly GCA_026573805.1. Classification (NCBI taxonomy): domain Eukaryota; kingdom Metazoa; phylum Arthropoda; class Insecta; order Trichoptera; family Limnephilidae; genus Hesperophylax; species Hesperophylax magnus. The sequence goes on from JAIUSX010000016.1 coordinate 4,242,614, forward strand.
TTTAAAAATATTTCCTATTTTCCGTGTCCAGCGATTCCGAATATTTACCTATATTAATTTACCTTTAGCCATTTAGGCAATTATTCGGGAAATGTAAAGTTTTACCCGAACAACTGTCATTCTTATTATGCCTAAACGCCTTCCTGTTCCGTGTTTTAACAATATATACTCACCCTCTCTCTGTGAGTGACCTAATATCTACCTATTAAATGTAACTGTTGTTAGTATCACTTAAACTGGGCGAAGCCCAGCCAAGTGCCGCCCGCAGGGCCTAGCAGAAAAAAACCCGCGGAGCGGGTTTTTAACTGCTAGTTATAATATTATTATGCATTTGCGGCCAAGTTCATTAATAAAACCAGTTAGCTACGGCATGCATAGTATGCATAATTATGTAGTGACCTTTGCACGTATATTAATACTGGTAGATCTTTTTGCCGTGATCAAGTTCAAATGGTTAATAATTTTTTATTGAATTTCATTTTCTGTTTTTTTGAGTTTCTTTTTATATATTTTTTTTACTTTGGCTCCAACCAGGAGGCCCTGAGGAATATTAATTATTTCATCTTTGAGGATGAGGTGTGGTTTTTTTTTTATCCTCTAGAAAACCGTTTGTGCGCTAGTGATAAGAATTTTTTCCCGCCGATTGTGCGCTGGTGGAGTTGGAATTTCATCCTAGATGGAATTTTTTGATATGCGATTTAAACCTGTATGCCTTGAGAAAATGCATAAAATTTTTTAACAGAATCGCTTGCATTTGAAACACTTTAGACGTCATTTTAAAAACCAAAAAACAACCTCACCCAATGAATCCGTGCACCCCCACTAAGTCACCAAACGTAGTGAACCATTCGGGATGACCTATGGCAGAGGTTTTGGTTATGCATGGGTCGCAGGGCGGCAATACCCCTACCCGCCTACCAAACTGATTGATTTGTTAGGAGGTTACAATGGACAATATAAATTCAGTTAGAGGACCATTTGGTTTAATCTTAATGAGCTGGTAAACGTGCAAGTTAAATTGCATATTATTTCCTATTGCCGAACAATCATCTTAGCTGTCTTGCAGGGCAAAGTATTGTCCGTCAATATTGTCGTCTCCCATCAAGATTGCCGTAACGCATAAGATTACGTTATTAAATTCAGGACAACAACCCAAAAAAACGATTTCCTACAATAACTTAACCAAACTTATGTAATAAACTTGCTAGAAAGAAATAGATTTGATCTGGCATTATTGTCATAATATCGGTTGCCATGCGAACTCACCGTCAAGATCACAATTCGTCGAAGAGCATAGGCAATACACAACAATCTAACATGCGTGGCGGACCGGACCGGAGAGGCCGGTTGAGTGAGCTCAGCTGGGATCTCTCGACCCATTGCCTTGCAATATATAGTGGGAGGGTTGGACAGAATCCCATTGTCATGAAAAGTTGCTCTTTTACCAGAGCCTTCACTAACCATTTGTTCTTTTTCTCCAGCAATGCAAGTAATGCGTACTACAAAGCGCTACTGTCCAACGCAGCCGTCAGCGCCCTCCGACTGCACCAGAGACTGCCGAGGGTGTCCTTCTCCAGGGACTTCTTGGCCAAGCTGATGCTGGAAGACTCCTGTCACTATCTGTTCTTCTCTCTGATCTTCTTGTACGTGGCGCCTGTTGTCTGTATCCTTTACAAAACTGAAATAGGGTCTTTGCATAATATTTTGCTAAATATACAGTTATGTGGGAAATGGTTAATAAGTTTTAAAAATGGTTTTTATTTTAAAAAACACTTTGTATCAATTAGATAACAATGAGAAACTATTTCAAGAATCGCAAATGGAAATTAATGCATTTTTTTTTACGAAATTTTATTTTGTTTATTTACAAATATTTTTCAATGCCTGTCTCACTAGGAAATTCCTGTGTTGAGACAAGTTTTGATTGTTCATTTGGCGGCCATTGTCATTGATGTGAAAGTTTTAAGGTTAGTTTTTTTCCTTCTCTTATTTAACCCAAACTATGAACCCAAGAACCTGGTAAGCTAAGTTCTTCGTTTGGAAAAATTAAAAAAAAAAAAACTTGCCTAAATAACCTATTTTATTATTATTATGTAAAACCATGGCATAGCATGAAAAAATGCATTAATTTGGATATCTGGTGGCTGAAATAGTTTTTTCTCATTGTTAAGTTTATTTTTTTCATCTGATTCATTAAGTTTAAGGTATTTGGCAAATATAAATTAATAATTAAAACATTAGCTTTAAAAATGACTTACAGCATGCTGCTGTGATTAAGATTATTGTATTACATATTTGTGTAGGATGATTTTGATTCTCGAATTATCCAGTGTGACCAGTTATGTTTACTAATCTCGATGAAGTAAAATAAATATGTAAATACATCTATAATTATTCTTAAATTTGTTTTAGACACAGACGTTGTGACTAAAAACAAGGTGACAGTTCAAAACGTAAAAAAAATATTAGAAAGAATTCAAAACATGTTGTCAGAGATTGAAATTTAACTTCATCAACGCTATTTTCATAATAGAATCAAAAAACTAACTAATCATCACGCCATTTCCACTTTAAATTGAACGGTTAAAATAAAATATTGTCACGCAACGTATTGTGCGTGTATTATTTAATTTTATTTGCTTTTTTTCTATTATGTTAACCCATCAGCCTAATTTGTTCGCTTTTGGCAACTGCTCATATGGTGAGAATTTTGATCTAAACGGTGTTGAGAAAGAGAAAACCTAACGCTCTATATTTAAATATGTATAGAAGTTAACCACAGAAGAATTAAAAAGTTAACCTGTAAAAAAACGAAAGGTTCCGACCACGATTTGAAAAAAATGAAACTTTGCAAATTTTTTATACATTATTTTTATATGGACCACCAAAAAGTGAGGTGACAATAATGTTTATAATACATTGACCGGTCGGTGGCCGAGTTGACATCGCGTTTGGGTCCCACCCAGGCGTAGTGTGTTCAATTCCTCGGCTGGCTAAGTCCTCCATCACAACACAAGCAACATTTTCAGCTTACTGTGGTGGTAGTAGGAGATTTTCAAAATATTGTCAGGTTATTAGTAACCCGGGAATATTTGTCTTTCTTTTAAAAAAAAAAAAAATTTTTTTTTTAATAAAATGTTTGTATTTTTTGTTGTTGTTATCAAAAATTTTAGTCATAAAAAACATAACTTAAATAATTTTTTAATTTTTTTTATGTTTGCATTCAAAATTTGACCATTTAAAAAATTATATGTTTATTTCTAATAATAAAACTCGAAATCGTATTTCATCAACTTTCTAAAATAGTTTTTGGTTTTCGAGTTTGTTCTGAAATTTTCTATTGATTTTGACCTTCTGACAAAATATGCTAGAGGCGTGAAAGGTTAGTGCGTAAATTGAATTCTAAATTGATACGCGGACACTGAACAACTGAACACTGAACACTGATAACACATCAAAATGACAATTCAACACACCTATAAAAAGTGTTGTAAAGTTATGAGAAGTGATGAAACAAAAACTAGGTTAAATAGGTTACATATGTAATTATTTAACCTTTTAAAGGTGTGTTGAATTGTCATTTTGAGGAGTTATCATAGAACCTGTGCAAAGCAAGGTCAAATTGATCAAAATTCTTTCTAATCAATTTAATAAGCCTGGGGCCTAGCTATTATGTTAATTGGCGAAATTGCTTTCCTTTTGCTGTGAAATGATAATATTATCGAGACAATGTTATTTGAACAATTTTTATTACAAACATGTTTTAAAATATATTGTTTTCTCAAAGAGTTAGTTTTGATGTATCTTACTTACTTTTTCAATAATATAATAAATTGATACACAGTATTTATTGAATAATGTAATAAACTGACCGACGTGTATCCGGCGTTGCTTGGAGGTATGAATGAAAATGAAAATTTACACAAACATAAGTATTTTACCGTACATAAGCATTTGTTTCACTTGATCGTGCCATGCCTTCCTCGGGTGCCCCCGATTTCTACCATTCTCTTCCAATATTGTACATTATACCACAAATAATTATTTGATTCATATTTTGTTCGGGCATCCCAGACTTAATCTACCATTCACTACTTTATGCCACATTGTTACTTTAGAAAAACTACGTTATATCGACTTTCATTCGACTCCGTATCTCATTCCCGTGCAGAGATAATGCTAAAGTCTTCCTTGGGCATCCCCGACTTTTTCTACTACTCAAACTACCCTCTAAAAACTCATGGCACTATTAAGAACAAACTTTAATATTTTCAGCGTTTCCTACTCCAGTAGTTTTGGAGTCTATACATACCAACAAAGAAATATTCATTTTTATGTATGTAGATGAACTAAGACACTTTTGTATTGTGTTATTTTATAATAAACGGTGTTAGAAAGAGAAAATACTACACTTTATTTTCTTCTCTAGAAGTTAACTACAGAAGAATTTAAATGTACACTTTTATGAAACCAAAAGTTCTAAACGCAAATTGACAAAACATTTAGAAACTTTGTGAATTTTTTTATTAATTATTTTTCTATGGAACGTTAAAAAAGTGAGGTGATAATAAACAAAATCGTGTGTTTTTATATATTTTTTCGTCATCTGTAATTTAAGTTACTAAAATCGTAAGAATAGCCATTTTCGAAAATAATATTTTTACAATGATAAAATTTGAAAGAGTATTTTATCACCCTTTGAAAGCAGTTTTTAGTTTTCAGATACTTCTTATTTGGATTTTATTGCAAAGCGGAAATATTTTATCTATCTGGCTGAAGCCCAAAGAGTTAAAAAAAACAGTGATTCGCGTTTTATTAGCGACTAATAACTAGTTTCTGAAGGTTGTCAGCTTTTGCATACATTGTCCAATGATTTTCCTCCATTATTATTTGTGTGTAAAGTTGACTGCTTCATAATATTTTTTAATTTTCAAGGTAACATTTGTTATTTTCAACAAGGCTTACCAAATTTTTTCCTTATTCTCAAAACTATGTACCGTTTACTTTGATAATATAATATAATATAGCATTACAAAGTTCGATCTTTAAATACATTTATTGTGTGAAGGCAATGAATACATTTTTTTAAATTTTCAGTTTAATATTACGTATTTTGTGTGTATTTATTAACTTTTTATGTTGGGAAAATCACTTTTTTTCTTCAATATTGATCTTTGATTTATTAGAAGTTTACATTTATATTATTATGTATATAAATAAAAAAAATTGACAATTTTTATCAATGTGATTTTGGTAGGTTTCAGATATGTGATTGAATTATGTAACTTGATCTGCGCGGTATGTGTGATGCATCAGCGGCTATCCCCTTAAGCTGATATCACACGTGTGATCCATCGGTGGCTATCCCCTTAAGCTGATATCACATTTGTAATCCATCGGCGGCTATCCCCTTATGCTGATATCACGTATGATCCATCGGCGGCTATCCCCTTAAGCTGATATCACAGATGTGATCCATCTGCGGCTGTCCAGAAGCTGATATCACATTTGTAATCCATCGGCGGCTATCCCCTTATGCTGATATCACGTATGATCCATCTGCTGCTATCCAGAAGCTGATATCACACGTGTGATCCATCGGTGGCTATCCCCTTAAGCTGATATCACATTTGTAATCCATCGGCGGCTATCCCCTTATGCTGATATCACGTATGATCCATCGGCGGCTATCCCCTTAAGCTGATATCACAGATGTGATCCATCTGCGGTTGTCCAGAAGCTGATATTACATATGATCCATCGGCGGCTATCCTCTTAAGCTGATATCACATTTGTAATCCATCGGCGGCTATCCCCTTATGCTGATATCACGTATGATCCATCTGCTGCTATCCAGAAGCTGATATCACATATGATCCATCGGCGGCTATCCCCTTAAGCTGATATCACATTTGTAATCCATCGGCGGCTATCCCCTTATGCTGATAACACGTATGATCCATCGGCGGCTATCCCCCTAAACTGATATCAGATATTATGAGTGATCCATGCAGATCACTAAAATAGGTAAATGTACTGAAAATAGGGAAACGCTTGATCTGCACATATTATTAGATTTGACAATAATGAGAAGTCAGTGTAGCAGTTTCCGGAAATGGAAAATATTGCATTTAAGTATCTATTTCGTAAAAAAATGGATAATTAGACCTCTTTTCTTCAAGCCATGTTTTGAGAATACATAATATTAAAATAGTTTTTTTTTAATTAAACCCACACATAACATTCTAATAACCTACTTTAATATCATACGTTCCTATTTTCGTTTTAATAATAGAAGAAAACAAACCAACCTTAAAACTTCGTCATCATTAACAATGACCGCCATGTGAACAATAAATGCTTAATTTTCCATTTCTGGAAACTAAAATGCTTCTTATTATTATGTAACTACTACAAAGTTCTTTAAAAATAAAATATGTGCATATTTTCTGTATATTTACCCTAAAACATATGTATTGTGTCAAAATGTCCATGTGATGGGATAGATTGCATTATTCTTATCCTTTGGTATACCTTATATTGTAGGTAATAGGCATTAAAATCGATTGACAAACGGAGTCTAGAAACCTTTGATTTCAAGCACAAAACTGGTTTTTATTTATTTTGTAAATAATTTTATAAAAAAGTTAATCAAGTGAAACTGTCACAGATAATCTTAGCTATAATACTGTATTTTTTAAAAGTTGTTTCCTTTATGCGTTCATACATTTCTATTGAAAATATATTTTTTTTAGTAGTTTACATTTATATTTTTTATTGAGTAATTTATTTTTTTATTTGTATTCTACTCAAGCGAAACGATAGGAAAACCTTCAATTTATCTGAAGCATATTTTTTGATATTCATAATGTACACCAATTCGTTATAAAGATTAATCAAAATAATCATTTGGAATTAAGCTTCACCTTAAGATGTTTTAACATGTAATATTGCTCTGCATAAATATTTCCTTAACGCAATATTCTTCAGTGGTCATCATTCCAGTAGGATTATTCGCTCTGCTTCACGCTGCAAGCTACGCACTCCCCTTATTGGACGTAAGTACACAGCTATTTTAATTTTACTATTAATTCAATTCGCTAGCAATAAAAAATGAATTTGATTATTTTCATACGGTTATTACAGTTTAATTGTTCTTAATTTTATATTACTTAACCCGATGACCCGCAGAATCAAACACATCTAGTGGTGATTGTTGAATGAATTCCAAGGTGTTCAATACCAACGTGGGTGTAAGTTTTGTCTGGCTTGCCATAGGCACAGTTAGAATCTTGCAGCGGGACAATACTACTCCTTTTTCAACCCAATATAAATACATAAATACTTTTTTTCTTTTACCATAAACCAAATGGCTTGTCGGCAAACAATGTAGCAAAAGTATTGGAGAATGACGTCGAATAAACCAAATGGCTTGTCGGCAAACAATGTTGCAAAAGTATTGGAGAATGACGTCGTATAAACCAAATGGCTTGTCGGCAAACAATGTTGCAAAAGTATTGGAGAATGACGTCGAATAAACCAAATGGCTTGTCGGCAAACAATGTTGCAAAAGTATTGGAGAATGATGTCGAATAAACCAAATGGCTTGTCGGCAAACAATGTTGCAAAAGTATTGGAGAATGACGTCGAATAAACAAAATGGCTTGTCGGCAAACAATGTTGCAAAAGTATTGCAGAATGACATTGAATAAACCAAATGGCTTGTCGGCAAACAATGTTGCAAAAGTATTGCAGAATGACATTGACCAGGAAAACTGATGGAGGAGTGGATGGATGAGTTAAAGAGGATGGAGTTAAAACAAAGCTGTCAGCCGCACGCCTGTTCTAAAGAAATACATTAACAAATTCCTTCAGTCTAATTTGTTCGCTTTTGGGAACAACTCATATGGTCTCACAGAAATCGTTGTCTTCCTTACTGTTATTGTGGAAAATTTGATCTAAACGGTGTTAGAAAGAGAAAACACCACGCTTTATATTCAAATCTAGAATTTAACTGCAGAAGAATTAAAATGTGCATCTTGCCAAAGGTTCCGACCACAATTTGAAAAACTATTTTTTTTATATGAAACAACAAAAAAAGGTGACTTTCATTGTAATACATTTGTCTAATAAAATAAGTATGTTTTTGTATATTGTTTCATTATTAGTAATTTTAATTACAAGAAACATAAAGTGAGCAATTTTAATTTCTTTTTTATGTTTCCATTTAAAAAAATATGCATATATTTTTTTACTTTCATCACCTTTCAAAAACAGTTTTTAGCTATCGGATACGTTCAGAAACATTACATTTATTTTGATTTTATTGCAAAGCGAAAATACTCCTACCTTCTCACAGAATATGGAGAAGTTAACTACATATTCAAGTTAGCCTGAGGAGTTAACTACATATTCGAAATTCATAATTTTGGCGATTTCTTGACATCCAATGTTGATTTTTCTTCAGCAATTTTACTTACATGTATGTATTGTCATTTATCAGAATTCATTGCTTAATAGTTTACTAATTTAAAATTTTTGTTGTATATATGCATGGATCAGCCAAAATTGAATACAATATTTCTATTAAAACCATGAAATTATGTACCATAAAAAACTGTCTACAATTATATATTCTCTAATAGACGTTCACAGGTGGGATGATAATAATAATGTTGTTTCACCATGTTTAGACCCTCGGTCAGAACTCATGGTGGGGCGCACGCCTTCTCATTGCGCTGGTTGAATTCCAATCCCGCAACATTCTGCGGGCTGTCTCCCTCGCCGAGATCCTGCTGATGCCTTGCTGCGTCATCATGATCTTCTTGTAAGTACAACTTTTATATAAATGTGGCGCCGTAAGAGTTGCAACTGCAAACCAATCTGTTGCATCCGAAACTACATACGATTTAGGGTGGAGATACATTATGCTATACGCATCATTGCTTGGCCTATTTCAGCATATCGCTCGCCATATACTACCAATGGTAATGTACGGCGGGCGATATGCTGAAGTAGGCCAAGCCACGAGAATATAGCGCTCTTATAGTGTGGTCTGTCACAGGCTTTATGCAGATGAACTTGAAAAATGGACCGTAAAACAAACGATATGTTGTTTTGATGGAATTGTGTGAAAGTACATAGATGTAGGATAAACAAGGAATGGGAGGAAAAAGGATAACCAAATCACTTACCAAGGTAGCGTCTGCATAGGAATTCGGACACACGGGCATACTTTCTTTATTAGTTTTATATTTTTTAACGACAGCCCGACAATAGTTAGTGAGCGATACCTCGAAGTAATTAACAATAAATAACAAATACGATATTTTCTTCACAACAAATAACACCAACAACATGTTTCCATGATAGTACTCTTTCCCTCTTCTTGGTTCAAAAAACAACAGTACTCGAACTTGCAATATGTATATATATTACTTTTCTTTACATTACTTTATAAAATCACTTTCCTCAGCGCCTATACCGTCTTTGGGGATGCTGTGTGGAGGGTTTAGGTTAAGGAAAGGAAGGAGAGGAAGTTCTGGAAGTATCTGGGGGTTGGTTTGTCCAGGAGTGATGAATGTGTGAATCCATCCTTCGCACTGCGGGGACAATGGCTCGAGAGAGTCCAGCTGGAGAGGTCAAAGCGTTTCCCACAACCAGCCTCTCCCGATCCGGCTCGTCACACGGTAGATGGACAAATGCTTCTGCCCCAAACCTCATCTCACCTCATTTAATGAGCCCGGGCACCCCTTCTGAGTCACCAAATGTAGCAAACCCCTTGGGGTGACAGAGGTGTTAGTTCCACATTCAAAACAATTTGCAACTACTAGAGATGGTTTGGGAAAAGTAGGATCTGGATAAATGACATTCCGGTAGGAACTGACTATATTCTCATTTTATGAACAAATAGCATCCATTTGATCAGTGGCGGCTCTTCTTAGAAGGTAATTTGGGCAATGACTTCCCAAAAATATGCTTCAATAGTATTAATATAAAAAAACAATTAACAAACTACCCGATTATTAATTTAGTTTTTATTCGTTAATTTAGATTCATACGTTTTTTTGATTCGTTCCAGTGCCATGTAGCGTCCAAATGAGAAGTTATTGCATGTCCTAGCATGGGTCACTTTAAATTTTATCCCAAACCAACCCCCTTTCTTTCTCTTTGCTATATAGACAAAAGAGGTAAACACTATCATGTCTGACGTATGCTTAGTATCATACAAAATTTATTTTGAAGGTGTTTTCGGACATGACCGCGGTGAGATGGAGATATCTACGACCTAGGATTATTAAGGTATTAAAGGCAGATGTGAAAAAATGTCAGTCTAAAGTTTTTTGTGTGATAAACGATAGTCATCTTGAACTTGAATATTCGAATTCGAATTGAATGTTCGCGGAATTATGTCATTGTTGATGTAATTAACTTCTCCATCCTCTTCTTGCAACCCAAACTAGCTATACATCATTTTTCTTATTTTTCTTTTTTATATTATAGTAATGTATAGATTCTATGTCAGCAAACTGTAAAATTCACCCGCCATAACACAGGGTCATCCATAGATTGGTGTTCTCTATCAGAGCAATAGAGTATCTACCACTTTGGACCTTGGACAGCTTGGTCGGAGCTAGTAATAATGCTCCCATTAATTTTGATCTCAAGTCACGGTGATTCTAATATGATTGCATAAGAATATTAGAGTATTTTTAGTAATCATTAATTTAATCCCATTGCTTTTTATAAACTTAGAAAACTAACTGATGCTTTTGTGAAAATTGTGAAGTATATTATCGATTCATCATATCTATTAGAAAGGATTGCATTTCGTTGCCCTGAACGCCACACCAGATTGCATGATTTATTCAGTATAGCACATTATAAGTCTAACTATGCGTAAAATTCATTAATGGGACCTATCTGTGAAACATTCAACACCCTACGAGATGTGGACATTTTCAACTGTGCCTTGAAAACCTATATGCAAAATCAAACTGGATGAATACATCTCTTGATGTAAAATTTTTTAGATACTTATTTTTACTGTTTTCACTGTTCTTATTGTCTTATCTTTTCTAACTTATCTTATTCATCGTCCAATTGTCAGTGAGAACCTATGTATATATACATTATGTGTATATTTAGATAATTGATGGCATTTAATTGGTTTTATCTTGTATGTATTGATTTTACAATGTAATTATCTTATAAATTACTGTTAAAATATTATGAACCGTGGAAGAAATCAGAGAAAATATTAATGTGCAACCACAGAATGGCAATACATACTCTATTTCTCTCCATGTGGAGAAATAATTAGTTAAAATGGCTAGTTGAAGTAAAGTATCGTGAAGTGAATAGTAATATCTCTTTGATGAATAAAAATGATTGACATCCCACAACATTTTCCTCGGGTACTTATTAGTAGAACTGGTGTTCTCTAATATAATGGTGAATTTTAAAATCTTATCTTTTACCTTTTTTCCAGCGGTCGTGCCGGTCTCTTCACCCCGCTGATCTACTACAAATTCCTCTGTCTGCGCTACACGTCTCGTCGCAACCCCTATACGCGTAACATGTTCCACGAATTGCGCATGTGGGCCGAATCCACGGCCAACCGACCCTCCCTGCCCGGCTTCGTCAAGCAGGGGCTCATGGCCTCGGTTGGGTTCACCAGCAGACTGTGTCCCCCCATGACCGAAGTTCAGGAATAGAGATGAGTTGATTTATCGATGTTCGGCTGATCCTCCGACTTTTTGACGATTTTCTGACATTCGGTTGATTTTCCGATGTTTGGTTGATTTTCCGATGTTTGGTTGATTTTCCGATGTTTGGTTGATTTTCCGATGTTTGGTTGATTTTCCGATGTTTGGTTGATTTTCCGATGTTTGGTTGATTTTCCGACTTTTGGTCAATTTTCCTACTTTCAGTTGATTTTCCGACTTTCAGCTGATTGATTCGGTTGATTTACCAATGTTCAGTCAATTTTACTACTTTCGGTTGAATTTCCAATGTTCGGTTGATCTACCGACGTTCAGTTATTTTCCGACGTTCTGTGCGGTTGTATAGTGACTTTTCTGCCGAGGACATTTTACAATTCACAACATACAGAATATTAAGGTGAATGTTGTTCTCGTGGGGTTAAAATTTTCATCATCTAACTTTACGAGTCAAATTGTTCACTTTTTGTTAATCTGTGACCCTGTACTTTTAGACATTAATCATTGATCTTTTTTGGACAAAGGAATTGAATTACATTAGAACATGCCATCGATCATGTAGTGAAAATAAGCATTAGTGAAAAAGTTACAAAATATTTATGTAATTTTTTTTTAAATATTGTATTTCGAACTTAAGGTTATTTGCACTAGATGATCGATATATTGACATTAAAAAATTCACTTCAACACATTCATGTTTAAATGTAATTTCACCAAACTATCACCATATATTGCTTTTTTATTTAGCATTCCAACATTCATCCATATTATTCATCTCAAGAGAAGAATATACCCGTTAGGTACATTCATCTCAAGAGAAGAATATACCCGTTAGGTACATTCATCTCAAGAGAAGAATATACCCGTTAGGTACATTCATCACAAGAGAAGAATATACCTGTTAGGTATATTACTTTTGTATTTATGTGTTATTAAAATTACATAGTTCTAAAATAATAGCATTTTTTCCTTTCATTGTTTGTTATTTTTTAATAATAATTTGTAGGTTCATAAAGATTTTTTATAACTTATTTCTTATAGAAATATAATCTACAATAATTTAAAGATCACCAAACTTATTATTTTTAATCATATTTTTGAAACAATGTTCAAATTGCAAGTTATAAAATTGTTATCTCAGTTTTGCCGACTTATAAAAACAATGGAATTATACTGCACTCTTAAGATATTTTCTTCTAAAACTAAAGCGTAAAATATACTCATTGCATTTGAGGTATGGATTATTCACAAATTATTTAATGCGCTTAGTGGCGTCTATATATATATATATATATATATATATATATATATATACATGCATATAATATATAAGTACACAATAAAGTAATAATCCATAAATTTTAATAGTCTAAAGACGAAAACAATTTTCGAAAGTACGATTGAAATTTTATATCTTTTTATATGAATAATAATTAATAAAAATTACTCTTGAATGGAGAAATATGCAACCTTGTTAGTTGTATGTGCATTATTAATTTCATGTAATTATCAGTGATTTTTTTAATGACTTTAAACAATGTTGATAACAAGTAAATATTTATGCTTTCATTAGTAAAAAAAAATACACCTTGTAAATTTTTTAAAGTATTATTAGTGTTCTAATTTTTTTTATTTCATTCAAGAAATATGTTTTTTTACTTACGGTATCAGCAGTCATTTAATTGAATTCAGTTTTAGATTTAAATATTTATTTTATTTAATATTTTGTATAATCTATATCTTTACAATTTATTGTTGTTATACCTGCTATTTTTTTTGTTGTTGCAATAACTAGTGAAATAAATTACTGATTACGTACTTCTTATGCGATATTATTTTTCCTCCATCATACAAATTACATAATTATTATTATATTACGCAAGTTAAGGATAAGGCCAGAAGAAATGTCCAAATATTATTTCACAGTAGTAAAATGCCAGCGAAATATGCCGGTATATTATATGGATAATATTGTCAATTATTGTGTCCTTTTAATGTCATTATAAAATTAAATATTATACTTCAGTTAGGGTGACGGAATAATAACTGTAATTAACAAAGTGTATTATCAGCTATGAAGTGGCATTGGACAACTTTTTACACTCTTCTGTAGTTCTTTTCACTTTCTCATGCTCTATCATATACTGATATAATATACTATATCATATGCTCTATACCAGAAGTCAGTCGTACAATAACAATTTCAACCACATTTGTCACAAAATTTGAAATGATTAAACTTTATGCGTCACCACACCTTATACAGTGAAACCTCTATTTATCGATTTTATAGGGTCTTATTGAAATTAACTATGAATGCGGGAATATAGATATAAACTGCATTCACACTAACTATTTAATATTAAATATGTATATACATTTCACATGTAAATGGATGTCTTAATGAAAGTGCCGCGAATCCTAAACACTGGGCTACATCAACAGGTTTTTTTCCACTTTATCAATTTTTAATCTTTCTTGAATACAACACACTTTTTTTACCGGATGGTTCATTTTAAGGTTGAAATGCTTAAAAAAAAATAACCGCATGCGCACTGCTGTGTTTGAATGTCTAATGACATCTAATGTCAGAAGCGGCCGCCGGCAGCAATCGATCAAGTAAAATATTAAAAAACTACATTCTCTAAACCAAAGGTTCACAACCGTATCTGGCTTACTTTCCAAGTATATTTTTCTTCAAAAACTGCTTGTACGGAAAAAACGCCGCAGGTGAAATTATTTTTTAGTGAAATAACCTTTTTTGATATATTACGACCAAGCGGTTGGTAGCGTGATAGTTATTGGTTCCTACATGGGCATTGCGGGTTGGATCCTCTACTAGTTTTAGCCCTCACAAGCATCATTTTTCACTTATAATTATGGAAGTGGGTGGATTTTTAACATTCTGATATTAGTTGTAAACCGGAAATGTTGCTTTCTAAATTACAAAAAAGGTTTTTTTGAAACAATATTATCAAAATAACAAAAATACTATTAATCCATCAATACTACCTAATCACTAATTGAAAGGTTCAAATGCAAGATTCTTGGAATGATGTACTTATTACTTAGGTTTTTCTAAATTCCTCTGACTGTCATTTCAGCTCTTCACCGCCCTCTTTTAGCCTTTCACCGCCCCCCACTAGCCCTCGAGGTCAGGACTGCCCCCCTAGATCTTACCAACGCCCCTGCGCCTCGCGATCTGGATGTCTCCCTTGGGAATCACTGCTCTAAATGATTAATGCCGTAAAATTATGCATAGCAAAACAATCGATGCAATCAATTTATGCTAGTTTTTTATGAAATTAATTTGGGACAGAAAGAAGTAAATGACACACACGGGAAAACAATTATTCGAGGAACGATAGATCGAGATTTCACTGTATTACCTAACATCATTCTGATACTTTTGTATTGCGATAATCATTAGCAACTATGTGAATATCGTAAGCGACAAAACAGTGTATTGATGGCTTAGAGTTAAAAATATTGTATCTCCAATATTGGTTGAAAAAGAATTAAGTACTGCAATGTTCTAAAGATAGCCCGTATTTTTTGGTTTCAAATATTGCATCTTAATCTAACTTCTCAGTAACATAAACATATTATAAATCCTTCAGAGCAATACAGATATAACAGATATAATATATGCAGATATAATTTATCTTTATGCTAAACGGAAGTTCATGCCAAAATATTGTAATATCATCAGAAAAATACATTTTTCGAAGGTTGCAAACTTTCAATTTAAGTTTTGACGATATTATGATTCATGGAGATACAATATTTTAACTCTGAGCCATCCAATGGTTTGTACTAAGAGCGTGAACATTTATCATGCCAAACACTATGTGCTAAAGGAAAAAGGGGATGACTAAAAAATTGAGTTTTGATTTAAATATGCAACTTAGTTTACAACGAAAACTTAGACGAGTTAAATCATAAAATGAACGCATCTTCTTTAAAGAAATTGTCATAAGATACAATAAGGTTGGTACTTATTTGAAAAATATTGCAAAAAGTGAATTATTTACTGAACTTATCTTATTAGAGCTTATAATTATGACTCACCTCCTTTTTCCTTTCGAACACATGGTTGGAATCAGTTGGAATCCTGTGGTTGGTTCAGTTTATATTGGTTTATATAGTCAACTATAACAGTGAAACACTCTTTCCAACTGAAAAAAACTTCTCATGTGGGATAAATTAAACTTCAGTCTTCAAGGAACCGATAAAACAAAAAATAGTCGTGAAAAATTCTTATGTAAAAATTATTAATTCGGTATAAATATAATAACTCTTTACATAACATTGAGAGTTGTGGTCACCTCTATGGACTGCCATTTGCATTTGAAATTCTGAAGTGAATGTGCTTAATTTTAGGTGCAATACAGTTTTAATTACCGGCACTAGTGTTACTATTTAGCAATCTTGGTGCCTTGCACTGAGCAAATTAATAATTAAAAATGTGTACTGTTTTACCATTTAATTGTGTTTGATTTGATAAGGGTTCTCTCTAAATATCACCATGTATTGAGCATTTTTTGATTTCGTATTATATTGTATCACTTAAATGTTGTATCCGTTTTTGTCACTGAAGAGATAAACCATTAGAAGTGTGTTGTGGGAATGTTAGGTTTGCTTGAAGTGAGGTCAATTTTTCCTTACTTTTGGAGAATTGATTAGACTTTGAAATATTGAATTTTTTACTTGGACAGATATCAATTTAATTGGCTTGTCGTAGGGTTGTGCTTGTAATAGGAGTCGAGAGGACTTTTTTAAATTGCCAATTTCTGTTTTTTTTCAAAACGGTAGATATCATTTCAAGGGATTATGATCGTTAAGTGCGTTTTTGTACATATTCTGACGATTCTTCGAAGAGTTCATACATATGTATTTATGCCGATCGTATATCGATAAGATAATAATTAAAATATGTAATAAATTTTATGTTGTTTAATAAATAACTTATAAATATTATCTGGCTATCACGATAAGTGTTTTTTTTTTTGTATTTTCAATCTATCAATGAATTTAGCAATTTAGCCAAAATGTATATAAATTATCAGTCTAGAAAATACAAGACCATCCTGCAAAATTCCCTGTGAAGTTATTATGTCGATAGTGATATCAAACTGAAAGCCATAAATAAACCACTCACTGCTGAAAGCGTTTTGATCAGACGGAAATATTAAAAATAAGATTTTTTTGTTCTCAAATTTACTTCTATAATATTGTCTTTAATTTTGTAAGAATTAAAATTAGGTAGGTAACTACTATCATCAATACCCCCCCCCCCTTTTATGGCTTGATTTTTAAAAAAGCTAGGCCTCCCATCGCATTTTGTGAATCATGGTTTTTCAACATATTTTTGTTACCTGAATTTCGAGTTTGGGGTCTGTCATGAGGGGTGATTCTATTTATACTTTATTCTCTTGTAAACAAGATAGGCTATGAAAAGGCTACTTAGGTTAATCCTACTAATAAAAAAATCTGGAAATATTTTTCGTAAACATTCATTAATCGCAGCTTTCTTCATTCATTCATCTTACATTATATAATATTTAATATAATGATTGACCAATGCTGTTTTCTGTCGTCTTATGTAACAATCACTTGGGTTTATTTATTTCCTGCAAAAAATTACCTACATATTATATAAGTAATGTTATGTTTTTGTAATAAAGGAGTTTGGAATTTAAAATGTGTTCAGTTCATTGTTTTTACAGCGCCAAATTGGTAATTTATTTACCGTTAATTTTGTGAAAAATTACCTTAACTTATCAGTACAGCAGCATAAAGAGAATAATAATACAATATTAACTGGCTTATATAAACCTATATACCTACAAAAAAATATATAAAAAAATTGACACATTGTGTACTTTATAAGATCGGCTTTTCTCGAATGGGACTGCAGTTTGGCAGGAGTGTATGATTATTTTTATTCATCAAAACATAATGTATTGAAACCAGCTTTTAACCCTTTGTACTCCGTTGTCGCCGCCACGGCGACATAGTAAACATTCTAACAACTCCGATGGCGCCGCAGCGGCGACATAAACAATAGGTATAAATTTTATTGTTTAAAAATAAAAGGGTCGTTTTACAAGTATACAAATGTTGTATTCAGTTGTAAAGTGTACCCCCCTGGCGATAGGTTGTGCTTTTTGCTCTGTTTTTCATTCATGACAATAACTACGCATTCATTTTAATTGAATATTTTTTACTCCGCTTTAAATATGGAAGAGTATTTTGAATTCAGTGATAGTGAAGACGAGTTTGTTTTCGAAGTGCATAGTGACTTTTCAGATGAAACTTCTATAGATAGTAATAATGTTATTATAAGTTCAAATAGTGAGAGTGGTTTTATAGGACATAGAAGAAAAAAGTCACGTGTTTTGGACATCAGTAGCAGTTCAAGTATTTCAGACGTGGATAATCAACAAGAAGAAGATGAACTATTGGAATTAAAATGTCATCACACGGGAACAATTATGACGAATAGAAAAGGGATACCAAATGCAATCAAAAGGCCAAAATTCACACCACGTAAAATTATTGCGGTCAAAAAACGCAGAAAAATGCTCCTTGCATGGAGGGACAAAAGGGTCGTAACAATGCTGAGTAGGTACTCAGCATTGTTATTACTACATTGTTATTATTACCATTCATTTGCGGAGGTCCGCAAACGCAGGAGCCACATCCGTTAGAAGGATGGCAAGGGGTGGTGGCGTCATCATTGGAGAAACCAAACGTTATCATCGATTACACTAAATCCATGGGTGGGGTTGATCGTGCTGATCAGTATGCATCGTCGTATTGCTTCTTAAGAAAATCGCTGAAATGGTGGTGTAAACTCTTTTTTTGGGGGATGGAGATATGTTCCATTAACTCATACATTCTATATAAATCTATAAAAAAAAATAAAACAAAAAACCGTTAAGCCATTTGAAATTTATAAAAAATTTAGTAGATCAATTAGTGGGTGAGTACAAAAAGCCTCGAAGTCGACCATCTACTTCCACTTCATCAGAGACCAGGCTCAATGGAAAACTCCATATTTTGAGAAAAGGTCCCAAGAGGGATTGTGTGGTCTGCTCGAAAAGGGCAGTAAAAGGTGGCAGATGGGAAACCAGTGAGTACTGTGACACGTGTCCTAACAAGCCACGTATGCATTTGGGCGACTGCTTTCTAAAATACCACCCTTTAAAAAATTATAAAGATAAGGGCAGTAAAAGGTGGCAGACGGGAAACCAGTGAGTACTGTGACACATGTGTCCTAACAAACCACGTATGCATTTGGGCGACTGCTTTCTAAAATACCACACTTTAAAAAATTATAAAATATGTCCTTTTTTTTATTTTATTAACAATCTTATATGATAATAAATATATATTTCTCAACATAACTACATCTTTTTATTTACTGCCTTAACAAAAAACATATTTTTCTAATTTTTTAAAAATATCGTAATTTTTCCTCATATTTTTACGTTACACTCTATGTATGGAGTAGCTGGTATACCATTTAAAAAAAAATCGGAGTACAAAGGGTTAATAATAGTCATCTTTGATTAGCTTGATCCCCTCCTTCATTTATTTATACCAAAAGACGTACCTAAATTAAAAAAAAAAAAATCAATTAGTTTTGATAGTTTAATATGTCATTTCTAAAGAAGACGCTTGTGAATTTGATTCCATTGCTTTAACAATTCGAGATTTAAAAAATATATTGTGCTAAAAAAATTGAAAAAATGAATAGCACTAGCAGAAACCTGAAATTTTGCATTTCATGAGAAGTAGGAACTGGTTTTTAATATTTTCTATGAAAAAGCAATTTTAGAAATCATTACAAAACAACACATCCAGAATATTTTACAGAATAATCACCTCTATTGCACCAATTTTAAAGACTATTTTAAAACACTAGCACGGTGGTTTGCGGCAAGTGTCTAGCAACCGACCAATCTGCAGCGCTGTCGCCGTTGTCCGTCGTCCGCCATAGTAATTTTTTTATGTAAACCGAGGTAAACTTCGGGATCTGGTTGTAGATTTAGATAATAAAGTTATTAATTTTAGCACTAATTACGGATTACCTATTTACAATGTGAGTAAACAATTCATTTACGTCAGTTTTTATTCACCGATATCTGCAGGTTGCGTGTGT
This sequence comes from Hesperophylax magnus, assembly GCA_026573805.1. NCBI lineage: Eukaryota > Metazoa > Arthropoda > Insecta > Trichoptera > Limnephilidae > Hesperophylax > Hesperophylax magnus. The sequence goes on from JAIUSX010000016.1 coordinate 4,262,507, forward strand.
AAAGTGTGGAGCTATTTTAGTTTTCGATTCTGTCATAACTTTTCAAGCATGGATGTATTATTTTCCTAATCAAATGTAAATACTTCCGCTTGAACCACTATGCTACAACGTTATTTATTTCCAGATGAAAATTATCTTTATTATTGATATAGGTATCATGAAATTGAACTTTGTGCAGATAAATGAAATATTGTTTTTTGACATTTATCCTGATTGACTTGAATGGTTTCGTATAGGTAATATCGGCAAAGGTGGCATTTTACGCGCGTATATTATGTCATTGAATTTCGATTTTCGTAAGTTTATAAACTAACATATTTTATTTGATTTTCAGTGACTACGATAGCGGTTACAAATATGGATAATTCGAGGAAATTAGCAGACTGCTATTTTTATTATTATTCCACGTGTACCAAGGTAAGTTAGACATTATAACCATTTTATTTCGTCAGATTTTTGTTGTTGATAAACCTTTATTAGTAAACACCAAACTTTCTCAAATAACCGATTACATTACTGTAGATTTAACATTGTACTGGGGCCATCTTAATATTATGTTTATAAGTTCCCAATTGAAATGTAATGATATTCAAATAAAGTAGTTCCAAAAAAATAACAATGGATGAATTAAATTTTGTTCCAAAATAAACAACATGATCAAATTCATATTCGGCTTTATGTTTCAGATTTGAATTTAGATCTATTTTTTATTTATTTTTTTAATTTTCAGGGAGATGCATGTAATTTTCGACACGAACCCAAGGCTCTAGGATGTGAGACAATGTGCTTTTACTGGCAAGAAGGGAAATGCTTTGACCAACAGTGTAAACTGAGGCATATGGAATTACGGGTGAGTTTATAACCCCGTTGGAAATAATTTGATTTATTTTATACCTAATTTAGTTTCTAAGGTAAAGTCCTGTTTTTTTGGGTAAATATTTACCCAGTTTTCTTATGTTAAAACTGATAATTCACACACTATTATATAAAACTTTCTTTACTAAATATTTCATTTTTTCCACCTCAAGGGAACAAATCAACATGCGCAGAGCCCAAGTTCCAAATATATTATAGAAATATCATTGTAAATAGTTGTTTCTTATAGTAATTAAGTTAAAATGAAGTGTTATTTCAATAATCCGTGTGTTAAAGATGAGGCGAAATAGTAAATATTTATCTAAAACTTTGTTGACACTGTAGTTCCAGATATCGGAGACCGATGTGGAACCTTTTCTTTATACAGTTACTTTTGGTAATATTTGGTAACAAAAATGGCGGGGGGTGAGGGTTAGAGAATTAAGAAGAATGGTGTCTACATTTTTTACTCCAAATATGCCTAGGAATCGCTGGTTAAAATCTTTCTGGTACACACCGATACACTCTGTATATACCAGGTGTCCGGGGGTTAAGTGCACAAACTTCGGGAGGTGATTCTACATGATGGTAGAAGTAAATTTTTGCTTGAAATAAATAAAAAAAATCTTCAGATCACATATTATACCATCCCCCTCAGCACAACCACACCCTTAAAAGTTTTATTTGTAATTTCGGTAACTTGTCATCGTTCTCGAGCATGACTGCGGATCGATTAAATCTATTGACTTGACCTGAACTGCTGTTTGTTTGTGATCTGCAGTCATGCTCATTGAGAATAATAGTTCGCGTCGACTGAATATGCTTAAATTAGTTGACATGTACTGTTGTTTTTTCGTTGGAAATCTGCAGTCATGATTGGGAACGATGACAAGTTACCGACATTATCAATGGAACCTTTATCAATGTGCTTGTACTAGAGGGCCAGTTAAACAGAGTTAAGTAATAATACAGAAAAACAACTTTTCTGAACAATTTATTTTGGTGTTTTGCCAGTAATGTTGATTTGTTGAGAGGAGGCGTATTATGAGCGCCCAAATTTATTGTAGTGGTGATATTGGTCTTGCAGAAAAACCGCAAGCAGATCCCGTGCTACTGGGAGACCCAGCCTGGGGGCTGTCGCAAGGCCCATTGTAGCTTCCAGCACAAGCTGGCCCCCGGAGTCCCCACGCAGCCCCATCTGGTGAGATATTCTTTTACATTTATTTAAAAAAAAACAATCCTGGGCCACAATGAAAAACCTGACAATGTATTGTGGGTACGTGTACTGACAAAATATGTTAATCTAAAACCGCTGTTTTAAGAAAACTAGCATTTCAGTTTACCAATTTAAAACCCTTTTTATCAAATTTAATTGCGGTTTGTGTTGATATAAAAATATTTTATCATGATGATTGTTCATTTAAAAATATCTTTTTCATTTATGTCTGTTTACATTTTAATTATGGATGGTCAGTTTTTAAGTTTATTTCAAAAATTGTAGCAATTAGTGTATTTTGCCAAACGTTTTTTTCTGGCAAAAACCACTAATTTAAAGTGCTTTTTGTCCATCGGGTATATCCTTCAAATGAACTACTTCACTTGCTTTTCAATGCACTACACATTTGCATTACATCTTCTACAAAAAAAATAATATTCCACTTGAGATGTCAAACAAAAGCAATAAACATATAATAAATGTAATCTGATGTTTACAAAAATATGGACACGTGAAACACTGACAGTCAATAACAATTATGTTGAGTTAAAGTTTTCTTCCAGAGATGACAGTGGCAGATAGATATACAAGTGGACATACATAGATGTAATAGATTTGTAGTTATTGGTTTGTGTTCTAAAAATTAATAAATAACTACTGGATTTGGTTGAAGCGGTTTATTATAACACATCCAAAAAAAAATAAACATAGAAAACAAAACAGAATGTTTTTTACAAAGGAAATTTCGAGATAATATTTCACCCACGAAACGTAGAAAATTAACTTGGTAACTGTGTCAAGGTTGCTGGTACTGGACTGTTTACTCGTCTGCGCCGGGTCGCTTTAAATAACTTGGCTGGCGACGATGGAAGGTTTGTGAGACTGCCGGTAAATTGACGAACCCTCGACAATCGAGATTGTTCAGCGGCGCTGTAAAAATGCCTAAGCGATTGACTAGATCCTTCTGGTGAACGCCGCCGAATCTAGACACGCAATGTACTAGCTTAGGTACTTCGGCCTGGCGCCGCTGCGTGTAGGTATGTACTGTCGCTACAGATTTAAGGCAAATTGATTTAACATTTTATCCAATACAAAAATATTCATTTTCGACTTAATGTTAAATTTCCAGTACTTGAACCATTCAATCATACAAACTAGTCAATCAACCATATTATCCTGTTATACTTTATCACTTCAAAGCATAGGTGATCTTCCACCTGCTTCAGCTGCCAACACTTTGCCAGTGACCATGATCATTTCCAAGTTAAGTGGCGGTTTTCTCTTAAGTGGGTTTGTGCAGTGAACTCCCATTAAAAAGAAAATTAGGCAATCTTATATTATAGTTTCACCACAGTTAAAACGGTGCGTGCTTAAATTCCGTGCCAAAAAATTCATCCATCCTAATACTGCCCGAGAGCGAGTCCGAAATGAATCCCATAAGTGCATTATTAATTCAGCGACTATGAGACTTTCTGTTCTAAGAAATAGTTCATAAAAAGCACACCGTGGATATTTTATGAATTTGTTAGCTGTTAGTTGTTTGTTACTATTAGCAGATTTGTTAATTAATGATATTTCCAATTGCAGCCTCAGATACAGCCAGTGCAGCAGCCACTGGATGCCGGTGAGGGCCCTCTGGTGCCCCCTGTGCACCACGTGGCACACCAGCCCCACGTGCCACACGTGCCCCATGTGCCGCATGCGCCACACGTGGCACACGCGCCCCATGCACCTCTGCAGAACCCCATCCCGCCCATGGCCGCACATCCAGCCAACTGGCATCAGCGCCCAGGTATATTATATCAAAACTTTTATTAAATTTGATGATGATTTTATTAATATAGTTGGACCACAAACAAAAAAACTGTTCCCTAGTGTTGTGTTGTGTAGTGTTGTCCGGTATGAAGGGGACCGTAGTAGGTCGTGCAACCCTTATTACATAGTTTCCGATACCTAATACATGTCTTACTCCAAATATATATATTTTTTTAAATGTTGAACAAAAGTTTAACATTAACTCCACACAGGAGGCCCTGAGGAAAATAATTTCCCTTAGGTCCTATGTCATCTTTGGGGATGCTGTGCGGTGGGTCTTTTTCAAAGGAAGGAAGGAGAGGAAGTTCTGGGAAGTAAAAAAAGATATGAGAGTTGGGTAGGAATCTGGGGGTCCAGGAGTGACTTGTAAATCCATCTCACCCACTGAGATGCAAGCTGTTGCAGTCGAGAGTATGGCTGGAGAGGTCAAAGGGACTCCCTCATCCGGCCCGCCACGCAGCTGGTGTGCATACCCGCCTCCCAAATTGAAATAACTTATAAACTTACTTTCGGTGTTTTTCCATTTGCCAACATGATGATACGGAATGGCCAGCGTTGACATAAGTTTTATATACATAATATATTATGGGATGTTCTCTGTTTTCGTCTGGGACCAAAGTAATCTCAAAAACGGTCTACCCAAGAAACTATCTCCAATATTTTGAAAAGTGTTTTTACCTTGTGATTGACATATTTTTAATGAAAGCCAAATTTTATCAGAAGTTTTGGTAAATATTGTCTGCCGCTGTATAAAATGTTCAATCCTTCAATGGTATCTGGAGTTTTATAAGCATTGGAAGATGCGCTAAGGAACTAGCGTCCTTGTGCGCGCCCAACATTTGTATCACGAGAATGGTTGTTTCTGTGACTCGTTCTTGTGTGCAACAGCTCAGCTGTTCAACTATTTGCCACCTTCAGTGTTTCTTCCCTCCTACAACATGGTTCTCTTCAAGACCCATGTACATATTCACTCCTTTATCTCCTCAAGAAGACCCCCCCTGTAGCATCCCATTGACACAGGCCCCGAGGAAAATTCCTGGTGGAAATGGCACTGTACAAATCAACAAATGTTCTCTTAAGTTACTGTCAGTCCTACTGGCTCCTTCAGTGAGTTTTTGAGCACTTCAGATTGTCAGACTAAAACTTACTATGTACTTATTTCCAGTGCCCCTGGGTGTCCACGATCAGTCCATGATGGTGCGTGGCCAAGAGCCCCCGCAGCCCCTAACCCCGCTGGCCGCCGCCTACAGCACCCTCAGCCCCGCCGACTCCCTCGTGGTGAACTTCGAGGAAGGTATGCGACTGTATTGACCCCACCCGGCCCCCCCTCACTCTCACCCCCAACCCCCGCCCCCTTCTGCGCGGTACATCCCACGACCCCAGGCGGACAACAGGTTCTACCGCTGAATTGATTGACGTTGCGGCAACGGTGAAATTAATTCTTTTAAATTGTTATCCTCAAACAGCCAACGTGATGATCGATCAAATCAATAATAATTTCGAATCAATTCAATACAATCATTTGAAGTATTTCTACACAAATATGGTCAATCACAAAATGATTGATGAAATTTAAATCACGTCATGTATTTTATATAAATATCATAACCTTACTATGCAGGGGCGTGCAGACCGTAAAAAGACGGAAAATACATTGGTTCCAATTCATTTATGAAAAAGACTTAATTTATGTTTATAATCATTTTTTGTTTTGATTTATGTTATTCCTTTGGGAATGCAGAGCTTCACAGTTTTACAGTCTTTTCTGAACTGCGCATCCCTTCTTTAAGACCTTTTAAGTCAATTTGAGACAAATATTGAAAAGAAGATAAAAATAAATATGTTTTTCATTTGTCTGGTAATCTATAGTAAATCAATTGTTTTTTTTTCGACATATAAATTCATCTCTAACATACTTGGGAATGTCTTAACAGTAAGGTGTAATTATGGAAGATATGAATTTATTTTATTTTGTATTTTGTACAGTGCGGCAAAATAATCTAGAAATTTATTCAAATGGTACCAATATTTTTTCATTACTATGGCAACACCAAGCTACTCACTTTGTCTTTGAAATTTGTTCTTCACATTCGAGTTTTACAATTCGTTGTAAACAAACATCAAAGTTCAGATGAAAAATGACGTAACACAATTGTTGACGTAACAACATTTTTATTTATTTATAGTTTAGATCTGTGAATTTGATTAATTGGTAAATTTTTATTTAACATCTATTTTGATACATACATTTCATGTAAATTATCTTCAAGGTGTTAAAATTAAATTTTCTTGGAATATACTAGTATACTATGTAGAATCTCCTTTTGGAACATACATTTTTGAGAACTGTTAAAGTAAGAACATATGCACTTTGACCATTGTGCTTTTTTAAACTAGCATTCATTTTTCTGTGAGCCATCGATCGCAGCGCTCTCTATTTTGACTACACTGCCAACCTGTACATGGTTTGATTATGACATAGAACTTACAACTTCAAGAAAGTATTTTCAGTAATGTATTAATTTCTAGTATAACATTACTTCTATGTTTTCAATTTTGATCCATAAAATAACCACCGTTGACCTAAGACTCAAAATTATAAAATATACTATAAAACTGCTAACTATCGCAGTTTGGACTTGTATCTTTTATTGCTATAGTGTTTTTCATAATACATAATCATAATATTATGTCATTCTGTTAATTATTGCTTTAAATTCAATAAACTCATTGTTTTTCTAAATCTATAGGTATTAGAAACAAAATATTTATTTTGGTTCAATTTGAACATCTAACAATAAAAACTTTTTTTTATAATTAATTATTATTAACAATAATTATTGTTAAAATGAAATCACAAAGTTATTGACAGACCTCAATATAATTACTAAACATTCTGTTGGAACAGCAAGTTAATACGACACCTTTTAAAATGAAACTATTTTATAAGGTTTTCCAATGAACCAAAAAAAACTTCTTGTTTGGGAAAACCTTATATGAGGGTTTCATTGTGTTAGTTGTGCGTAATTTCAAGAATGTTTCTTATGTCTTAATAATATGCATCTAATGCTTTTCAAAATTACTGTAATTTTGCCACAAACGGTTTGGTTGGGAAATATATTGACAAAGTTGCGTAAAATGGATACCATTTTTTTTATGACATTTGTAATTTTCAAATTAGCATTTTTTCAAATGTGAAAATTTAAACTTGCCAAAGACATAATTTTTTCATAGCGCGTACTACAATGGTGTACAGTGAAACTCTCACGTAAGGTTTTCCAAGATACCGAAAAAACTGATCTTCTTAAGCATGAAAAGTTCTTATTTGGGAAGTGGGTTTCACTGTAATATATTCACAGTGCCAATGAGATGATAAAGTGATTATCAATGAAATATTTGACCAAATCCTTGTAAGCTATTAGAATTTTCTTTGGTGAAATGTCATTGTCACACAGTCAAGTCTGAATACATTGAATCTCTTTTACAAGGTTTTCCAAGGAACGGAAATTAAAAAAAAATAAAATTTCAATCTTCGAGGGAACGCAAAAACAAAATCTCTTATATGAGATTGAATTGTTTTCTAAGACGACCTCCGTGGTCGTCTTAGGGGTATTGCTCAGAATTAACAATCCAGAGGTCGCGGGTTCAAATTCCGGCATGACCAATTAAATATTATTTGATTAATTTGTGTTGTTCCACAATTAATTTATTTAAAATAATATTTTGTGTATATTTGCATCACATTCTAGAGTGGAAGATATTCTCAGTATCATCATGGTGAAAGAGTACCATTAAATATTCAAATGTTGGAATGCTGGAATAATATACGGTGACCCGATATGATATATATATATATATATATATATAGCCAGGTACTTTCCCACCGTCCTCTTCCCCACCTCCTTCAGCCTCACAATATACCCCTGCTAGGGATGCCGTAGTCTCACTGGCTACAGGCGGTTGGTCTCTTTTGCAGTAAAAGTAAAAGTGTCTTTGGCAGGTTTGACTTTCAAAAGCATACTAACAGTAAATACTTGCTGTAAAACTATTTCCTATAATCTCGTATTTAAGGTAGTTAACTCAACAAATGTAGCTTTTATATCATTTTTATTTCACCTGCATTTATAAATACAAAAATTTGTAACTGAAACTAAATATACAAGAACTAAAACATAAAAATTGTATTATTGTGTAAAACATATTAATTGTATTATTGTGTACAACATAATAATTCTATTATTGTATAAAACATAATAATTCTATTATTGTACAAAACATAATAATTCTATTATTGTATAAAACATAATAATTCTATTATTGTGTAAAACATAATAATTGTATTATTGTGTGCACATATTAATTGTATTATTGTGTAAAACATAATAATTGTATTATTATGTATTCTAAAACATTTATGTCATCATAATAATATATTATTCTGTACAAAGGAAAAAAAAATTGCTTGCCCTTGTGTTTTTGACATGATGTCCAATTCTTCTCACTCTTAATAAATATATATGTACGTAAATTAAATTTGAAGCAATATGTTGTATCTAAAAATATGTTGACTCGAACTATATATGTTTTTTTTCAAATATTTTTGATTTATTTAAATACTCCTAGACAAGGCAAAGATTTAAAACATTTTACTTAAAATTATCAACAATAATTGACTTTCCATTTTAATATGGTTGGTTGTGACTGTATAACTTGAATGATCCACCTAGAATTTTTTTTTCTTTTTCTTAGCCATGTTCTCGTGAATATAGAATACTATAGATTTCTGCCTACTTACGAACTTAGGAATCTTCCATCAGGGCAAATATGTCGATTGTGGTGAAGTGTGTGTTTATGTATATAGAAGTGATACCGTATTGTAAGGGTTAACACTCTTAATGTGGCTTTCTGCATTTAGTTTTGGTGTAGCCGCCCAATACCAGAACCATTAAGCTTAGCCGTATCATTCTTGATGATGAACACTGCCCGAAACTTTGCCAAAAAAGGAGGAAGCGCCACATAATAATAGCATAATAGCTCAAAAATGAATCACAATAACAGAGATTGCTTGTTCAAAAGCGAGCAATGACATATTTAAAAAGAACAAGTTATATTTGGATCGTTCCAGAGTGGAACTTGTTTGCCCTAATGAGAGATCACATTTCAGAATTGAAAGGGTGCTATTATAACTCCCATGGCGACAGCACGGCAATGGTGTTTCAGTTTTTGTCTCATTTTCAACAGCTCTTTCTTATACACTATTATTTAGTATGTAAGAAAGAGATGCAGCATTATTATGATAAAGAATGTTCATTTTATGATTTTTGCCATTGCCATGCCATAGCTGTAGGAACTATAAGAGCGTCCAACCGTTGCTTGAAATGGCATTAGTGGCCCGATCTGATCTCCTTCCCCTCCCTACTTGTACCTCAATATTCCCCAAAATGGATACGCTGTAGTATCAGTGGCTCAATATCTCATTTCACAGCTAGAATTCTGAAGTACAGTTGGCTGGAAATCTTACGTTTTCTAAATGTTCTATGAATTATAATTCACTATTCAAAATTATTAAATCTAACGTCCTTGTCTTGGCGACCAGGGTAATGTTTGTTTTAATTTACATTCTTACAATGATCTTGAGATGGCTTCCCTAACATTGAGTCATATATAGAGTCTACATTCCTTGCAATATCAGTGTGAAATATTGTTCCCGTGCGGGAAGTAGAAAGGGGGGTGTTGCGGCTGTCGATGTCGTCCGAATCCTTCCGATCGCGAACATACTCAACGAACGAGTTGAAAGTGACCAGCGGCCGCTCTCCGCCTCGCAAATGCTCCTCTAGTTTTTAACATTAATAAGTCAATTTACACGACCACTGATTATGGTAAAACCCTACTTACCGATGAAAGGTTATACCATCACTTTCCCTGTATTTTCCAGTACGACTTGTACAATATCTCGGCGTCCATGTCGGCATTTTGAAGTTATCGCCAGACTCATGCGCCCGGAGAGCGCTTGTAACCGACTGCCCGTATTTCAAACGCCAAAGCTGGCCCTATCTCTATATACCTCAATGTTCCCGATAACTATCTCCTAGAATCAAGGTCATTTTATATACACGAGGAAGCATACTCAAAAGTGAGATTACATAGCTATCCAAATAGAATAAATATATACATCATTTTATTTTACAATCCATAAGATTTTATGTCACTCAAAATCCGTCATCTCAAAAGTCATCTTTGTTAGAGCAATGTGAGGAGTAGATTTATCAACTATATTTGTTTTATTGCGAAACTTCATTTGGTGAATTAGTTAAAATTATTGAAACATATTATTGGCATGTTTTTTATCGATGGATTTGCATCGACAAAAACATGCCAATAAATTATTTCTATGTATTAATACTATGAAATGTGACAAAATTATCAATCTTCTTTTGACGTCATTTCTGTGCACCTAAATATTCATGCCAATAATAAATATCCCATAAATGTTTAAAAACCTAGTCTTAACCACTCGGAACATTAGAACGTCAAAAGACGTAAATATGATAATAGCGGTCAAGACATTAGTACGTCTTTTCACGTAAACGCGCGAGATTTTACAAAAATCGATTTATTTTCATCACTAGTATACGGATTGCCATGATTTAAAAAACAGAGTATCGATAATGAATAACGCTACGCGTCTGCATTCGAGAATATCTATGGAATGTAGAGGGGCATTTTCTGAGTCGATTGAATCTGTCATCTTGTTCGTTCATAATTTATTGCGTTTTTAAATAATTTATTAAAAATATTTTAGTTTGGACGGTTAATATTTTGAGGTGACTAATAGTTTTTAATTATATTTCTTCAATATATATAGTGTTATTTCTTTATGATACTCAGAAAAAAGTACATTTTTCACAGCTTTGAAATAATGGTCAGTATTTTTAAAAAAATTTTGACGTTTTCAGAAAATGTATATTTAGACACGCAAATATTTACGTGTAACAAAACAATACGATAGTGAATTTTATAATCTTTCCAAAACATATTTTAGAATGAGGCTACGTTTCCCAACACGTGAGTTATGAAGCTTTTAACAAAACTCGTGAATAACACAAAAATTTTCGCGTTTTGACAGTTCGCAAAGGAACACAAAGTAAATAAAAGTCCTTTTCTGAGAGGTTAAAGTATAATTTTTTCAGTTCCCACACTCAAATAATACATATATAATAATATGACATTAACTATTTGAATTTTGTATTGAAGCAATATTTATTTGTATTTGTGTCATGATTTTATACAGACAGACTATTAATTAAAATTTTTATGAGTTTCATTATTGCAATGATATTGATTTTCGTAATTGCAATGATATTGCTTTTTCATTATTGCAATGTTAATAAATTGCTTTGATGCATTTTTTATGATTTTTCATAATTGCAATGATAAAATTTCACTGTTGCAATCTTAATGATGTCTATGTATATTATTATAATCAGCCATCACAAGAAACTAGCCGTTTTTACATTGATTTTGGATTTAGAGTGTCAATATTTAAGCAAGATGCTTATAATTTATTGATTTGAATACATATTAAAGAAAAATGGCAACATTGAAGCAGGTTACACTGTTTTCAAAAAAGCAAGCACTAAAAAAAAAAAAAATTACAAAATATGATATCAGCTTTTTGAAATAATATTCTTAGAATGTATTATAATTGTAAGATTTTTGTATGAAAGTAATTCTATTTTCTATGCCCTTTCAATGCAATTGAAATGGAGGGTTCAAAAATTAACGTTGATGATTATTTTTGGACCTAAAATTTTATACAGATTTTATTTCGTAATTATTAAGGCTTTACTCATTTGATATGAAACTAAGTATTTTGGATCTGTATTGTGTTATTATTTAACCCATTGACCTCCGAATTGTTGAGCTAAAAAATTGGCCCTCACCCCTGAGCCAAACGGCGCCTGGCGTTAGTGAAAACATCAAGGGCGCTGTATTGTTATCTGCGCCTTGGATCCATAACTTTGTACAAATTTTTTTAAATTTCAGTGGTGTGCTAAATCTAATAATATAACTTATAAACGCTGTATAGTATTGGATAAAGTAATGTAAAAAACATATTTTGAGTTTGAAAAAAAGTTATTACATGTGCATATAAAAATAAGTTTTTTTTTTACCTGGATACAGTCTTTTTTCTTATATAACGCCCTTGAGGTGTTTTTGCACAAAAACGGCGCTATAAAAGTCATCCAGGTATTATTATTATTATTATTTATTATTCCTGTTATATACAGGGTTTTCCAATAAGAGGTGTTATTTTGATATTCAATCGTAAAAGATCAATGGTTTCGTTGCTTGTGTGGCACATAGCGCCGTCTTGTTGAAAGTAAGCGTAGTCCAGATCAATACCATCCAATTCCGGCCATAAAAAATCATTAATCATCTCTCGATAGCGCAATCCATTATAATCCAAGATAGCGTAACTGTTGCTCCAGCCTCATTTTCAAAAAAGTAAGGTCCAATGACTCCGCCGGACCATAAACCGCACCAAACAGTCACACGTTGAAGAAAGAGAGGCTTTTCAACAATAACTCTTGGGTTTTCCGAGCCCCAGATGCGACAATTTTGCTTGTTGACGAAGCCACCGAAGTGGAAATGGGCCTCATCACACAAGATGATTTGTATTTGATTCACTTAAGTGAATTTTAATAATTTCAATGCGTTGTTGAAGCGTGTATCGTTCCATTTTTATTAATGGCGTAGTTTCTACTTATCAAATGTCAAAAAATGACAGCTTCAAAAGTAACATCTACCGAAATAGCGGGCTATTCAAAATAACACCTCTTATTGGAAAACCCTGTATATGGAAATTTTATTTGGTATGACAGTCCTCAAAGCATCCACCAAGCGTTTTTCGAGCAATGTTATCGAGTCCAGAACCACTCAGAAATCTTTAAATCTCTATGAAATGAATGCTTCATTATATGTAGAGTGATTGGCATTTAAATTTTGCAACCTAGATGTCACTTGCATGTCTGTTTTTCGTTTTTAAGCTGAAATACTTAAGATCCGCTTTGCTGGCGTGGTTGCAGTTTGACATAACTGCCGGGCCGGCGGGGTTTGGGGCCAATGGGTTAAAAGTGCATTTTCTTTATAAATTGCTGTCAAAAATAGGTTTTATTATGAGATTGGTAATACTCTGAATACAATTATGATTGTGTTTTAAAATTAGCATTTAATAATTTATTGAGTAATAATATGTGACTGAAATAAGAAAAAAAAAACTTTTTTTTAAAAATAGTTAATAATTGTTTAAATCGCTAGAATGAAATTTTATTTTGTCTCGTAAAAAAAGTAACACATTTCAAGTTCTTATGATTGTTTTTTCTTAACTTGTTTTTTGTCGGATTTTTAATATTTAAAAATAATATATAACAAATATTTAAATATAGACGTAAGCCTTTCCAACAAAATAATTTTCGTTCTTTTATAATTATGAAACAAATTGGCGCCTACATTTTTTTTTTTTTTCAATTGCTTACGAATACATAAAGTTATCTCGCCTTTTTATTCCCTATAATGTCCCTCTGTCGTACCTTGTCCATCAAATTGTAATCTACAATAATTATTAGTTGAAGGCAATTAAAAGAAAACACTATATAGTTTTCCTGGAAGAAGCTGGTCTATATACGATGATCTTAACACTTGACGCCATCTATGTATTTAAAAGGAAAGTTATGTTTCTAATATTAATGATATAAATGTACCCGCCATCAAATATTTATACCTAGGATGGCGAGGTACTGAAAATATTTAAATGTCCAATTATTTAATGTTTAACATACATAATAACAATTTAAATATAAAATAATGACTGTTAAATTGTCATTTTTTTAATTTAACGCAACATGTGTGTTTAAAAAAAAAAGATTAAATAATATTCTTTTGTGGTGTTGCGATTCAGTTCTTTTATTTGTTATATTTAATATTAATAATGTTTTTATTTGAATTAATGGTAATAATCTGTTTTTTTTTCTGTTATTTATATTAATTAAGATAATATAGATTCTCACTTAGGTAGGTTATGTATAACACAATTAGCCTTGCTTAGTAGGAAACCTGACCTTTAGTGTGAATGAAGACTTTTCATTTTACCCCTGATTTAGTATTTTTTTTTCATATAAAACTAATTTTTATTGCATATTTTATTCGGAAAAACTTCTACCTCTGGAGAATAGATTTTTGCTAATTTTATATTGCTTAAATTTAGTGTAATTAGAACATCACTGGCCTAACTATGGGCTTTCTGATGATTTGACACTATTTGATCGCTAATTTTTGTGTCTCCGAGTAGAAAATTTAGTTGAGAAAGGTTTTGTTTTATGGATTATTGACGTTTTATTTGCCGTCACATGAATCCGAAATGCGTGAAATGATAGCAAATTAGCCTGAGATTATAATGATCCTATAAAATTGGCATTAGATAAACCTCATTCTGCTGTATTGATTTAGCTACTACTCCACAATATGGTCGTATCGGGAACATAGAATAAAGATGATCACAAGAAATGCCACGTGGGCGTGTTTTGTGACTCAAAAGTCTGACCATTCTTTGCTTAAATTTCATATGCATAACCTTGTTTCACCATCATTATGAATTTTAAATGGGCTGGCGATATACATTGTCAGGCAAGTGTAATAGCAACGTAGTGCATGCTACATTGGCTAAAATTAAAAGTTCTCAAGTCATTGGCTACATCGGATTCTATTCAAATCTATGTGGAAGGCATTTCTAGTGTGCTTCTTTATTCTATGATCGGGAAGAATTGTTAGTGTAAAGTGAATTTGAAACCAAAGTGGCCGATAGCCCTATGTTAACACATTCAAAGACGCACCATCTATTGACAAAATGCCCACGACATTGTTTCGTCAAGTGTCTGTCAATAGTTTGGTTTGATAATTCGAATTTGTGACAATCTTCCATTAAATAATTAATGATGTGCAAACATTCATGTTGTTTTTCGACCATTTTTTCATTACAACTAATAAGCTATCTGTAGTATGCAAGCTTTTTAGGAAGTAGCTAGCTTGTATATCTAGCTAGATGTGATCCAATAACGGTATTTAATATTTCTTAGTGATACCGCCGGCTGAAATCTCCTTCTATCGGCTCATTATAATCTCGGCCTTAACTTCAGTATATTGAAGAATTAGATTTTGAATTATGATTTTAATTGGCGCAGTCCAGTTTTATTTGTTTTAACATCGTTCACATTAATAATAGCGGGAGATCCCTGTAGAATATCGCATTGCAGTACTGATAATGTAACAGTGTATGTGAGTCGCGCGCCGGTGTGTATGTATGCGTGCCGTTTATATAAAAATAAAAATATCTATACAACTTTTTTTTAAAACACCTCTTTAGGGAAACACATTTGAAATGTTTGATACTCTATTGTTAATTGGATAATAAAAATATGTATATCACGCACGATTAAGTGCATTTTTTTGGCCGTTGAAAAATTAGAACTATTTTAGGCATTTTTATGATAATTTTTTCTTTGTTTGTAAAATTTTGTGTAAAAATCTATATTCTGGATGACTGGTTCTAATATTTTCCTCTAGTAGTTACGCAAAAGGTATCGTTAATTATTTTGAATATTTTTTGTAGTTTTAAAAACATACCTTTACCAATAGAAAAAAAAAAAAATCTGAAAATCCATTTCATGGTAAATTGTTGGTGGATGAACTAAATAGGAATAATGTTTAATTTATATTGTTCGTTATTATGAATTTTTTTCCCAATCTTCCTATCATATTCAAGGTGGAGCAATTTAACAAAATACAAATACTTGAATATCAATACATAGATATGTAAACCAATTCTAGATAGTAAATAATTAACTAACAAATGAAAAGTACCGCATTGCTAGCCATACTGCCAAAGTTTTTCACATAACCAGCGTTTATGAATACTCAAATTAAACTACGATGATAAGTTACGAAAATTGTCATCAGTATCATCATACTAACATTATATTTGATATAAATCAAGATGTGGAAAAAAGTGGAACAACTTGGGGTATTTCAAGCTCAGTACAGTATGAAATAATTTTTTTCATAATCAAATGTTACAGGTTCAACTGAAAATTAGAATATATGTTTTTGAGTTTTCAACTTTAGACAATATTGTACCTTGGGGTGACATTGCTACCTTTATAAAACATTGTCACCTTTAGTAGACTTGCATTCCTGCCGTTGCCCCACTCCTCGAACTTTCATGCATTTTGATGTTATGCATTTTTGTATTAAAAAAAAGGGGGGTGCTTAGAAAAAAGTTACAAAATTTTTAATCATACATTTATATAGAATTATCAATCCCCAAGTCATTCCACTTTAACACTGTTTCCAGTGGCATGTTTCCATTGTATTCCCATTCAATGTGCCGATTATGATTATTATAATTTATACTGTATTAGTGTCTATGTAATGGGAAAACTGTGCTCAATGTTAGAAAGACCATACCTTGCCGTCACGCAAGCTACGTGTTTTTTTGGCATTTGCAAGGTTTTTTCTATCGTCGATTGTATTTGTATTCTCTCTGTCAGTCCCTACGTTAATAAACTATTAATATGTATGACAAATGTAGCTTTTTCACAATTTATTCTTTCAGTATTATGTTTTGTTGGCCTAGAAAACTTTGAGAAGCAGCTCAACTTTTTGTGAATTTATTTCCTTGACTGATTTTCATTTGAATCATTGTTTTCTTTGTGTTTATTTTAACGCTTTCAACAAGTATATTAATCTTTTTTGTTGATAAATAATTTTCATGTTTTCTGTTGACATTGTGTCTCCATATTGTTGAATAAAGTTGGAACTTATTTCACATGATTTTAGTAGTTATTTTATGAATCCCTTTCTTACCTTTATCCCTTATTCTGTATACACTTTAAGCTAAGTCTTTTTCTGTACGGAGAATAGATAAAAAAAAAAAACAATCGTTGAAAATTAAAAAATCATTTGAAATAAATTGCAACGTTATTTTGGAATATCGGGCCATTGATACTTGTGTTGTCTGGCTATGAGCAATTGAATTAAACTCGCGTATTATCTATTCTTCCAGAATCAGATTCGGAAAGTGTTCCCACACTAACTCCCGTTAAAAACCGCTTTCTGGATGACGGAAAACACGTAGTGGCAATCAAGACTTTGGAGCAAATCCGCCTGGAACGGATTCAAGAAGAATCAGCAGCGTTTTATTCCTACGATAGTTCTACAGTATTCACTCTACAAAACGACGAAGTTGACACCAGCAGACTAATGGGAGGAAGAAAACTGCCCACAGAATATGAATCCATGAGCTTAGATGAGATTCATGGTAAGCGTGGCTTAAAACGTCAAGTCGAGAAATCTGACGATTTTAAAGTGTTAACCTTAGGTGAAATACGTGCGTTGAAAAAGCGTAAGACTGAAACAGAAATCAGCTCACCTTTACGACATTTAAATGTAACTTTCAATGGTCGAGATTATAAAATAGAAAGTGAATTGTTGCCTTCTTCTGACATATCTTTAGAATATGTCAAACCTGTTAACGACGAAGCTCTTGAGGCATGCCTCAAGGCTTTCAAATCATCCCCCCCAACTCCTAAACTTCGTAAATCACTTGTTCAAGGTACACCTTCTGCTAAACCAAAATTAAAGCGAAAGATTTTTGTTGATAACGAAAAGGTGGTTATTAAAAAAAGCTCTGTTAGCAGTTTGTCCAATAATAATATTATAACGAGTCAAACTGTATCAAATGAAATTAGTTCTAATGTTAACGAATGTGCCTCGAATTCTTTTAACATAAGTGAAACAGAAGTTCAAATTGATGGATCAAATGTTAAAAACAATTTTTTTGATAATTTAAGAGATGATTTGGACATTACCGTTTTTAATACCCCGACAGTTGACGGTAAAATAAGTTCATCGCATTTCAGCAATAATTTGTCTGATGTCATTCCTGATCTGGTTTCTTGTTGCACTAAACAAGTTATTGATGTAAGATTAGAGAAGAACTCTACTGCCTTCATTGAAGATGAAGATGAACTTCTTAAGGATATAGATGACATTTTGAATGACTAGTTATTAGATATTATTAACATAGTAAAGTATGTATTCAACAAATGCCTTAAATATATAAAATTGATTTTTGATTGTTTGTAAAATATTGTATGTACAAATTTTTGTCATTTTTCAATTGTAATTTTGGATTATCGAATTAGTTGAAAGTACAAATTAATGATGTACAAAGAACTATTTTTCTACTGATTTTAAAGTACCTACGATAATGTTAATTGAAATTATATTTTTAAAGTTGTTTCTTGAATATTTGGAAGATTTTACATGGCCTGTAGCAAATTGTAATATTACATTAGAAAATTTGTCTTTATATTGTGAAGAAAGATTGTATTATGAATGGTGATTATGATTGCTATAGTTATAATATATTTGCGACACGTTTCAGGGTTGAAGATACTCTCAGTATCACCCTGGTGAAAGACCACCATTCAGAATTGAAATGTTGATAAAATTTTTTTTTTTAGTTTTGAATGATGGGGCGTCACAGAAAACTCAGTTGGTTGTTTACAGGTGACTAAATATAATAAGCAGTAATTGTTGATTGAAGTACTAGTACATATTGAATTATTTGGCGTGTTGGAAATAAGCTGACGTAGGTCAATGGTCTCAGCACCTGACCGGACATCAGAAGGCGCGGGTTCAATTCCCGTCAGCGGCATTTATTTTTACTCGGGAGATATTTTCAATTTGTATGGACATTTCAAGCGACGAATTATTGCTTATAGTAATTTGTTAAAACAAAACTTGTAAATATTTCAAGTAATAGTGTATACAGGGTGTCCGGGAGTAAAGTGCACAAACTTCGGAAGGTGATTCAACAGGATGGTAGAAGTAAAAAGACAGAACTTTTTTCGAAATTCCATAGTTTTTTCCTATACAAAAATATTTTTCCATAGAAGAATATTTATTTTTCCATTGAAACAATTAAACATTTTAACCTGAAAGCCACCTTAAAATTTTTGAATTTTAAAAGAAGTTAACCTCCAGAAGTTTGTGCACTTTACACCAGACATCCTGTATACAATTTCATCTGGCCAATGCCATATTGGCTGGTTCACCAAATGTATAGATTAACTTGAGTTTATATTTATGAAATTATGTCCAAGCTATGATCTTTTTTGACAGGCATACATAAAGTTAGTCTGTATACTGATTTAAAACTCTGTTCTATTATTTATAATATGTATGTCATTTTTAATCAAATCATCTTAGGAATAGATAAAATATACTAGAAATTACTTCATGTAGATTTTTCCACAGAGTACCTTAGTACCTTTTGGTTCTAGCCCATTTAGCATGCTTTCTGTCTCTCTTATATTTGCCTGACATTGTGTACTGCCATTCCATTTAAATCTTAGCAAAGAATGATATGATTTGAGATTTTCACGGCCAAAAGTATTATAGTGTTTTATTTTTGGGGTATTATGCCGTGTTGCACTTCCTCCTTCATTAGCCAACGTTTCGGACAGCATTAGAGTGTCCATCATCAGGACAGATATGTAAAAATTGTGGTGAAGTGTGTGCTTATGTATGTAGATGTGAAACCATGTCGCCAACTCCAAGCCTCTGAGAACTGGTAGTACATTATATTTAAGATGGATTTTTGCGCTTCGTTTTGGTGTAGCCATCAATTATTGGATACCAATTGAGCTTAGCACCGTCGTCTTTATTGATATTTATGGGATTTTTGTGAATTTCAATTGCCTCCGTAATAAGGCAACAAATCCAAAGTAATTACTGCTTTCAATTAAATACTTGGCAATTGCCGATTTGTCAGGGTGGCCGAGTTTACATGCTCGAAAGTGTTCTGATATTCTTTTGAAGATCGTCCATTCTGTCTGGCCTACATAAACCTTGTCACATCCGGAACAGCTGAGTTTATAAACTTCATCTGTTTCAAGAGGAAACTTGGCTTTTGCAGGCCTCAGTAAGTCTTGTATTCTTGTCGTGGTACTGAAGACATAAATAAATATCCATAAATATCAATAAAGATGATGGGGGTTAAACTCAATAGTTCTTGGTATCTGATAATTGACGGCTACACCAAAACAAAACGCAAAAAAACCATCTTAAATATAATGTGTTACGAGCTCTAGAGGATTGGAGTTGGCGACACGGTATCACATCTATTTACATAAGCACACACTTCACCACAATTTTTACACATCTCCCCTGATGATGGAAACTGTAATGCTGTCTGAAAAGTTGGCTAAAGAAGGAAGAAGCACAACACCCCAAAGATAAATCACTATAATTCAGTAAAGAATGGTCGGATAACAAAACCGACATGGCATTTCTTGTCTTCTCCTCTATTCTATGGATGCTTGGTTTTAGCAGTTTAACTAATTGAGTTCAATTCTCACAATGTACATGTTTAATTTAGTAATAATACCTACTAGGCCTGGGTTAAACTGTTCTTTTGCGGTATTGCCTAATACTGATATATTAGTCTGCCGGTATTATGATTTATTCACATTGGAGCCATCTTTTGTCAACGCTTTCTACACACATTAATCAAAATGATTAGGTAGATGCTGTAGGTATTAAGGTACCTTGTTGGAGTGAAAAAATATAACTGTTTTTTAAAAGATAATTATTTTTTATTCAGCGATTTCTTGATATTAATAAAAATTATGGAATGATTTGTAGCAGCAATTTTTTTTAATAACAGCACTGCATAAATCATCTAATTGTTATTATTTTTATTATCATAGATTATTGACCAAAAACGGGTTTGTTTATTTTTACAAAACTTTCCTGTAATTACTTTTAAACTTAAATATAATGTAGCTAGCATTACTCAGTATTCAGTAACGCTGATATCTGGATCCCTTACCGATATATTCGATATCTGGCGGTATCGTAATATTTTCGAGTAATATTCACTAACGCTGATATCTGTGGATCCCTTACCGATATATTCGATATCTGGCGGTATCGTAATATTTTCGAGTAATATTCACTAACTCTGATATCTGTGGATCCCTTACCGATATATTCAATATCTGGCGGTATCATAATATTTTCGAGTACTATTCACTAACGCTGATATCTGTGGATCCCTTACCGATATATCCGATATCTGGCGGTATTGTAATATTTTCAGTGTTACAAATATATTACGTTTAGGCCAAGTACCTACCTACGAATTGGTAAAAATAACTGGTCCAAAAGAAATGTCCACTTTTAAATTGATATTTAGTTTAAAAAAAATGTATTTAAATTTTATATACTAATACAAACATAAAAAAAAACAGGAGACCACCCCTACCGTAAATCCGTAACACTTAATTAGCATTAGCTGTTATATATTATACTGTATTTAATCACTTCACCGAAGGGATAAGCAGATAGAAGTTTTTTGTCCGATATTAGCTCAATTTCTGCATATTACTTCCGAAATTGATGGAAAATTTAAAAAAATCAATTATTTTAATGTTAATAATCATTTTTCATTGTTCTTTCTTGGGCCTAGGGTTATTTATTTATTTATTTCTCACTATACATAAAACCTTTTAACCTAACCTTTAACCTTTCCTAATCCAATGGCGCGCACTGTGAGACGGACACATTTTACATTCATTGTTCTTTGTTGGGCCTAGGGTTAACCTTTCCTAATCCAATGGCGCGCACTGTGAGACGTACACATTTTATATGGTTTATCATCGATCACTTATAACGGTTCATACTTTCAGTGCCATTCTTTATACTTATCTAATGATCATTTTAATATCAATGGAAGACTGCCTGCTCATTTTTTAGGCTGAATTATTTTATTAACTGGTTAGGAACTACAGGGGTGTATGTAATAAAATAAAATATTGTAAAACATAGTATTTATTGAAATGTTCATGTGATTTTCCTATTATACGTTTAGTGATTAAGGGTACTTAATTCTAGCAAATAATTGTATCTTAAACATACATTAATCACATTTTTGTATGCAATCTGATTATTATTTCTATATTTATAACATTGAATCACATTATTCCACACAATTTTATTGATATACATAATAACTACAAAAGAACATCACAATAATGAAAAACAATTAGCAATAATTTAACTTATTGTAAAACAATATTTTTTACGAAAAGTTTTGGACTAAATAAAATAGAAGTCTTTCAAATGTTTTTTTCTTCTTTTAACCCTAATAGATATCTATTAAAATCTCAATAAGCACTTTGTTGAACAGAAAAAATAAAGTATTCGCGGTGTTTTGGAAATAGTTATATTTCCATTGTGTACAAAATGCGAAATTAAAAAAAAAAATATTGTTTCTTTTTCTATTATCCTCGTTTACAAACATGTCTGATGGTCTCCGTGGTTGAAGGGTAAGGGTCTCGACTAGCAATTTTGGAGGTTGCTGGGTTTAAATCGCAGCATGCGCAAGTAAATTTCTTTTGATTAGTTTGTGTTATTTCATTATTTATTAATTAAAAATAATATAAAGTATATTTCTGGCACGCTCGAGAGTGGTGAGGATACTTTCAGTATCGCCCTGATGTAAGACCACCATTCAGAATCAAACATTGCTTGAAATGGTTTTAGCTGTGTTTGGTGATTAGATATGAATATCCAGGTACTTCCCCACCTTCCTCACCCATCTCTTACTCTTTCCCACTACCTTGAGCCTCACAAAATACCCCAATTGGGGATGCAATAGTCTCACTGGCTCCAGACGGTTGGGAGCAGTTGTACGGAATTTACATTAAAAAAATCTCAATTTTCTTTTTGAATAAAGAACTCACATTACTCTTGTTCTTTTATCCTCGCTTACAAAAAAATTGAAATTAACATTTTTTGAAAAAAGAACTTTGTAGGCATTTACAAAAATGTTAATCTGTTTTGAAAACAGAACTTAACTTGTTATTCTTTATTCTATGTTCTTAGCAGAGATTTGTTCATTCTAACATAAACACTGGTAAATATTTTGTATTTAATTGGTGGTAATTTATTTTTAAATAATATAGAGCAAGTACAGTGTGACTGGGTGTGACAAGAGCAGCAGACTCCTACCTAATAATAGGCTAAAATAAGGTACATAATGTTTTATACATTTGATATGTTTAATATCGGCTTTGTGGTATTAATGCCATTTGTGAGTTACATCGAGCTACATCTAAATTATTTACAGAGTCATCAAGAATAAAAGTACATATAACTAATATGTACCTATATCAAAAATCTTCAAAATCTGGCGCCTCTTCTTGGTAAAATCCACAACATCAGGCTTTCTTGGAAAAAGCTCTTAAGGCTCTGTTCATATTGAGAGTCAAAAAGCTCCTGGAGTCATTTTATAGCCTAACAAATTTAATGCACTAACAAAGAATTTTTTATAATCCCAATATTCACTTTTAATACCCGGTTTCGCGCGAGTTTCAACACAGTTTTTTTGAAATTTTCTTAATTATCAATGAAAAATATGTAACGAACAATATAGCTTCTTTTTTGTCTGTTAAATTTATTTTTCAAACCTCCACAGATCACGATGAATTTCAAACAGAAAAGCAGTGCAAATTTCATGACACCAGGCTCTAGGTTTGAGAGTTTATTTCTGCCTTAAAAATATGTCGCCATTGGTTGCTACTGTTGTCAACCAAAACTGCTGTTATTGGATCGAAAAGACTCTGGGAGCTTTTTTACTCCTAATATGAATAGGGCATATTATTATACAGGGTGCGGCAAAACAGACCTGAAAACTGAAGGCCAGCTGGGTGGTGACGAAAGAACGGCTAGTGTCAAGAAATGAGCAGACGGCGAAGTCAGTGACCAAACCATGGTAACGACTGAAAACGGCACTACCCTCCCGACATAATGAGACCTCTCCCAGTTTCCTATACCCACCACTGCAGCGTTTGTTTTGTCACACTCTGTAGTATCATTGCAACTGAAATGGTTTTGATTAACTGGATGGTTTTAAATCCGCATTTAAACTAAAGATTTTACAAAACAAATCCAGGGACAGGTAATATTACAATGATATCAATATACACAATATCCATAAAATCAACAATGATTCATATATTTACCGGTTTATACAAAATCTATTTTGCACGAATCATGTTATTTTTAAATAAACATTAGCCTAGTGATACACAACCATTTAACACTTATAATGTACAATTATACTCCTCGCTCGTTTTAAAGTATTCTAAATGTGTAATTTAATGTTTTTTATTGCATTCTTTTGCGAATTTCCATAGCAACACTCGTTTCACTGCAGTTCATATTTTATTACACATTTTTATGCAACCTTCATTAATTAATGAGATAAAAATAGATTTCAGGGAATAATAATCATATTAGAATGCACTATAATAGCTAAACATAAAAACCGATTTATTAACCGGCATGAAAGCGTCTCAACTGTTTGCAAGCTACAATAAAAATGGTGGAGCCAATTAAAATTATGCTTTTGGTGTGTACAGTATGTGTAAACGATTTGGAGACTTTTGTGTTCGCGGTTTCATTCTAATAACGATTCGTGGCTCATCTCCTTTGTTTCTATTATCCACAGTAACAACTTAGATTTAAGTACTTGGAAATAATTTTTTAAACTTAGTTGAGTATTTTTTTAGAAACAAGCACTTCATCCAAGTAATGTTTTCAGTTATATATACAGGGTGTTAAGGAACGCACTTGACTTACTTCAACCAGTGATTCCTAACATTATTTTAGTAAAAAATGGTTATGATTCCAGCTACTTTTTTATTTAAAAAAAAAAATTCTTCCACATGTCAACACTGGTAACCCTGCCATCAATTCCTACTGATTTTCTATGTTTTTGTAAAAAAAAGTAGCCGGACACCAAAATTTTATTTACATTTTTTTTTCCAAATAATGTCAGTAATCACTGGTTAAAGCAAGTCAAGTACGTCCCTTAACACCCTGTACGATGATTAGCAAAAATCATCATTTAAAATTTTATTGAATCACTGAACAAACTAAGGTTTAGTTAAACTAATTTATTTGCAGGAATGTATATTTCTCATAAGGGAAATTAAAAGTTGGCTGGTTTATAGCATTTTTATATGTAATATGATTTTGGTATTTTTATTCTGGGAAAGTTTTTTTTAATAATTCAAAATTGTCATTAAAAATCTTCAATCACAAAATTTTTAATTCTATATATTTTTTTGGAAAATAACGAATATTGGAAATGTTAAGGAAAACCATTTTAAACACGTACACACATTATTATTTTTTTTCTCTTATGAGAAAATTGTTTTAGCAGTATGATTTTTTTCTTTAGCCTCATAATAATTATAACAACCAAATCAAGCACAAATACATAATGTTATGTATTAATTTGTGACATTAATACATAGACGAATATGAAATAAGGAGGCGTTGAAATAATATCGAATTATTAGGTATGCTGTTTTAAAACCATATTTTTCAAATTAGTTCATTTTCATCACATCCATTTCATATTTTATTCCAATCAGCGTAACATGAGCACGCTGTTTATTGACGAAACACAAAAATTCCTTTTTTTGACGTAACAGTGGAATGCTTTTTATTCGCGTAACATGAAAATTATTTTTGTTGGCGCAAGACAATAACGCTATTTATTTAACGTGAAAATTTTATTTGTTGATGTAATATAAAGTTGTTTTTAAATACTGTTTAATTTGGTAATATTGACCAGTCAGTGGTCGAATTGGCTTCCCGCCAGGTTCCCACTGTAAATTGGCACGCATCGTGAGTTCAATTCCTCGACCGGTCAAGACTTCCATCACGATACGAGTAACATTTTCAGCTAAGTGTGATGGTAGTAGGAGATTTTATAACATTGTCAGGTTGTTACGTAACCTGAAATATTTGTCTTTCTTAAAAAAAGATATAGTATGAAGGTGGACATTATCATGAAAATACTGTTTTTTTCAACGGTAACATCAAAATTATTTTTTTGATGTAACACGAAATTGATGGTTATTGATGTAACATGGAAGTGTTGCTTATTAACGTAACATCGAATTAACATTAACTCACACAAAATTGATGTTTATTCACATAACACCAAATACTGTTCATTTGTCGTAGGTAACACATAAGTTGTTATTTATTGACGTAACACTAAAACGCTGTTTATTGACGTAACATTGGTTTGCTGTTTGTTAGCGTAACACGAGAACTGTTGAAGTTCTCGCTTACTGCCACCAAGGTCACTGCAGACGTGACCAGTACTGCTGACTCATGTCGGGCCCCTGCCCAGGCACGGCGATGGGCACCGACACTCCGGGAGATATGAGGCCGGTGAATTCTAGAAACAAGTAACAATTATTATATATAAATATGAATTATACATATTTGTAAAACAAAATTCCTGTATATC
Organism: Hesperophylax magnus; assembly: GCA_026573805.1. NCBI lineage: Eukaryota > Metazoa > Arthropoda > Insecta > Trichoptera > Limnephilidae > Hesperophylax > Hesperophylax magnus. Next base: position 4,288,852 of record JAIUSX010000016.1, read on the forward strand.
TCTTGTGTAAGAGATATTACCTATATTTGTTTTTTTTTTTATTTCATACAGAACAATGTGAAAGAAAAAAATACGACTTAGTCATTGCTATGATATATATGCATTATTGATACTTAAATGTTATTTCATAGCTCTTAGAGCCATAGCTCATGATCACAATGACGTAGCGCAGCGCGACAAAATGTGATTGTCTCGCAATGCACGCCATTGGATAGGGGAGGGTTAAAATAGTAAATTTCTCTCACCTGAAGACCCGCCATTGCTGAACTGATGATGATGATTGTGCCCATTGGTGTGGTAGCCCTGGTGCAGGGCGGGGCTGGCCGGGGGCGGGTGGTACAGGGCGGGCCCATAGCCCTGCGTGTAGCCCCCGTAAGGCGCTGGCGAGGGCTCGCGGGGGCACACGTCTGCGAAGCCGCCCATGCCCGACATGGGGGCGCGCAGGAAGGCGGATTCTAGCTCGCTGGAATGTGAAAATATACTATTTTAAATAAAATAAAATTTTAATGCTCTACTTTTGGGAAGGGAATTAGTTGTTTGAGCTCGTGTTTCGTACTGGACAGTGAAAATGAATGTTTTCTAGAAGGTAGTCATTGTCAATACCGTTGTCGATGATTTTGAGTAGGAATTTTTGGTCGTATATTTTTCTTGTAAATCCTGTGATGATTGAGTGATGTTATATAATGCTAATTAGTTCGGTAGAACCTTCGAAGAAGAATAAGGTTATGTATCACAAAAAAACGTATACATTAATGATAATAGAATACCAAATATATAAATAAATGAATAAATAATAGTTTATACCTGTAAGAATCCGTGATAGGCAGCGGAGGTGGCGGCGCATACATGTGGTGATGGTGCGTCGTGTGATGATAGGGCGGCGGGGCCGGGGATGCAGGACCTTCCAGCGCGGGGCCGGGCCCGCTCTGGCCGGGGCCCCCCTGCCCGGGGCCCCCCGGCACCCCCACGCTGCCGGGCCCCACCGTGCGCCTCTGGCTGCGCATCTTCTCCTCGCGACGCCACTTGGCGCGGCGGTTGGAAAACCATACCTGGAAATAAATAAAATACTATATAAACAAAAACTAACTAGCAAATAATTTCAGATACATTCAGGTATGACCATATGACCTAATGGCATCTCCATCACTACTCTTCCGATAAGTAAGTTGTTTTTCTTATGAAAATCTAGTTGCCGCCCCTGATGGTTCCAGGAACCTCAACCGTCCACAATTTACCGCGAAAAATTCAGCACGGGGAACATTCACTTCCGAAAATTCACCGCACATATTAGATAAAATAAAATGTCTGAATGCGTTGATTTTTCCGAGTTAAATATTGGGCGGTTAATGAATGTTCCACTGTGAATTTAACGGATACCGACCCAGACATAGCTGGAGCCCTGACGATGTGATGATGGACATCGCAAGATTACCCTAAACTTTGGGTCAATGTTAAACAAGAAGAAATCAACACTGCTAAATCTTAAAACAGTCTAAAATAAAGTCGCTATCCGCGTCTGTCTGTTTGTGCGCTTAGTTCTTCTAAACTACGCAACGGATTTGATAGAATTTTTACCATCATATAGAGAATTTCTTCCGGAAGGTTTATATATATAAAACATGCATACTATATTTATAGAAAGTAGAGAAAAGTCGATGTTTCGTAATCAAGTCGTAAAAAAATATTTTCGGGCGCTTTCATTCCTAACGCTGACTAAACCTTGTGATATATATCAAAATAATGTTCTACTGAATTGTATATCTTGAAAAGGCCTACAGAAAAGTCCGCGATGGTATATGTTTATCTCCTAAGGATAACACCCGGCAACGCCGGGTACAGGTTAATAATAATAAGTCAAATGGGTAGGTACCTATTACTTATGTGTAATGCGCTTCTTGATAATAATTCTAAGCATTTCTCAGTTTTCGGTGTTAGTAAATTTGCCTAAACGTAGGAGCCAATATTGATTACTAACGATAATGACAATTCCCTTCGGAGGTGGATAACGAGGGTAGAACGACACCCAAATCTTTTGTTGTATAGATTTTTGTTTCAATCGCATTCATTCATCGTTTCGTCCTCTTATCTATAATATCTTGACATGACCCGACTCGATAGTGTTATACAGGGTGTCCGGGGTAAAGTGTATAAACTTAGAAAATATTATTCTTCTACGGAAAAAAATATTCTTGTATGGAAAAAAAAAATGAAGAAAATTTTTTGTTTTTTTTTTTACTTCTATCATCATGTAGAATCACCTCCCGAAGTTTATGCAATTTACTCCCGGACACCATGTATTTTTGTTTCCACTTTGTTGATCAACCTGCATTTTCCTTTGTAGCCAACAACTTTTCTACCATCAGCATTATTTAGTATATTATTTTGGTCAAAATGAATCTTTAAAATTTTCAATTTATGTACCCATGATGGATCACTACATGATCATCGAAAAAGAAGATCATATAAACGAAACATGCAATAGAAGAAGACACAGGACTCTGGAACGTGCCGCAAGTATTATATAAATTATTTTTAATGAAATAATACAAATTCATCAAATTAAATTATCTTGCGCTCGCCGGGATTTGAACCCGCCACCTTTGCATTGCTAGTCTAGAACCTTACCCCGCGACCACAGAGACTGTCTTATTGATTAAATCCGCCATCTATGGTCAGTTAGCGATATTTGAAAGTACGGTCAGTATATTATTATTTCGACAGTTGGTAGACAAAAACCGCCGCTTTAAGCGCTGCATCTAAGTTGTGGGATAAACTTCGGTTAACTGTCAATAACACAACTTTATTTAATAATCAAAATAACTGGCTTATTAATGAAGGGTGATGAATTAACGAAGCTCTTGGAATTGGAAGAAATCGTATATTCGCGATGAATGGAGTTCATTAATTCACCTAAGACGCGATCAATTGATTTAGTTCCCGCTTGGAGATACGAAAGTTGTTGAAATATCACTAGTGTTCCGTCACGCCGATTTGCTTTTGACAGGCCGTGTGCTGACGAATAGTATGGTCAGAATTTGAACTGTACAGTTTGAATTCACACACGTCAACTATAATCACAGAGTGCCGTGAGTCGTACAATCGCATCGAAACGTTCGTCTTGTCAAAACCAATGTGTGTACTCTCGCCGGTTATTTATCGGAATAATCCTTTTAAAGTATTTTATCGCAATCCAATTCAACATAATGAGTGCTACCGTACAACGATCACCGTTCCAGTGTTGACAGATGATTCTCGAGATGCAGATTTCGTTCGCCACCCGGTAAGCCGACTGTGAATTAACCTTACAAATTGTGTTATCGCATTCTATCCATGCTTTATCTGTGTGGAATAGCCCTTCAAAATACGGCTATCCCAACCCTTGTTCGTTCTTCAAACAACTAGTATTGACTGAATTAACTAAAACCCCCACTTTAATTTAAAAACGGTACACAAAGATAGTATTTCATGTTCAACGTTGTCAATTTATAAATATTTTTTATTCAAGTTTTCTTTTGTGTATTCAAAAATATAATTATTCAATTTACAAAAAAAAAATAGTTTATTTATTTTGTAAATTGAATGATGATATTATTCAATACATATAAAAGAAAGACTTAAAAATCAGATGGAGTTCTACAAATTAAACTTGATAAAAAATGTATTTTTATTTTTCACATAGCCATTTGATGTTTAGGAACGACAAACCTCAAATAGATCCGCTAGTGTTGCTATCGTATAACGATTTTGTATCAATATCACGAGCACGGATGCGCTATCGATAGCCGATCCGATATTGACACTTTAATTAAAAAAAAAGAATTTTAATTTAAATTTCCATTGTAACCCCAGTTGCGATTGTTAATTTTTTTTTCTGTGACTTGTTCTGTTTCATTTAGATTTATTAATATTATAATATCTTCTTCAATGTTTAAATATTAAGTTGATGTATACAATTAAAATATATTTTTATCTATTTACATTGCTCATAATTTCAAGGAATTCCTTTTCATTTTTAATTTTTTATCAAATTTCACGCGACATTGCAATATTTTATGTTTTCCAAACAATAAATTTCCACAAAGATGGCGTCGAATCGTCATTTCAATTCGGATTACAAGGTGAAGGTGGTGTTTAGGACAAATGTAAAAGCCGAACTAGTATTGATATTAGCCGATATCCATTAGTAGTTAGCAACCAGTTCTAGTTCTGGGTCTCGCTTTGGGCATGTCCGATTAGCCGCCTAATGAAGCGTATGAACTCCGGGCAGACAAACACAACCGTTAAAAGAGATACGGAGAGTTACACAGTTACAGATACAGAGAATTCAGAGTTACATAGAGATTGTATTCGTAGGTTTGTGGTGTTGCCAGCCTGCAAAGCGATAGTCTGCAGTATTGCCATTTAGTTCTGTGGATTAATGGACGACATACAAAGTACCCATTTATTCAAATACAGAACGTGTTTCTGGCTATATTCCAAGGCATCCGATATTTTCTTTAAATTTTATTCTTGCTTTTTATTGTTTCAGAATATTGCGGAAACCAATAGTTAGGTGATATTGACATTTTTAAAGATAAATTTGTGAATTTTGTGGATCATATTAAAAAACTATTCCAATCCTATTCTTGAACCTTTGGTCGTCTCTTTGTAAACCAAACCAATAACTTTATTTAAAAAAATTGTTTCTTGTGTTTTTATATCACGTTTGTATTTTTTGTCTATTGTAATTTTATTTTAATTACTTCTTTCTCGTTTTCTAAAATTTATCTGATGTAAAAATTATACCTTTTCTAAATCATGCGAACACCTCAGCACATGTTCTCCTAGTGAGGTGTTCATAAAACACTACTAGTAACCAATACAGTTACTGATTATTAACACTTTTATGTAACTGGTAACACTGTGTAAACTCTATGTAAGATAATAGAAATTAATAAATAAATAATTTTAACCTACTAAAAAGGAGTTTTTGGCAAACAATTTTTCAATCTAAGTACCTACCGACAGATTGATTTAAATACCTGTATTCTAGCTTCTGGTAAACCAATCTTCGCTGCCAATCGTTCTCTCGCAAAAACATCGGGATAGTGCGTTCGCTCGAATTCTAGAAAATAAATATAATAAAATTACATATTTGTAATAAGCATTTACTTTGTGGCTCGTCATAATTTACAATAAAAGATATAAATTTGTTTTAGACCACTTTGATTTTAATTGTACTCTACCGGTTTCGGAAGCACCCTTCCTTCCTCAGGAGAATATTAAAACTGTTTTAAACAATTTTTAATTTTAATTTTTAGTTTTAATATTCTCCTGACGAAGGAAGGGTGCTTCCGAAACCGGTAGAGTACAATTAAAATTAAAGTGGTCTAAAACAAATTTATATATTTTATTGTACAATAAAATTAACTGTAAATCACACGAACGTCGAAAATGTATGGGATCTACCAACGGTTTGTGACTTTTAAGAGATTGAAAAATACGACTTCATTGATGTTGTTCTAGCTGAAATTTTTTTTCTACAGAAATTTTCTGGATTCTTTCAATTGAAAAATTATCACACAAAAAAAAATAATTTTTTAAACACTAAAAATCATTTCACTTTACAGCAATATCAACAGAGACATGTTTTCAATCTTTGCACTGTTGCTCACTTAAAAGTCACGAGCCAACACTGATGGGACCTGGGCCCAATCCTTAAATTTATGTCTGAAATGTTTAGAACTGTTTTCAGTTCACAACGTCTTTTTAATATTGAGCTATGGAGCTTTGAAATATTACTAAAAATACGACCAAAATCCATATTTTTTTATTGGGTAAAACTGGGTAATAAATTCCAATTCTTTAGCTAACCTCTTTCTAGACTATCTATCTGATCATTGGTGAAGGAAGTTCTGTTCCTCTGAAGTTTCCTCTTTAGCCGCAACCTGGCCTGATCATCATCCGGACCCGCGCTGCTGCCCGCGTTGCTGTTTTCTCCCGAACCGGTTTCGTCGGAGTTCAAGCCGTCCAGGTCGCTAACTGAAATTAAAGAAAATAGTTATTTGTTGACCACCTCGATATCAAATAGGTACATGTACGGAATCGGGCGAAATCAGACAATTCTACGACGGCAATACCGCCTGTTTTGATTGATGCAAAAAAACACATCGCTAAAATGTCTGTTTTATTTTTTTTTTAAAGTTCAGTTCATTTAAGTTTCAGTTTTTAAGTTCAGGTACAAGTATTTAAATGTTTTTAGATCGTAATCTAAAAAAACTTAATTTACCATATTGTACAGTAAAACGTTATCCAAAAAAGAGTTCGCAAGTGGGAGATTTTCACTTCAAAGATTTTTTGATGGGTCTAATACGTTTTTTATGGGTTTATAAAAAAATCTAATAAAATGCTTGATTATAGCAAACGCCAAGATGTGTTCTACTCCTATAACATTTTGCAGTACAAATTGAATCACCTTAATCGAAGAATCACGATTGATTAGGTTTAGAATCACGTCTAGCAGATGCTTTAAAATTATCTTTGGACAAAACCTCCTGTGATCTGTGGTCTAGGAGGTTTTGCTTTCGACAAGAGTTAAGTACCATTTTACATGTGTAATATGCCTTTTCGCCCGACCAATATAATATAAAAAAGCCGACATGGAGAATTGGGAAAGGGTCCTACCAAATACAATATTTTATGAGATGAGAATCCAAAAACCCAAGAGCCTCTGATTTTTGCAATTTCTTTTAGCGAACTGTAAAAATTGGTTAGGCCACGTTGAGATGGAGACTTAAGATGGGTTGTTTCTTAGAATTTGAAAAATTCATCAAATTTCAACGTTCATTTTCGGGTTCTGTAAAAGTCAAATTCAAGCTCTGTTATTATATAATTATAGGCTAGTTGCTTGACAGAACTTAAAAAAATCTTTCACAGAACTTGAAAATGAACGTTGAAATTTGAAGAATTGTTCAAATTCTCCCAAACAACCCGTCCTTCGACGACAATTACTTATAATCATATAGATAAGAGTTTGATAATGGCCTTTAATGTCAGCTGTCACAATAATAAAAAACTAAAATACTTGCACAACTTAATAATAAATAACACCATTAAATTTGATTTACATAAAATTAAATGGGGTTCTACAAATTAAACACAAAAACAATAAATGTCACAATGTTGATTGCTTGGAAAATATATTACATTGGATTCCAGGTGAATTCGTTGTTTTTTAACGTATTTCAAAATATAATACTCTCTTTTTGAAAGCAGATTTTACAATTATTTATTTAATTATTACACAACATTTTTATAACATTGGTTTACTGACACAATACGGAGCATATAATACAAACTGAAAGTAGAAATAATCGAAGGAAATGGTAGATACTTCAATAAAGCAATGAGAAATTGCACAAAAGCTTACACGAGTACGTAATATAATGAATACTGAACATTGCTTTGATGACATACATAATTCATGCATGCGATATCATACGTTGTCGACTGTCAGTACAGTCAGCCCTGACTAATGTTAGGCCATATAAAGAAGTGGTTCCTATATTAATCTTTCTAATTTTTCAATCCTAAAGCAACAATTTTTTAAAATCGTTTAAATTGAATGCGTACAAATGCTATAATGTCTTGTCAGTTCGATATAAGTTTCTTTAATTAGTAAGTTGATATTAACCTCTTTTTATTTTAGCATATGAATTTATTATTTCAATAAATTTCCCATGTTACTTATTATGCAATTCTCATATTACGCATCTAGTCTAAAAGGTGCTCTTCAACCCACAAATAACTCTAAAAACATCCCCTGCTTCATATAATACCCCTTCTCCAGTCCCATAGTTCCCTAGTTGCCGGAGTTGCCAGTGTTCCCGAGTTCCCGCACCCAGCGATAAGGTGCCATAAATCCCGTTTACGGGGATCCCGCTAACCGCGCACGATAAAGTATTTTTAGTGCCGCGTTTCGGCACCGCGCGCGGTTTCACTTTAAAATGGCGGCCGCTTTTTAATCCGGGGGCGAGGCGATATCGCAATCCACTGAATTTAAAAACGCAAACAGTTTGCGTGGTATCTGTGGCACTTAATGAATTATTATCACCTTCCTACCTATACTATGCGTCGTTTATGAGAAAGAGGGAGAGGTTATTGTGGAACGGTATGACTTTAGCTTTAGACACACTTTAAAATCTTTCTCCGCCATCTAGGTACAAACTGATTTTTGCAGGTGCCAAAAGAGTATTAGGTAAATAAACGAATAAGGAACAGGTTAAAACGAGGAAAATAATTTTCCACACGGCCTATGTCATCTTTGGGGATTCTGTGTGGAGGGTTTTTTCTATCAAAGGAAGGAGAGAAAGATCTGGAAAGGAAAAAGGTTCGAGGGGTGGGTAGGAATCTAAGGGGGCGGTGTGTCAATGAGTGACGGACGTATGAATCCACCCCCCCCCCCTCCACTGCGGTACAAGGCGATGCGTCGAGAGTCCTTTTTGCCCTGAGCTTTCAGAGACAATATTTTTGACTGAGCGTAGAGAAGTTCTGTTTTAACTCGGACTTCTAAAGCGTTGTGAATTTCGTCTTTCTGTTTGTTACGTTCTGGTTCCCGCCCATAAAGTGCCTATTTTTGGTCGCGCGCCTCAGTAGCTGATAGGCACAATCGCAAAAAAATATTTTTCCGCATAAAGTAGATATTCTGGGGTAAATACAAATGGTAGATTAGACACTATTTTTATAAAAATAAATATAACAAACACATAATCGGGTAAGACTGTACAATTAACAAAAAAATAATTTCGCGAAAACGAGTAAATTATTTTGAAAATAGAATCAGCTGATGAAGGGCGATAATGTAGCGTCATCACATGACGGTACCGGGTCAATGGTTCAGTAAAGATTCTTTTTTCAAATGTGAAGTCGTCGTGTTTTAATTATGTAGGTAGGTAGGTATTTCAGTACCTACTTACAAATCTTATAATTTCGACGGAAATGTTGGTTTTGATTGAGAATAAGAGAAAATTAGAAACTTATTTTATATTGTTCACAGATCTACTAGTTTACTGTAATAAAAGAAAAGAGGCTACATCGGCTGTTATTTGTTCATATTTTTTGAGTGTTCAACTAAAAAAAAGATTCAGTAATTTTTTCACCAAAATCTTGGTAGATAAAATAATACTGGCTTTGGGATAATTCAACCTTACCTACTCTAGGAATTCAACAAAAAAAAACCTACTATTAGGTACTTGAGTAACTACTCGCCAACCGAGTTTTTTGCAATCCACATTTTGGGTATAATATGTACAATGTTTAGTATAATATTTTAAGGAGCTTCAAGAATATGTGTCACATTATTCAACACTTCATAAAGTGCAAAGAACAAACCGTTAAACGGAAGATAAATTTACTTATTAAAATTGAGGGTAGCGTTTGAGATAATATTTTCTGGAGGTTTTTACGATTTTGAAGAACTTTCTTATACATTATTTACGAGCTTTGGTATAATAAACACATATAATTTATTTTTAGTAGAGTTGGTATACCTATGTATCTATATCACTACAAAATACGATTTTACCAAACAATAAAGAGAGTACCTTCCTACTAAACGATAATCAACAAATAGTTACAACGCTATTGAGTCTAACAATATGTGATTTGTTAATATTCGGTATATCAGAAGAGTGTGTACGAGACGATGTTTTTAAAATTTTACACCATAACCTTTAAACCCTTCTTTAGCCGGTAGGTAGGTATCTAGTTTTCGTCGTCTCTTTTATTTTTTACACGTAGGTACTTATTTTTTCACGAGATATTCTTACGAAGTGGCGGCTTGTATTAATTAAAAAGAGTGATGCTCAAAAAACATTGTCAGTCTGTCCCCTATGATAGATACAGAATACTAGCAACTTTAAAGTCTTACCCGCTGGATTTATCCGTATGCGAATTGTCAACTAAAGTGGTGCCATCTCGGCGCGATAAATAATATGGATAGATAACATTGATGTTCCCAGGTAACATTTCTCGGTGAGTAATTTGTTATCCGTTCGCACCATGCGACTTCACGTGATACAAATAACGAAAATTCGAACCGGTTGAATTTACCATAATAACCTTTATTGCTATTATTTGTTTAGATGTTTACTGCTATTATTATTTTTTAATTGACCGAAATTTAGGGAGTGCGTAGCTTCAACGCCACCGTTCTTAGGGGCAGTGGTTTTTATTTTTAGATATACACACAGTGTGCGCCGTGATTAGTGTAGATGTATTCAATAAATATCTGGGTGAAGGTGTTTAGGAGAGCCGGAAGCCAGGACCCGCCATTTTGCGTGAAGGAAGTTCGTATCAGGAGACTAGAAATATATGCGGTGAAAGCTGACACTACATACACGCTGTACCTATAAAGGCTGCATAATTCACGCTACACTTGTGTTAAGAACCCGAGCGTTAAGTTATTTTTTTTATTTTAAAAATGGTGAATTGCTAATAAGGCAGAAAGCATCTACTGGACGTAATGCCCACGTAATTTAGTTGTATAAATAATAACGCATTTGTTTACTGTCGCGTTACTACAGTGTAGTCCATAAATTTACATAAATAATCTTCCATTAATAACTGAGACACCTACCTACCGTGTTGGCAAACGCAATACTAAGGCCGATGGAGGGGGCGATTTTGAACCCCCTCAACCCTTACCTTATATACGCTCTTGTTACTAATAGGTAAGAACTTACATACCTAAGGTAGGTACCTATTACTACGTGAAGAATTTTTTTTATTTATCAACAGGAAGAACTTTTTGTCAGGTTGAATACAGTTTAGTGTATTAAAAAATTACCAGACTGCTTTTCCTGGTTTACAAAAAATTACAACATTAACTTAATACTTCAACGACAATTTTTCAGACGAAATCCCACCCAATTAATTCGACATGCGGACAACGTCTAGAAAGAAATTCAATACGTTTTTTACCCTACTTATTCGTGAGAATCTGACTGAAACACCTTCGAATCGCCAGCTTTTTCTAAGTTATTCAATCTCCCAACTGACGAACTGACGCAGTAAACAAGTATTGTGTTTCGTGACGTAAAAAATAACGGCAGCATGGTTTTTTACTCGGACTGACGGTGTTTTTTTTGAGCGGGAAAGAAACAGGTGACAGCTGATGGCCGCCATTGTTTCAAGTTGAACGATGCGCTTTTGTTTCGAATACGAAAAAATGTAGGTCACCTTTGAATGGACCAAAGAGGACGGACTATTCTACACGACGCCGACCTGATACTTAAAATCTGAGTAGAATAATGTACTAAATACATGAAGTAGAGTGTGAATTAATGTGGAAACTACCTAATTAATAAATCAATCAATTTGCAGTTTTTCAAGTGTTTTAAAATAGTTTTAAAGTTCACACGAAGATATGCGTGAAAATGTATCAATATTTATCTGTTTTATTTTGACAAATATTTTAATAAAAAAAACTGTCTTGTATTTGTATATATATATATATCCCAGAGTTGAAGATACTCTCAGTATCGCCCTGGTGTAAGACCACCATTCAGAATTGAAACGTTGCTTGAAATGGCTTTAGCCGTGTTTGGTGACCAGATCTGAATAGCCAGGTACTTCCCCACCTTCCTCTTCCGCATCTCCCTCCCCTCCCCAATACCCTCAGCCTCACAACATACCCCAATTGGGGATGCCATAGTCTCACTGGCTCCAGACGGGAGCAGTTGGGACTCTTGTGCGGTAATACTGTAAAAAAAAAAAAAAATATATATATGTATATAAAGTTAGGCGGCCACCTTTGGTCTGGAGCTCTTGGAAGACTGTTATCTTTGTATTTTTTTGTGTCTTGTTCTGTTTCATGTTTCGTTTAGATATATTAGTATTATTTTCTTTTTCATTAATCAAAAAATGACTGGAATTCCTATTTATAAGCGAATCATATCAAATATTAATTTAAACGCTGTTAAAAAAAAACATCGCGTAAATTTGTAAAAATAATCGCAATATTTGCAATTTGCTGCGTTTACGATATCGACTGCATCCTCTTGTCTCCAAGGAATCGGGAAGAATCCGTCGCATTTTGGGAGGCTCAACACCACCCAAAGATTCCCGGGGAGGGGTGGCGGAGTGGGTGGTGAAAGGGGGTGTGGTGCGGCTCTGGGTGGGGGTGGGGTGGCATAACGAGCGCGTTCAGGCGGAAAGTGACGATAAGGGAGTGGAGTGTGGAGCTATGGGGTGACACTCTACCAAGGGGGGGAGGGGGGACACAGGGGGAGGGGTATCTAGATTTGAACTTGGAACGGAATAGTCGGGTTTGGCCAACTCTGGAGATGAGCTGTGTTTCGCGATGGGTGGATAGGAAAATAATATCGCGCTTTTTAAATACACGACCTACAAGTATATTCACATATCCATGTACTAAAAAACTTCACAATAATGCAACAATCTACACGTTTAAAGCAGCAACAAATCTTTATACGTGAGCTCTGGCCTCATGAAATTACCCACATATTTTTAAAAATCAGAATCATCTTAACTAAAAAGCACGGTTTATCTGAAATGGAAAAATAAACTCTCACATGGTTAACTCTGGCTTAGCTTAGATTATCTTTATAGAACATATCTTTTAGACGAAATTCTGTATTTCTAAAATAGCAAAAAGTAAGAAATGGTTCTTAATTTTTTTCTCACCAATTTTCCATCTCGAAAATACTTACCTGGAGATCAAGATTAGTTTTTATTAAATAATAAGTCAATATTATTTACAACTTTTCTTACGAATTTACGTTACTGGTGTGATTGCAGTTCTGCAAAGTTGTTTGTAGGCAGCTTGCAGAGTAAAGTTGCCCCGATGATAGTCAACCCCAAATAGGCGAGGCCACCAGAATAACAATATCGTGCAATTAAATTAACTTTTCGAAACTGAGAGTTCTTAAAAACTTTTTTAATTTCTGCACAAGAGTCCCAATTGCTCCCAATCGTCTGGAGCCAGTGAGACTATGGCATCCCCAATGAGGATATGTTGTGAGGCTGAAATAGTGGAGAGGAGAAGGAGATGGGGAAGAGGCAGGTGGGAAAGTTCCTGGCTATTCAGATCTGGTCACCAAACACGTTGAAAGCCATTTCCAGCAACGTTTGAATTCTGAACGGTGGTCTTATTACACCAGGGCGATACTGAGAGTATCCTCCACTCTGGAACGTGCCACAAATATACCATATATTATTTTCAATGAGTAAATTGTGAAATAACACAAATTAATCAAATAAAATTTACTCGTGAACGTCGGGATTCGAACCCGCGAACTCCAGTTCGCTAGTCGAGAGCTTTACCTCAAAACCACGGAGGCCGTTTTTTTCTGTTTTATGGTTAAGATATTTTAGTTTGAGCTTTAATTTATTAATTTATTATGGCATGTTAGGAGTTGTATTGGTATACGAAGTGTTTTTTTAATCAATATTTGCGACCAGCAAGTTGTTCCCAGAATAAGAATCTGTTCTGAATCTGAACAAAAACACTTTTTTCTGTATTTTATGGCGAAAAATTATATGTTTATTAAACATTTTTACGGGAAACAATTTACTATGAAGAAAAGCTTTAAAGAGAAGAGAGCTATGTGGCCGATATTTAATGGCAGCAGATCTTTTTCAAAAACTCTGAACACTTTTAGAAAATGGAAACTTATTCGGAAAATAAGAACTTTAAAGGAAAATTTACATGTATTTTAAGATATCAAAGCTTTTTCAGAAAATCTGATCTTTTACCAAAAGCCTATCTCCGTATTTATTTATTTTACTGTTTTTTTACAGATTATTCAAACATAAGTAATATTTTTTGTTGTTGTTTGTTTTAAGAAAGTAAGAATTCAGTAATTGACATTTTTTAAAGAGATGTAAATTTATTTTTTTAAAGAGATGTAAATTTGTAATAAATTGTATAAATCTATATTTTAACACTAATTTAAAGGTTTCAAAGGCCATAACAAATTATCTCTATTACATTAGAAATTATGGTTCCATGATAACTCAACACACTTTTAAAAAGTGATATAAAGTCATTAGAAACGATGAAAAAAAAAAACCTAACTTAACCTAACCTACTTAACACAGTTAATAAAGTTTTTGTTTCATCACTTTCCATGACTTTTTAAAGATGTGATGATTTATCCGGTCACCAGAAATTATATTTCATGTTGAAAACAGTTTCAAAATCCTAGAAATTCTTAACAAAAAATGCTGTAAACCTTTCACAGAGCCAGAATTGACCGCTCTAAAATTTTACTTCTTCAAGCAAATAGAGGAAATCTTATGTGAATCAATATTTTGCCACGGCGGAATTTATATTCACCACGCGTTTCACGCTTTTACCGCGAATGTTTGGGGATATGATATATTAATTCATGATAATTTAAGAAAAAAATTGTAATAAAGTTTTTAAAACGAAGCAATTCTAATACGAATAATATAATAAGAAAAAAACTGTCCAATTTAATCGTTGCTTTACTTTTGCGAGTAATGCTGTGTTAGTATAAGAAAGTGGCCAAACTCTCATTTTAAATTGTAAATAGAACACCTGACCGAGCGGGAAGAAACTATAATTATAAATGTGTGTTTATACGAACGCTTTGTAAACTACGCAAATAAGAATTTTTTGATAACTTTTTGTTTATATGGGCACTAAAAAAAATGTCTAAATTTCATGCAAAGTTTTTTCATGAATAAACACGGTGTATATTTTTAATAAAAACACTTATATCAATGAATAAATAAATTATCTTGTTCTTATACAGTGGGGGTTTACTAATTTTATATTATAAGGCATGTAAAATATTCAATTAAATAATATTATTGAGGCCACATAAAAAAATAATAAATTTCGATGTAGTCCCATTTAATGAATTCCATCTCACCGGTTTAATTAAACTCAACAAATGTTGTAAAATTGGCAACACCCTGTGGTGTTATTTGCAGACTGTACTGTCAATACTGTCAGGTGACAGTTGCCGACTCCTCCTCTAATGGATGTGTCAGTCTGAATAGGTGTCGCGGACTGTCAACTGTCACCCTGTAACGAGTTTCGGGCGAACTGTATAATGTTCAATGTTCCCGATAAAAAACAATATATTGTGTATATACTGTGTAGATTTTTCCCAAGAAAACAACAATGATAACATTGATAATGATAACAATTAATAAATAGGTAACTAAAAACGATTTTTATGTATTTTGTTTAAGTGATAATATTGTTAATGCTATTATACATTTTCAAAGTTCTGTAGCTACAAAAAAGGTTAAGGAAATTGGTGCTCCTAAAAGAATTAGGTAGTAGGCGCTGAGGAACATTATTTCCATCAGGTCCTGTCTGCTCAGGGATTTTTTTCGGTTACATTGAGGTGGAAAATATTATTATTAAGCGTTACCCCGGCAAAATACCACCGTGCACAATCGAAAATTTACTTAAAATGGCTTTACATGTGTTAAGTAACTAGACCGGAATAGCCAGGTGGGCAATTCCCAACCTTCCTCCAACCCATTTCTTTCCCCTCTCCACTCCCAACTAAAGCCGTAAAATATACCGCGATTGGGGGTGCTACGTCATAATAATTACATTTTTTCACCTCCAAACTGAGGATGCCATAGATCCAATGGTTCCAGCTAGTTGAAACTTTTGTGCAGTATCCCAAATATGAATCTGGTCAAATCATTTTAAAACATCGTACGAACAATATTTTAACCCTTATTTTTTGACCACTTCGTCGAAATTTCGAATATTCGTTGAACTGAAAATAGTTGCGTTGTCCCAGAAGCTCACCTTTCAGAAAGTCTTAGGACGGGTTGTTTCGGAGAATTTGAACAATTCATCAAATTTCAACGTTCGTTTTCGGGTTCTGTGAAAGTCCTATTCAAGTTCTGTTATTATATCATTGTAGGCTAGTTGCTTGACAATACTGAAATAAAAACAGAACTTGAAAAAATCTTTCACAGAACTTGAAAATGAACGTTGAAATTTGATGAATTGTTCAAATTCTCCGAAACAACCCGTCCTTAGTGATACACGTTTGACAAATTTCGTTTCATTGTTAAGAAATGTAATTTCAAAATAACTCTTGAAACAAAAACTTTAAAATATCTTTTGAAATAAGAACTTTTAAATAACACATGAAATAAAAGTTTTAAAATAACTCTTGAAACACGAAACTTTATAATAACTCTTGAAATAAGAACATAAAAATAACTCTTGAAATAAGAACTCTAAAATTTTCTTTTGTCTCCATTATCTTAAAATAGATAGTAAAGTTTATTAAGAACATTTATGCGACGATCATGGAACACAGAACTTAAAGCATAGAACGTAAAGCATAGAACG
Organism: Hesperophylax magnus; assembly: GCA_026573805.1. Taxonomy (NCBI): domain Eukaryota; kingdom Metazoa; phylum Arthropoda; class Insecta; order Trichoptera; family Limnephilidae; genus Hesperophylax; species Hesperophylax magnus. The sequence continues at coordinate 4,305,209 of JAIUSX010000016.1, forward strand.
TAAAGCATAGAACGTAAAGCATAGAACGTAAAGCATAGAACGTAAAGCATAGCATTGAGCATAGTGATATACTTCATCCAGTTTGTCTGGTGGTGGTTTAAGGCTTAAGCCACGACGTGATCCGAATTATTTACGAATCCAAAAGTATCTCCTTTTTGAAGCGTGAATATGAAAGTGAAATAGAGTTATGCGACGGTATTTTTTTGGAAGTCAGGAAAAATAATGTATTATTAATAATATTGTTAATAATTTGATAATTTGGATGGCGGCGTTTTTGTGCAAAATCCCTTCAAGGACGCTGTTAATATATTTTTTTCATGAAGATAGGGCTTTAAAAATATCCTATCATAAAATTTATTTTTGTTTTTTTAGGTTACGAAAATTATAATATAATTATTCAAAGCTCTATAAACGCATTTTCCAAAACTGATTAAATTTTCACTTTACTATCCGGTTTCGTTAATTATTTGGAATCATTTATTTTTGGAATGTACATTTTTTTCTTATATTTAATCATAATCGAAAATTGTCAAAAAATTTATTTACTCCTTTAGTCATCAACACATTTTTTTTACTGAACATCAATTTGAAAATATGTGAAAATGGATAGAGTTTTTTTTTTTAAATTTTAATACCAACAAGAATTCCAATTGCTCCCAACCGTCTGAGGCCAGTGAGACTATTGCATCCCCGATTGGGGTAAGTGTGAGGCTAAAGGTACTGGGGAGGGGAACGAGATGATGGAGGGGAAGGTGAGGAAAGTACCTGGCTATTCAGATCTCACCAAACACGGCTAAAGCCATTTCAAGCAACGTTTCAATTCTGAACGGTGGTCTTACACCAGGGCGATACTGAAAGTATCTTCAACTCTGGAACGTGCCACAAAAAACCATATATTTTTTAATGAGTAAATTGTGAAATTTCACAAAATAATCAAATAAAATTGACTTGCGCACGCCGGGATGTGAACCCGCGACTTTCGGCTTACTAGTCGAGAGCCGTAGCACTCGACCACAGAGGCCGTCAAATGTTTTGTATTAACAGTTAAATGAGTACGTCCAATGGTAATAATGGTATATGCCCAAACTTGTGGTTTGTGGTGTTTATCTAAAAAAAAGTTTTGTTAACTTTTAATAGTTTTTAACATGCATTTATTTTAATGAAATCTAGAAGCAAAATGGCGTCAAATCACAATCGAACGCCCCATTTCCGAATAAATTTAAAAATCAATATCATAACCATAGACCAAGGAGTCAATTTAAAAAAAAAGAAGAACTTTCTCCAGTCGTATTGAATTTTTGTCGATGGTAAGAATCGCCTTGTCTCTCTTCGCCACGGCTTTCGCACGGGTTTGCGAGGGACGCAGCATCCCTCTCTGTGCTATTTCCTTCCTTCCGCACTAAGATAACATGACAATGGACCGGCAATGGAATAAAAGAAACGATAGGAGAGTAAGGGTTGGGAGTTGGGAGGGGGATTCATTTAGAGAAGAATACTTTTGTACTGGTCGGCGTTTTGCAGTTTAAGGATATTAAACGGCAAAATACATAGATTTATTTTAAAGCGACATATAAAAATTTGCATGTTTTAAATCTAAATAATAATTAAATGAAAATAGAAAAAACAGCTGTGCCGAAACCGGTTTGCTTTTAAGGATTTAAAAATTCAAACTACATCTGTAGTAATTAAGGTCTTACAGAGTGTCTACGTATTTACTTCGCATTTTTTAATTTGACTCTCAACTAGAAGTCTAAAACTTAAGGCGACGGATGGAAAATGATTATATTATTATTAGGAATGAATTATTTGCACTCTCTTATTAAATTAAAATTTAGTATTATTTTATTTATTCCAACATACTGACTGGTTTCGCTACAATCGTGTCTTCGCAAGGGTAGATCTAATGTCTACCTACTGTTGGGATTCAGTGTGTTGGGTATTGTTTATGTAATGAAAGAAGTGAAACAAGTGATATATTATCGTACGGCGCCCTTGAGGTGATTTTTCACAAAAGCTGCGCTATACAAATCATCCATATATTATTATTATTGGAAATGTTAACGGTGAATGCGTTTGGCGTTTCTCCCGGGCGCTGTAATGCACCGGTGAGGGAAGGAAAACGCTAATTATTCCGAGCACCTTCAATCGAAATATCGGTTGAAAAAACACAGTATCCCCACCTGACTGTTCTCACCTGTTATAGATTCTGTTACCCACATGTTAAGAGTTTGGAATATTTGAAATGTGCTATTACACATTCGACTAAAATAGCGGTCAAACAAACTCACTGGAACCGATAGAATCTCACTTAGCACTGTTAGAAGTTAGGACCTTATTCTCGTGCAACACGGTATCACTTCTGCATACACATACATAGTAAACACACAATTCACTACAATCTGCACATCTGCCCCGGTGATGAACACCGTAATGCTGGCCGAAACGTTGGCTAAAGACGGAGGAAGGGCAACACGGCATAAAAACCAAATAAATAATCACGATTATTCTTTTGGCGGTGGCACTCTAAAATTATACATAACTCTGAAGGTAGGTACTCGATTTTCAATTAGCCACAAGGTTTAGTTATTAGCGTTCAAAAAGAAAAAGAAGATTTCTAAAGATGGTTTGAAAGTGGAATATGTAAATACAAATGATAGAGAGAGCGCGCTAACATTAAAAACGCATTATAATGAATAGGCGTAAGCGACTGTTATGAAAATATCGACTTATTGAATATGCGGAAAAGATCTCTTAACATCTGAGTTAAGCAGCCTCTAAAGAAACACTGTGAATTTTTTCATACATATATGCGTAATTTATAATTTTCAGTGCAATCTTTTTCGATTTCTCTATCGAGAAAATTTCATAAATTACTTCAAAAAATTTATATATAAAGATGCAAAAGTCGGTCATTTTGAATACATGTAGGATAACGAAAGATTTTTTAAATATTTATGTTGAGGGATCAGTAGGATTTATAGGCCCTGTTAGGAGTTCTACCGAGCCGAACCCTCTGATATGAAAATATCTGGAGTCGGTGAATTATTTTCCCATTTGATCTCTGGTGAGTTGACGTGTTGTTCTTGTATTGTTTTGTATTTATTTTGCTTATATAATGCACTTGCATAATGTTGATTGACTAGATGATCATTTGTGGAAAAGTGTGTGGAAGGGTTTAGTTTTTCCTATGGGGAAGATTTAACCCGGACATAAAATCGGAAAAATACTACTACTAAAACTCTTTCTATTAATACTAATGCATCTATTAATAAAAATAATACGACTACTATTAATACCACTTTACTAAGTAGGAAAATATCTTTTTCAAACTGTGGTTGAAAAACTAAATTTGTGGACAACCGGAAAAAAAAGTATGTCTAAAGAATGGGAAGGGTGTCGTGAGGTGGGGTGTGAAGAAGAAAAAAGAAGAAAAATAAGAGGTGTGCGTTATTATTTATTTTGCCCGATATATTTTGAAGCTGTCACGGCCAAATTTGAGGGGGATCCCCCTTTCTTTACGCCCTTCTGGAAACACTGAGAAGTCATAAAAAAGATATAAAATGCATGAGACGAAAAAAGGACGTATAAATATGTATGTGTTATGTATAGATATTAAATATTGTACCCAGATTAAAGAGGCGGTGCGTATTTTATACCTTTTTCATGATATAAAAGACAAAAAATAGGTTTATAGTCGTTTGTATGTATTCCCAGGACCGGATTTAGATACTCGTGTACAAGGAACGTGTAACACAGGCGCATAATATTATATTTAAATATATTTTATTTAGAAATGTAAATGCCGCACAAGGCTTCCAAGAAACTGGGCGTCTTATATAGGCCTAGCAAATTCTAGTGACCAGTTGCTAAGAATATCAATTCTCAAGTAGACCCAATAATTTAATTTGGGAGCCACCTCTGGACTGGAGCCCCACAATACTTGATAAACCTACTTGATTCTGTGCAAGGGAGGACGGCCCGTCTAATTGACAATCCGTTGTTAAAAGACCAATTGCCATCTGTAATGCATAGACGCGATTTAGGCATGCTGAGTCTTTTATATAGGTATTTTAATTGAGCCTGCTCTAAGCATTGTTTTTCCTCCGTCATATAATCCAGGCCTTTTCAAGACCCAATTGCATTCATAAATCCCCTTTTACAGATCATAATTTGTAATCGGCAAAACGCAAAACCAATTGCGCATTTAAAAAAATACATTATATTTTCCTAATGCCTGACTAAAATAGTGTACTGACCACTGAATAATGTGTTCCATGTAAATTTAATTGGAAACAAATACAGCTACTTACTCAATTAATTTTGGTTCTAGTCCATTTAGCAAGCGCTCTGTCTCTCTTACACTTTTTTGACATCGTATATAGCAATCGCATTTTATCGAAACGGTAATTTCATAATTGTGATGAAACATGGTTCTGCATATGAAATTTAAGCAAAAAGTGGTCAGACTTTTGATTAACGAAAAACACCGACTGTGCATTTTCGCGTTCTTTAGTTGGCGTGTTTCAAGATCCAAAAATCTGATAATTCTTGAGTTTATATTTCATATTCAGAACGGAATGTTACCATCATTATTAAATTCAAATAGGATGGTGATATATGTTGTCAGGAAGAGTGCGCGCTAAATGGGTTGGAACCAAAAGGTACTCAGTGTCAGTGGCAATATTGATTTCCATTCAAATATACACGTAAGACATTTCTAGTGTGTATTATATATTCAGTGGTTAGGGAATACACACTTGGAAATTCAAATCTGATTACTCAATCTGTTATATCCATTATAAGCTATGTTCTAATAAATTGTTTTTGACTTCGTGATGTGATCCCTTGTTTCTAGTTTCAGAGTTAACCTCCTTAGACAGGGATATTAATTTATCGTGAGAAAGATAAGATACACAACTTTGTTAATTGGCAAACTTTCATAGTAAATAATAATAATATTAGTTAATTATAGACACTTTTTCGTCACCCCTATAACACCATCATCGCGCAGTATTATAATACATGAGCGGAATAATCCCCAATTTAGGGATAATCCCGCTTTGGTTCCAGGAAGGGGGACTCTCAGATATGAAATGATGGAGGAATATTCATTTGTAGATAACTGAATAATATTCTTATTCATATTTAGACTTTAAAAAATATGTTTATCCTAGACATTATCTAGGTTACAAACCAATTTCATCAGAAACTTTGAAATCATTTGAAAAAGGGTAGCTTAAAAAAATATGGGAAAATTACTTGCAAGATGATATTGTTCTGATATTGAAATATGACGTTTAATAAATAGGTTCCAATGGTCAAGTGGTTTACGACGCCTGTCCCGGTAAGACAAGAGATCTTGGGTTCGATTCCTAGTTGTGACCGTTATCTTTTTGTTTTTTTTTCTGTGTCTTGTTCTATTTCATATTTAGTATAAAATTAATTAGTATTATCTTCTTTTTCAATAAAATAATATTCTGGCTAAGTAAAAAAATATCAAAATAATAATTGTTTGAAAATATTACGAATTTACGAGAAAAAAACGTTTGTTAGGGCCAACCAAGTTTAAAAATATCATAGGATTGAATTTTTAATATTTTATATTGCGTAATTCGGTAATTATTATTGAAGGTACCTACTGAGATTTGATTTAAGATTTTCACGGCCAGTACGGACTGCATTACAGTACCATTACAGTTACATCTGCCCTGGGGATGGACACTGTAACGTTGTTTAAAAAGTTTGGCTAAATAAAGAGGAAGCAAAACACAGCATAGTAACCTAAAAATTAATCACGCTATGCTGCGTATAAACAGGAGAAAAAACCGCACAGCCGAACCACGAATTATGGGAAAGGAACGAAGCAACCGCAAGCGGGGTTGTGCCATTCTGGGTATCTCAGAGTTATTAGCGGTTGCCATAAAAAACGGAAAACTTGAAGATTTGTGAGATAATATTCAAAAGTTCGAATTTGGTAGAATAGTAGGTATAATTAAAATCCAACATTCCCAGCTAGAAACATTAACGTATTAATAATATGTATGTAGGTAGTTACTTAGGAGAATATAATAAAACATAAATCTCCTCTGATAAGGTAGATTCCATCTCTGCCGTTCCGCAGTCCCGCAGTTCCGCGAGCCGCCGCTAGAGGCGCTGTAGGCGCTCCACTTTCTGTTCGCAGCCTATTTAGGTATTCCGAACATAGAGGGGACATTAATTACGAATGAATGATTCTCCGTTTACACCGTTTGATGAGCCGAGGATTATAATAAATGAATACGACGCAAATACACGTACTTAACTTGACGCGAGGGTGGGAGACGGGATGTATGGAGTACCATCTATGTGTGTTACATATTGTCAGGGACGCTGTCTTGTAAGGGTTATGCGTGTGGCGCACACGGGCGGCCGGTCTTAGGGGTTTATCTATTCGTACTACAATATAAAAAAATCTCCTTGATTTTGAATACTTAAGAACACGGATTCAGAATTTCTACAGAAATATCACATACTTTCCCATAACACTTGTTTATGCTGAAACATAAGTTATGTTGAAGATAATCTCTTTTCAAATGCCGGGTTCACAAAGTAATTACATGAAATTCCCTCAATAGAAAAAGATCGCATAGTATGCTCAGCAAATTATAAAAAAAACATATCTGATTCTGTTTGACATGTTATGAGTACCTATGAAAAATTCAGATGTTTCTTGAATGCTACAGTCAAATGTAGATAGGTTTTTGTTCCAAGTCGTGTTTTATTAAATATTTTCACAGCAGTGCTAACGCCTATTCAATATAATTATTTTTAAGCGCGCTCCCTCTATTATTTGCATTAACATTTACCTATCCCTTTCAAACCATCTTCAATAATCTTCTTTTTGAACGCTTATAACGGAGCCTTAAAGTAAAATCACTAAATTAGAATGAAACATAATATTATCTTGAGGTGATTTTGCACAAAAACCATCCAAATATTATTATAAAATGCAAATAGACGAAATATTTATATTGGTTATGTATTAAATTCTTTTATGTTATCTTCTCAACAAATTTTTGATTTTTTTAAATAAGAAACTCATTTTATCAATAACTAGCTGACGTGTACCCGGGATTGCACGATTTTTTCTACTTTCAATAAATATGATAAAACCCTGTCAAACTCCGTTGCATAGTTTAGAAGAACTAAGCGCACAGACAGACAGACGCGGAGAGTGACTTTGTTTAATACTACTTAGAGATTCAGACAAGCGATAAAATACCTAGCTATAGTATGTATAATATTTTAACAGAAAATTATTTAAGTTTATTTTCAAAATTGGAACTGACGTGTTCAGAATACATTGTTGTATTTTCCAGAAATGTAATCTTATGTAAGAGTACTGAAGCCGATGGGGCGTTCGCTCCTGGGTTCAACCTCTCGCGGCGGCCCTGTCAAAGTACCATCTCCGCTTATTACACATTACGCCATATCCGCGGCGTTTTAAAAAGCCCGCGCTTTGAAGTCGCACTGGCGTTAATAATAAATGTCGCTATTATCGACTGAACTGGAGGTGTAATACGCGTGAAGAGGTACCCAACATGCGAACAACACCCGAAGCTTCCTTTCTGGACCAATGGGTGACAGCTCATGGGTAAACTCCGGTGCCCATAACTGATAATCGACATATATGTAAATGAACCCTGCCGTCGCTTTTGAAGATTATGAGACAAAATTAAATTTAACTACCGACGCGCCATTATTTCAGCGAGTTATTGAAATAAATTACGACGGGATAATTGCTTCAAAGCGAACTCGTTGTATTAGAATAATGTAGGTTGTAAAGGATCGTGTATGATCATTTTGTAAATGCGAGTGGAAAGGCACGCATGTTTTAAAAAGGCTTAATGCTACATCAATCAAAGGGTTGTGCAACATGCGACCATTCTTTTATGTAGACCAATCACTCGCATCATATTTTGCGAATTTCAGATGTAGTGTAAGAAAATATTTATATCCATACTACCTATCTATTAACCCTTAGTGTGACAGCTAGTATGCCGAGCGACCTGCCGAGCGACCTGCCGCGCGCTGTCGACCTTATTTTAGTAATAAATAAATTACTTGTTCTTAGCGATGTTTTTGCAAATTGTACCGTCTTACCAGATAATCCTTTGTACTTTTCCCAGGATGGATACAGATAAAATTAAATCTAATGTTATAAAAATATTTATTTTTGTAGGTAAAATTATAGGGAGTTTACATCTCCCGAAAATAATAACAAAATTACTTTTACCCACATTCATGTGAGACTGGTATCACTGTGAACCTGAGCGGCAAATATTTCATTCTCTCTCCAGTGGTCTAGCCGCCGGTTTAGCCCTAAATCTCCTCTAACGTACGCGATCTGTTTTGTTCATAAAATTATTGTCACTTGAGTTTTGTTAAAATAAAAACTAAATTGAAAATATTCGAATTCTCATTTTTACACACCGAGAGTAATCACGCAACCTTGGATTCTGCGGATTGGAGAACCACTGAATCATTCAGCCAACAACCCATTAAAATTGGCGATTATTACAATCCTCTAAATTTCTAATATTAACTCCACGTAATGGGGATGCTGTGCGGAGGGTATTTTCAGGACAATGAAGGATAGAAATTTCTGGGAAGAAAAATGGTATGAGGGGTGGGTAGGAATCTGACAGACAGTATGAATCTGCGATGCATCTATATGTGCGATGGGTGGAGAGAGTCCGGCTGGAGAGGCCAAAAGGTCACCCTCAACCAGTCTCTCCCAATCCGACCCGCCACGCAGTAGGTGGGCAAACGGATGCGTTTGCCCAAGACCTTTACAAACCTTACCCTATAAACCCTGGCACCCCTGCTAAGTCACCAAACGTAGAGAACCACTTGGGGTGACCTATGGTAGGGGTGATGGTTTTTCAATAAATGGTTCTCGGGGCGGCGGTACGTATAATGAAGACATTTGAAAATATTCTTGTTTTATGATATTTTCCAACTAAATAAGCGGTCATCGCAATACAAATTAGACGTATGAGGTTTTTTGTAATAATAAATGAAATACTGTGACTTTTAAAAATGGACAGTTATTTTAACTTCAAACATAAAAAAACAACGTATGCAAATGACGAAACGACAAGTTAGAATAATATTATGTACATCAATTCCTTGCCAAGCGAATAAAATTTATTTGAATGTGATAGGAGAATTTTTAAGGTTCAAAATACCGTACAATCGAGGGAAGTACAGTGAGTTCCTAGCAAACCCACTACGGATTCGCAGGCACTAGCATTCTAAGGGTTAAATAGAAGGTAAGTAATATACTGAACTGATACTATATAGCACTACTCAAACGAAAAATATAATTCACTTGTTTTTCTATTTGGCATATCCCGAGACACTATTTTTAATGTATCGCCGTGTTGTCTTATTTTTGACAGTCATACATATAACAAGAAAAAAATATATTTCAAACCTCCCGTAATTCCGTTGTGAAGTAAAATAAATTGTTTTGACCTACAAATTCCAGAGAGAAAAAGCTGAACAAATTTCATCACGCAAGATACACATAGATAGAATCACAGTTTAAGATTTTTTTGCTATTCTAACAAACTTAATGTTATTTTCTACTTAATTCTCTTGATTCTTATTTTCATGGTACACTGAGAGAATTTCCATAATACTTCCAAAATACACAAACATATAGTGGAATTTTTTCGGCCACACATTGTTATAAAATCATATTGGACGTCACCCTTTCAGAAATCGTCTTTCTTGATATTGTTAATACCTAGCTTCTTTAAAAACCAAATCAAAATCTGAAACTATCTTTTTTAGTGATAAAACGAACACCCATTTAGCAACACTGCATTCAGTCATTTTGCTTACAATATTTACCTAATTTATGTAATGCTTTCCTCTAATTGTGTTCATTACACTGAGAGCAATTAACCACTCTGGTTTAAATTGTGTGTTCAGGATTAACTACCGAGGTTATTTACTGTGATTACCTTTAATCTATTCTAATTGAGTGCGCTTATTTGACAATCATTGCGTTCCAAGTAATCAATCTGTATCTCTTGACGAATTGTAATCACTACTAACGAACGACAAATGGTTAATTTAAAGATAAATACACATTTAAATAGAGGTTATGATAATAACCTTAAAAGAAAAACAAAAACAAAAAACGATTACCAAAATATACTGGAAAATTTGTTTGTTAAGGCGATGCCATACGTAGTAATGCAAAATCAAGTGTTTTTGGTTTGAAAATTTGGTCGCCTAGAAATGTTTCAGCTGCTTTAATTAAATATTGCGAGTAGAATACATCTTGGCCTTTGAAATAGTCGATTATATTAGATACGTATTTTTATAAGCCCCAACAAAAATAACGTATATGGCCTATGAAAACTGCCTTAAAGTTCAAAATCTCCTACTTACGAACCCATTTCGGTTATGATTTTATTGTATAATGTGGCAAATTAAGTTATTTATAAAATTATCGAAAATTTTTTAAATATTTATGCCTGAACATCCACAAAATAAAATAAAAGGCACTTTTTGGCCATGTTTTTTCTTGCTTAAATCAAAACAGGCGGATGGTGTTAAGCGTGAATTTAAACCTTATCGCCATTTACGTAAGGGTTGTTATTGATTGCGGCTCAATTTAAAATATTACACGACGTAGTGCATCGCCTTAATCGGAACACCGCATTCTTCCATCGACGCCTTTATTAATACAGGCCGTGCTGTAGAAAATTAACTAAAATTCAAAGACTCCTGTTTTCGGACCTTTGAACTGGGTTTAGCAGGGTTTGGTACTCACATTATCAGTATCGCCCTGGTGTAAGACCACCATTCAGAATTGAAATGATGCTTGAAATCGGGCTTTCGCCGATTTGGTGAGAAGCCAGGTATTTCCCGCCATCCTCTTCTGTAACTCCTTCTCCTCAACACTACCTTCAGCCTCACAACATACCCCAATTGAGGATGTTATAGTCTCACTGGCTCTTTAAGGTTGGGAGCATTTGGGACTCTTGTGCGGTATTCACATAAAAAAGTAATTTCTGTATTTTGCAAGGAATTATAAACATACATACATTATAATGTTTCATTTCACTTGCTGGCGAATATTTTGAAAATAAAAATTTATATAAAACTTAAAAATTGTGATGGAATAGTAAGCCCCTTGGTTTTGAACTCAAAAATTAGGGGTTTGGATCTTAGCATAGGTAAATCGAGTTTTCTCACAAAATAAATTTGAATTTATAAAACATTTTAATACCTATTCAATAGTGGAAAATACTCTCTTAATGAAATATAACCATTCAGAAAAGAAAAGTTCCTTTAAATGTCTTTGACTGTATTTAGTATCTAGATCTTAATGTCCTGTTACACATTTACCTGCACTATTTTTCCTCTGATCCTTTCCACACTTACTTCAATAACACGAACTAGTCGGAAGATGGATTGCATCGCTAACCGGTTTAAGTTGGTACTGACAGATTTTGTATGATTGAATTGGAAAGTCATGCAAACAAATTTAGGTTTATATCTTTTTCCATCTAACATTTGTGGGAAATCTTTTGACATAATCGTGTAATCTCCTCAGGCTATTGTTCTGTTTTGAATCAAACAGCTATTATCCTTAGAGTCAATTTGTTCACTTTTCGAAACAGCTCACGTGGTCTCATAAAAATTGTCGTGATTTATCGTCATAGTTAGAAAAATGATCTAAACAGAGTTGAAAGAAAAAAATATCAAGTTTTACATTTAAATATAGATGTAAACGACAGAATAATTAAAATGTACACCCTCTGTGAAATCAAAGGTTCAGACCGCTATTTGAGAAAAAATTAATGAAAATTGGTAAATTTTTAAATAATTATTTTTACATGAAACGACAAAAAAGTGAGATGGCAGTAATGTTTATAATACATTTATGGAATATAATATGTGTTTTTTTGTTATCAGTATTTTTAGTTCAGTGTTTAAAAGAAAAAAAAGTAAGGTGAGCCATTTTTAAAACTTTTTATCCTTTCAAAAATAGTTATTAGTTTTGAAGACGTTCAGAAATATCCCATTTATTTGCATTTTATTGAAAAGCGGAAATACACACCAATTCTCAAACTTTCTGACAGCATATATAGGAAATAAAACAGTCAATATGACAGAGGCCTAAAGGGTTAAGAAAATAATACGCAAATTAAATGAAATAATCCAAAGAATTACATATAAATCAAAAGTAGGAAAATTTGAGTAGAATTTGGAAACACCTCAGTGACAGAACAGTGAAACAAAATAGTGGCCAGTTTTAATTCCATTAAAACACGTCAGCTTTCTTTAGGTCATTGACCAATCTCGTCTCTGAATGACCTCTGTTCCTTACTTCAACAAAGTGATTGAATTGCAAAAAATAATTGTTTTCTGCAAGAGAGAATTTCGATATTTGACAAATTTTGCTAGAAGTTAGGATAATTTGTCATTCCTTCGTGCAAGCCCGCAAGGCATTTCTGACGATGTATCCTCTCTTCACTGGTAAAACCATAATATTGACTGAAATAGTTTGCGGATATCATCTTATTAGTTATAGGTAATACAACTAGCAAGAATCTAGTATCTAGCTACTTGCTAGCTATGTCTAACACGAGTGTATACAAGGCTTGTGCGGATATATCTGCCCTTTGAAGCCTGTGCAAGATATAAAGGGAGTCTTTATTACTACTGGAGCCTTTACCTAAAGAGCCTACACAAAGAAATTCCTGCTTTCATATTACTTATCCGGTATCTACATAGCTTCTACGCGGAATAGTATTATGTTGTTCTAGTTAATATCAGATGCAACCTCTCTGTGTTTTGTCTGTCTTTGAATTTGTTTACATAATATAATTATATAAATAGCTTCGTTATAGTGACCCTTTAGTTTCCCGGTTTTGCTCGAGTTCAACAATATTTTGTTCATAATGAACAACTGAAAAATATGGAACCAGCTTTACGACTTTTTAAAAATGGCCTTCATGGTTGAGTGATTACTACCCTCGGCTACAAATCTTACAACGATTTAAGAAAAAGATGTATTATGTGTATTTAACAGTTATTGTACTGAGGATAAGTAAATAAATGGTTGTTGATATGTAATTTGTAAAGCTACTCATCACGACACGGGATTGCCCTAGTGGCTTATGTTTTTTATTTGATTGTACACGGAGAAAAATGAGTTATGAGAAATACTGTTAAAAACGTGATGGCTAGCCATTTCCTGATAAAATATTGGTCCATTTAGAATATATCGGACCAGTTGATCTTTTGCTGTTAAATGTAATGACAGTGTTTTTAGTATTTTTATGAACACGTGTTCCGCTGTCCTTATAAAATATTAGCGTTTTACTGGTACTTTGTTACGAGATCTGTCAATTCATTCGATAGAGGCCTGCAGTCCCGATTTAACAGAAATGCGAATAATTTGACCAGATTTTTAATAAATTAGTAATATTTTACATCAGTAAGTTTTCTCCGTTTATACCTACTTTAAATAATAAACAAATGTATATAATATCCTAAAGGAATAGGATAATATATAATAAAATAAACGATTTAGTTATTTAAAGAAATTGAGAAAAAAAAATAAAGACGTATTTTAATACACTTTATCACAGTTATTATTATTATTATCAAACCGCGCCTATGACTGTATCGGATTTATATTTAAACCTCTCCAAACCCAAACAACATTTCCCACTATCTAAAAATAAAAATATTCATACACTCTCTACCATACAGGACGGCTGGAATCACGACGAAATCTGTCAAGAAGATGCCCCCCGCCCGCCCCCTTTCCACCCGCCCGGGGGCAGTGGGTGGTGGGTACGCCACTGGCGGTGCCACCCATTGGGGGAGTGGCATTAGTGCCGCCCAAATGCGCGCGCCGGGCCCCGCAAGACGGGATATGGGGACGCCCATGACAGGGCCGGAAAAGAACCCTTAAATTTTATTTGTAAACCAAGCAATCTGAAAGGAGCGAAAGCACACGAATGGCGTTGCGAAATTAGCTTACATCATTGTGTCTGTAATAACTTGGATATTTTTTTTAACATTAACTCCACTCAAATAAAATATTCCCCCTCTCGACCTATGTCATCTTTAGTGATGCTGTGTGGAAAATCTTTTTAATGAAAGGAAAAAGAGAAAGTTCTGGGAAACAACAAGGTATGAGGGGTCGGTAGGAATCTTGCTGTCAGTGCATTCAGGAGTTACGAACGAATCCCTCACGACTCCGGCTGGAGAGGTCAAAGGTTCTTCCTCAATTGGCCTCTCCCGATCCAGCCCGCAACGCAACTGGCGGGCAGACGCACCCGCCAACAAAACCTGGACAAATTTCACCCCACTAACCCGGGGATCCCTGCTAAATCACCAAACGTATGTACCTTTGTAAAGGTTAATGTACCCTTTGCTGATGCTTTGGTCCAATTAATGTCGTATCCTTAAGCCCATGCGGAAATGAATCCTTGTTATATTATTTTAATCGGACATCCGAAATTAGTATTTTTAATTTAAAAATTTAATTTTAATGCCATTCCAGCCCTGTGAAATCTCCCCAACCCCTCCCCAAGAAGCTCGTGCTATCTCGCGCGGTATAACTACTATAGGTAAGCTATTTTGTATGGGGGACTTTCACTTTATGGGGATATTATCAGATGGTGCGGGCTACTACTATATAGTATGTATTTCTGCGAATATTTACGAGTAGGTAAATTTATGGTACGATGCATAGCTGATACGCTTTGTCTTCGCAGATTAAATAGTTACAATATTTACCATTTTTTCTGTCGACTTTGATTTTGTTTTAATGAAACATTTGGACTTATTTATTTGTGTAATATACCGTAATAACACACTGATAGTAAAACATTCTATAATTAATTAAAAACAATAAATTGAAACCGGTCACGGTCAAATAAAAACAAGTGGAAAAAAGTTTAAAATTGTGTTCTTTATATATATTTATAATGGAATTCCACCACGAAATAACAGTTTCAAATATTAAAATATTAATAAATTGATTATTTTCAATACCATACGGAGAAAACTTCCTGATGTAAATTATTGCTAAATAATTGAGAATATTTTAAAATTACTGGTAATCCTGGAAAAAACGGGACTGCAGGCCCTTAACGAATAAATTGATAGGTTTCTTTTAAGTTAAACTTTCAGTAAAAAAGGAACGAATTATCGCGACACCGGAACATGTCTTCATAAAAATCATTATTCTATCGCATTTCATTATTGTATCAGGGCAAATGCAGGTGCATGAACACGTGTTCTAATATATTAAGAATGTAATAAAAATTTAACAAAAACGGACTACAATTCCGTTTTAAACCGGATTTTAAAATCAGAAATACTCATTTTTATCCGCGTAGGTCATAATATGAAGCCAAAAAAATTGAATCTCATGTCCCGCATTATGTAATTAATATACATGTCATTTTTTCAAATTAATAGAACAATTGGGAAAATAGGTATGCTTTTTTAAGGTTGAACATAGGTCACAGATATTCTCTTCTGTTTTAGAAATTTAATTCAATTGCACCATTGTTCTTGTCATGTTATGCCGTGGTAGAAAAAACATGGCGAAAACAGAATTGACATACCAACTTTAACCATGTTTGATAACAAGATCTGATAGGCCAGGCACTTCAAAAATTTCTCTTCCGTTTCATTAACTTCGTAAAAAACAATCGCATCTCGTTATTCCACTGCAGTTGGAACTCTTATGGAGTTTCTAAGAGAAAATAATAACGATAAATACTCGCCGTTTTAACGAACGACAAATTATCATTCGATTGTTCACGAAATAATTGTGTTTATACATGATAATTGTGTTTATATGTTCAATTTAATATTCTATTCTCTCCTTACAAAATTATCTCAACAACAAAAAATAAATATTTTGTATTTATAAATTGTAAAATAACATTTAATAATGCACAGATGTTTTAACCATGAAACAAATTTTCACTAATTTACCTTCAAAGGGCCAACGATAAAAATCAGTGGTAACTCAATCAAACTATCAGATATCATTACATTACAAAGGACAAAGGACATATCAAGTCGGGGAGCTTAATACTATTTCCTAGAGTAAATACCACTTGAATGCAACTTCCCCCAAGGATCGACTAACCCCAACCTACCGTGGGGTATTTTTAACAGGCAAACAATGTAACGAGATCATTTTAATCCATTTTATATGGCCTTTATAGGATTGGCATGAAAGGGAACAGAGTCGAGCGCTATTAAGACTTTGGAGCTGTCAAAAAAATACACTGCACCGTTTTTTACTGTGTAAATTCGGCTTTTTTATGGGGTGCAAATTTGTGTTTGAATTTATGTGTATTTTGTCTAAGGTATTTGCACATAATTAAAATTTGTAGGTAAAGATTTTTGTAGTGAAAACTTAATAATTAAAATTGGAGGTTTTTTGAGATTGGAATGAATGAATTAAATATTTTGGGAAAAATTAATACTGTTTTTTTTTTTAAAATTATTCGAATGATTTTTGTACGGCTAATGATGCGACAACATAAAATGAAGACTGACTAAGATTTAAGACATAATTTTTTTATAAACGTAGGTTCATTAGAAATTCAAAACTAGGCATCGTCCAAATATTTTCTCTTCTGCATTATAAAAATAGTCGGAGAATGAAGAGGAATGGTGAAAAGTAACCAGATATTCGGATCTTTATTTCAAGGTAATTTTAAACGATTCGTTTTTGGCCCTGCTGACAAAAATGGTCAAAACGTTGGTTAGAAATGTTATATCATTGAATTAGTTGATAGTTGAGAACGGGAAGGCTACAAGAGTCTGCTGTTATCCAAGATGACATTTCTGGATTTGCCTACCAATAAAGAGGCACCCAAATCCGTCAACCACCAATAAATGGACCGTACCAATAATGGAACGGAGATGTCAATTTTTTGTTTGTTTGTTGTTATATAATTATTAGTTTTACTATGTTATCGTATTATTGTTATTATTTTAGTCTGATTTGTAATATGTTACTACCAGTTTGAGGTACTTTTAATAATAAATAAATCAGGGACCTACTTCTCAACTTTCCCATACTATCTCTTTCCCCTATTTTTAGCCTCTCAACTTCTCAACTGGTTCTGCCATAGTACCATAGTAATTTTATACATGTTACCTACATTTAAATGTATTATAATAGCATATGGCTAATGTTGGAGTTGTGGCCAGGTAGGTAGATTTAATATTTTATATTCCTCGTCTTCTGAAAAATGAGCATTGCTAAAATATTGAGAATCTCTTCGAAATTATTCAAAATCCTGTTAAAAATGGGATTTCAGGCCCTTGACAAATTAATTGAAAAGTTTCCAGTTAAACTTTTATTAAATGAGGTCAACGAGATCACGACGTCAGAATACGTGTTAATAAAAACCAAAATATTTTCGCATTTTGTCATTATACAGGGTGTGCGGAGGTAAAGGGTGTGCTAACATTTTAGCTGGTACATGATGGTAAAAGTACAAAAAAAATTAAATTTTTTTCCCATGCTAGAGAGAGATTTTTCCATA
This sequence comes from Hesperophylax magnus, assembly GCA_026573805.1. Classification (NCBI taxonomy): domain Eukaryota; kingdom Metazoa; phylum Arthropoda; class Insecta; order Trichoptera; family Limnephilidae; genus Hesperophylax; species Hesperophylax magnus. The sequence goes on from JAIUSX010000016.1 coordinate 4,322,812, forward strand.
ATAGAATATTTATTTTTCCCGTACAAGCAAATCAAACTTTTTAACTAAAAACAACCATAAAACGTTCGAATTTCGAAAACTTCTAAAATAATGTAGAATCACCCCCCGAAGATAGAGCACTTTACCCCCAGACACCCTGTATATTATGAAAGCAAATGTAGGTGCATTAACACTTGTTCCGGAAAATTAGGATTTTATTATGAATTTATCGGGATACAACTTGCAATTCCGTTTCTGACCGGATTTTTAATTTGAAGAGATTTTTAATAAATCAGCAATATTCACTTTTTTCCGTATCTCCTCCTTACTTCCTTCAATCACATAACATTCCTGACTTTGGCAATTACTGCACCACCTTCGAGTAGTTTCCACTTTAGTGCGGTACCTACCTACCTATCACATGAAGAAAAAGTGAATATTAATTCTGGTCGAGGTCATTCTCCTAGAAACTAGTCTAAACACATTAAGTCCAAGATCAGGCACAACACACAGTTATCACGAGTGTCAACTTGTGATAAGTGTGCAGATGTGCCGGGCTAAATAGGGTGGCGCGGGATCCATTGTGTTGGGGCACTTTGTACCGAAACACGGGGCTAGTTTGCACCCCACCGTTACAAGGGATGACACGGGGCGACATGGGGGAACATGTTTAGCGAGCTAATGTCCCGTTTCCCTTTCACATTCATTACGCTATTGACTCGAGATTGATAGTAATAATTCAAATTGATCAGGATTTTTATGATAGTAATTTGGGGAGAATTTATTGTTAGCCACTTTGTTCATTTTTGCTTTCATTTTGTGTTATGCCAACTTTACTATTTGGTTTCGTCCGAAATGCGGTAGGAAGATGTGAAACATATCTTGTCCTGTTTCTGATTTTATTTAAAATTTCAAAGCTAATGTAATAAAGATGTCAACTGAAAAGAGTTTATTTATTTATTAACGGACATCGTCCAAATTACAAAATAATAACACGAATAAAGTAAAATGAAAAATACAGGAGTAAACAAAGGTACATGAAAGCAAAGACATATGGCAGATATAATATAAGTTGCTATGATTATGTGCATTTTTGTTATACCAGAGCACACAGTTTCAGAGTTTTTGCTGATTCTTAAAATTATCAACAAAATCAGCCCATTTTTATAACATATATATATAAAAATGGACTGATTTTTATATATAGGGTTTTCCAATAAGAGGTGTTATTTTGATATTCAAAGAAAAATGCCATTTTTTAATATAAATGATCGAATATTTATTTCATTATAAAGAAGAAGGTATGTTGTTAATAATGAAAAATAACATCAGTCAAATGACCACCACGACCACGCCTACAGGACCATATCCTTTTCATTAAATATTCCATAACCAAATCGCAAAGTGGCTGCCTTATGTCCTCGATAGCCTCACGAATTCCATCTTTGAGGTCTTGAATTGACGCTGGGCTGTTGACGTAGACTTTCTCTTTCACGTGGCCCCAAAAGAAGAAGTCGCAAGATCTCGGTGGCCAATTGTGATCACCTCTTCGAGAGATAACACGGTCCGGAAACATTTCCCGTAAAAGATCAATAGTTTCGTTGCTTGTGTGGCATGTAGCGCCGTCTTGTTAAAAGTAAACATTGTCCAGATCAATACCATCCAATTCCGGCCATTAAAAACATTAATTCCTTAATTAATATTCAAAATAACACCTCTTATTGGAAAACCCTGGATATGTATTTTGGCCTACCCAACGATTTGGGTTGGACACCCCTGGTCTAGACCCTTTGATTTCATATTATAAAACTATGATTTCCAAATAAGAATAAATTTTACCAATTAAAAAAATGCGTTGGCTGTCTTCAGTTTATAAATCGAACAGTAGAAATCGTAAAATATTGAACCTGAGAGTTGTGTAGCTATTATTATTTTTAAACTAATCTCTTCGCCCTATTTTCATCTACTTCAACTGCCTACAGAATTCCATCCCCTAACCAGGTATCTAAATCATGTTAACTGTTCATAACTAAGGGAGGAAAATTAAACCTTAAAGTGTTGTAATACTGAAAATAATATTAAATATGGTGTTACATGGGGTCGATAAATGCATTTACAGCGTGTTAAATATTTAAATACAGTTATAAATTTATCGGAATAAATTTATAACTGTATTTATTGATGAAATATATTGATGGCTATAACACATAATTCGTTGGAACTTTGAGATCATTAAAAAAATAGCAGCCTAAAATATAGAAAAATTAGGTGAAGATAATATTGTTAATTCTGAGTTTGATATATTAGTGGATAGAGGAGTTGTTCTGGTAAAATAGAGTTTCTGCGTTCGTTTCCCACACGGAGAAAACTTACTGACATTAAATACTGTTAATTTATTAAAAATCTGGTCAAATGGGACTGCGGGCATATATCGAATATATTGAAAGAGTTCCTAACAAGGTATCAGTCAAATGGGAATGCAGTCATATATCGAATATATTGAAAGAGTTCCTAACAAGGTATCAGTCAAATGGGACTGCGGGCATATATCGAATATATTGAAAGAGTTCCTAACAAGGTATCAGTCAAATGGGAATGCAGTCATATATCAAATATATTGAAAGAGTTCCTAACAAGGTATCAGTCAAATGGGATTGCGGGCATATATCGAATATATTGAAAGAGTTCCTAACAAGGTATCAGTCAAATGGGACTGCGGTCATATATCGAATATATTGAAAGAGTTCCTAACAAGGTATCAGTCAAATGGGACTGCGGTCATATATCGAATATATTGAAAGAGTTCCTAACAAGGTATCAGTCAAAAGCTAATGTTTTGTGAGGACGGCGGAACTTGTGTTCATACCAATACAAATATTGATACTGACTTTACGTTTATATTGTAGCATTCCGTCAATCTATTGGGAAAAGAACACGTATTCTCGTTATGTTTTGAATGACTAATATTTTATCAGGAAGTTCGCAAGCTGTCACTTATTTAACAGGATCAACTTTCTCCGTGCAGTTGCAACCGTTACCCTTTTTATTTTCTGTGTCTTGTTCTGTTTCATGTTTCGTTTAGATTTGATAGTACTATCTTCTTCTTTAATGATAACTTAAATACATATTCAAAGTTGATATTCAATAACCATATTTTATGTGCATTTCTGCAGTGTTTATAGTTGGTTCTCAAGTTCTTTAAGTTCGTTAATTTTCTAAAGTCAGATTAATTTAAAAAAATTGGTGTGGTTATTAAAAGAGAGTTCTCGGAGATTGTCAAGTATAAAACAGACCATTTGAAATATTATTGAAAATGTTTTGGAATTCACCTTCCATTTGAGTCATCGAAAAGCCGTTTTGATAAAGGGAACAGTTTCTTAAACGGCACAAAATGTATTGCTTTAAAATTACGTACATTTTGCATTGGAAACTCAATCGATTCAAACTTATGAATCTATGATCAACTCATTATTTTAATTTAATTTTATTTAATAAAAGTCATTGCCGGTTTACGAATAACCTGACAATAATTAGAAAATCTCCCACCACCCCCACAGTAAGGGAAAAATGTTGCTTGTGTCGTCGTGATAGACGACTTAGCCGGCTGAGGAATTGAACTCACGACGATTCCAACTCGGCCGACGACCGGTAAAATTAATTAAAATTTTTTTACAATTACTGCAGTACAATACAAAAAAGCTACACTCTTGATCATGTTAAAAAGTGACAATTTGCGAACTTCCTGATAAAATATTAGTAATTATGAATATATCGAGAACAAGGGTTTTTTTTCATAACAGGTATCATTATGGAATGCTACAATATAATATCAATATCAGCATTTGTATGAACACGTGATTCACCGTCCTCATAAAAAAATCGCTTTTAACTGATACTCTGTTATGAACTCTTTTAATTCATTCGCTATAGACCCACAGTCCCATTTTTAACAGTAAAACGAATAATTTGACGAGGTTTTCAATAAATGAACAGTATTTCATACCAGTAAGTTTTCTCTGCATATTTTTCAATAATTTTCTATTCAAGGCATTCAGATGTGCCGTGGAGATTAGTTGGAACATCTGTTACATAAGATCATTTGTGTATTGTCATTGGATCCCTTCAGTTTGCTTACAATTACACTTTGTCTATTTTTTGCTCCACTAGTCAATCATTGCCACCGCGCTGTATTTCTTTAAAATCAAATATTTATACATACATTTAATAGGATAATTTAAGAAGTGCAAACACGTATCATTGTACAACATAGCTATTTGTTAATACCTTAATTACCTACGTGGTTTCAGGTATGTGGCGTCTATCTATTTAATGTTTCAGGAATTCTGAACCCCAGAAATTCGGCAAGCTCGTCGGTGTCCGTAACAACGCGAGCACTGATTGGATTACACTTCCAATTAATTGACCAATCAAAATCGTTTGTTTTGGCGTTCCTATCATTTCACCCGCATATTGGTTTAATTAAACAAGCTGCAGATTAATCCATTGACAATAGTTGTGGTTGTATGTGAATATTGTGTTTAGTCTGGGAACAAAACATATTACATTAAAAACATAATTGTGTGTATGAGCTATAATTGATACAGAGTCGATAGGTATTAAGTCTTAAGCATTATTCAAAGTTCATATCTCAATTTATCACTCGTTATTTATTTGTTCTTATCTGTCTCTGAATCCAGAGTTCTTAGTTAAAACTCGAGTAGTATTTGCACCTTGTTATCGAGTTCTAGACTAGAGTGACTGATTGTGAGAGACTACCATTTGTATAATGACCAGATCTGAAGAGGTGTTATTGCGTGAATCCGAAACTATCGAAGCGAAAACCTATGTTTATTTAAGTAAAAAACTCTCGAACGATGAGTTTTATTCTTTATGTTTTATCATTATGAAACTTGTCAGTTTTTGTCCTGAATTTCTAAGCCAACGAAACATATTTCAGTTCTTATCGTTATTTCCACTGTGAGCTAAGTATCTTCGAAATATTAATTTATTTGTTAAAAAATAAGACAAAACCTCAAATTGTTTGTTCCTTTATTTTATCAAATTTTCGGTAAGAAAAATGATTTTTCAATGGAGTTTAAGTTAATTTGATCTATGTTGAGTAGGTACTAACTACTGGGAAAGTTAATATTACAAAATGATTACCCAAAAATAAAATAATGGCAACTTATAATTAATAATGATATCGTGTCCTACACTAGGAAGTAGTAATTAGTAAACAATTTGGGAGGTGGGAATGGGTACCGCCGTAACTTACATCGTAACAACTTAAAACGTTTGGTGATTTAGCAGGGGTGCCCGGGATTGTGGGGTGAGGTTTGTCCAGGTCTTAGCGGCGGATGAGTTTGCCCACCTACTGCTTGGCGGGTCGGATCGGAAGAGACTGGTTGAGGGAGATCTTTTAACCTATCTAGCCATCACTTTGCACCGCAGTGGGAGGGATGGGTTCATACGTCCTTCACTCCTGGACACATGACCCCTAGATTCCTACCCACCCTTCATACCTTTATCCTTCCCTGAATTTTATCTCATTCCTTTCCCGAAAAGACCCTTCACAAAGCATTCTAAATATAGGTGTGGAAATAATGTAAAAAAAAACATTGTTATGAGTAATCATTTTTGTATATAATATCGCATTCGCTAAAACAGTCTAAAGCAGGGTTATAACTACCGCATCTTATATAATTGTATATCAGTAGTTGAGGACCTCTTGTATCCGTTTACCAGTTCCAAGACAAGTTGTTATTACGAAACTTTCCTTGTTCATGTGCCGGAGTTTCGACGCAAGGTAATATACCATCTTCACAACCCGCCAACAGGTGTTCCCCCACACGGTGTAGACGTGTAAACACGTTGCAAGGATGCTGAGAGTAATTATTATTATTACAAAGTGGAAATCTCCTAGTAGCGGGCCGCTATTTCATCCCTTTGACGGATTTAATAACATTATGATAATATCGCATGAGATTACTTAAAGGGTGTATGTGTTTGCAGATCACTGGTTCCGAGGCTTCAGAAGCTGGTAGACGCAACGAAAGTTGGAACAGATTAGAGGTAGCGTGTAATATCGATTTTTTTAAATCTTGTTCATTGGTACCTAATTATAACGTGCTTCTCAATATTAAATACATAGCTGCAAATAAATAATCCCAAAGGGACCCTTGCTTGTGTAATGTGTGATGATGTAAGTACTTGATGGATAACCACTAACACTCGAGCGATTGGTGTCATATATATATATATATACGTTTACCATATTATGTGATTAATACCATTCCTTAAAATATTAATATGGAAACATATAAAACTGCTTACTGCGATTTAAAGCTAATGAATTCATCTAGATTTTATCGTTTATCCTATATTTTTAGGTTGTATACATTTGGCACATTTTGGCAAGCGATCACTCAAAATGTTTTTGCAAACTTAGTCAAAAATCAAAAATTACTCGAATAAAAAATAAAATCAAATATTTTTTTTTTGGTTAGGAAGTAAAATAATGAAACAAAATCAATAATATTATTATTTGACTCATGAAAAAAGAAAATTATTTTTACAAGTGAGAGCTGTTTCGCATTCCGAAGATATTATCTTGTAATGCCAAAATATATTGTATTAATCTTGTCGAATTGAATTGCGAGTCTAACGGAATTGAAAAACGTCGTCTCTGGGAATTTGCGAGGTAAGAGAGGACTGCGGGCAGGTGTTAAAGCTGTTTCGAAAAACTTTTTCGAAGCTTTCGATAGAATCGGATGCAAAAATACATTCATACGTGACCTTTTTTAAAATGGTTTCACGTACTTAGTCATTCGAATACTAGCCGTAGCATTACTTTTACGTCCAACAGATGGGGCTGTTTTTTCAAATAAGCATGTATATATCTATCACAGGTAACATCTATATAATATAGGTATAAAAAACACACGCGCATTCAATTGCAACGATGTGTCAACATTTCAAAGCAATCGGTGAAGAACTTTAAGATTTTAAACAAACGAACATTTACCTTTTTATTTATATAGATAGATGGGTTGGCATTGATGTGACAAGAAATGTCTAAATTAAGAGTATTTTACGAAACTCTTACAGTCATAAGCGAAAAGGTGGTGGCACTATTATCGCACAGATTGTAAAAAGTTAATATGTACTTTCAAAGATTTATATCACGAGTATGTCACATGAAGAAAAATGTGTTTTTGACTTTGTTTTTATAAAATCTACATTTTACTTCCAATATTGATGAAACTTTGCACACTTGACCTTTAAAACAATAGGAAGGTGTCCGTCTACACGATATAAAATCAACCCCATATCCTTTTCTCACTCTTAGCAGAATTTTGATGCTTCTCGATGAAATTTTGCACCCTTGACTTCAAAATAAGAGGAAAATTGCAGTATAAATCTGGTGTAGAAAAACTTTACACAAATTCCGGGCAACGCCGTGGACTGCATGAATTAATGCATATATGAAAAAAATGAAGTATACAGAGAGTTAAGGGTTGCACTTGACATAGTTTAACCAGTGATTCCTGACATCCGGGGATTTTTTAATGTTTAAAAAAAAAAAAAAAAAATTATCAAAAATAATTTTCAAAAAAAACTTTAAATTAACCACTAAATTCTTCAAATCGACCTTAGCTGTCCAAATCATACAGATTTTCTATGTTTTTCGATAAAAAATAATAAAAAAAAAACATTAAAATTTTCACCGGCGCCAACATTTCATATAAATTTTTTACTCCAAAAAATGTCAGGAATCACTGGTTAAAGTAAGTCCCTTAATACCCTGCATTGAATTTTACTAATTTTACACTTTCACACAAATGTGTAATTGCTTCGATTGATGTACAAATCGATTTCTTGTGCCTGGAAGATATTTAGATACATAGCTAAATTCATATGTCACGGCACGCAATTTTGTATAGACACCGAAGTAAATACGCCAGAATATTCACTGCTTCATGTACCACGTATCACAGATTTATATACCTACTGCTACTAGTATGTATGTATTAATAGCCCAGAACATAGCGAAGATAAAAGCAGTACATTATCCATTAGTATCCCGAACAAAGGTCCCAGTGACGTCACCGTGTACAATACATACACAGTTAATATAATATTATACGTAAATGACATCTATGTATGCATTAGTTGGTAGGTTTGTTTGCAATGTTGGCTGCGCGGTATTCTGATATCTCGTGTTCCGCATGACCAAACATAGCCCGTGTTATATGTGGGAACGGATTAAACGTGGATACACGTTGTGGATGTGGATGTGAATGCGAATGGAAAGGGTGTCTGTTTCTCTTGTAATTTGGAAATAAATTGTTTGTTCTTAAATTGAATTGGGACTGAGAAAACGACCGCTTTTATAACGATTTGATTATAGTTTTAGACTAATTTCATTACTACGATTGTGCAGCCCCTTTTTAAGGTTAAGTTTTCAAAGCATCACATGTTAAATTTATTGTAAGATAGTTCAGCAATCATTAATTTACATAAATGATAACTAAAAGATTTTATTTATTTTAATGTGTTTATATATTTGTGAATATAGTACATAAGCTACCGTAAGTAGATTTCCCAGAATAGTAGTTGTATTCAAAGAAATGATTTTTTGAGAACATCCTGATAGATACGTTGTCAGTCAAGATGTTAAAGAGTGATTAAACGTATTTATTATTTTATAAATTAAATTCAATAGCAACAGTCTTGTTGTCATGCGATGCTGTGCTAGAATATCTGTTCTGCCCTGAGTTATCTTGAACTGAAGTTTTCATGGACTTATTCTCAAGAAGAATGGACTATCAATAGATTTATGAATTATATTAATATTAATTTTTGCAGAGGGTCTGTTTTCTAGGCCAATATATATGGCACCCTTGGAAAATTAATAGAAATAAGGAAGTAATGCTGGGAGAAGTAGAAGATCGGATCAAGAACAAAAATGAGAAATTTTCTCCATACCTCCACAAATAGGGTAGGTACATTTTCAATAAATGAGTAGATACTAGATACTAATTGGCAGGTACCCACGTTTAGAGTGCAAACCGTTACATGAAGAAACTTATGTGGTCGAGATTAATCTAGGGAAAAACTATAGAACAATGTGGTCAGAATTTCTATAATTATTTCATCAATTTGCATAATATTCGTATATCCTGAGTTATTTTGGTTTAAAAGTTCAGAGAATTACTATTGTGTAGGTGATTTTCAAATAAGAATGCATTGTCATTGACAACGATTATATTTACCGAGTTTCAGCTCGATTGGATCTCGGAAAGTGTGTTAATTTCAGCTTCCAAGGTTTGCATTAATTTATTCCCAAAAACAAAAGTGATATTCAAATAGATATATTTTTAAGTAAGACAAGGCAAGAAAAAATGAATAGAGACTTGAGCGAAACTGTGTTAATAAATGCAAATAAAGTGTTCCAATTCCCCAAGGTTCCCACCTGGGACCTTTATTATTTATCCTTTTCATCAATGACGTTACTAGCATTTTCTACAGTGTCGAAGTTTCTACTCTTTGATGTGTAGGATTGTCTAATCTTGCAATTGAACCTTAATAACTTTTATCAAATAGTGTTTTGGCAATAAACTTCATCTAAATATTAATATACACCAAGGTTCTACAAAATTACACATCAAATAATATATAATTATCCATCGTGTAATGTTGACTTAATCAAGCATATTTTTTGACCAAAAACTCTGCTTTGTTTCTCATTTAACTTCTGTCGCGAACAGGGCTATGAAATGTTGGGTTTTATAGTAAGGATTTCCAACGATTTAAAAACTGTTCACTGATGAAAAATTCAGTACAATTGATATCATTGAAAGAGTCCAACGCATATTTTTGAGTTGTATTAACTTTAGACTTGGAATTCCTTTAGAATCAATAGATTATGAGTTTTTATTACATTCATTGAAAATGTTGAAGTTAACTGACAAAAGATTTTTTTTCTTACATTCCTATAAAATATTGTTTATTGTCAATTGGATAGCTTTTATATATTAATGTTGATTCACTTTCATGTTACCACTATTATTACAATTTAAGGCTACAATTTTGTTATAAATAGATCACACGCCACTGGTAACTCGTATGATATGTTAGCGGATGTATTTAATGGAAATACAAATCTGTATTGATTAAACATTTTAGTAGTGCACATTTTCATGAGATCACTGCATAAGAGAAGCCAAAAGCCAAAAATGTGTATGTTATTGGTATGCCTTATATTGTCACGAATGTAGGTAATAGAAATTAAAATCGCATAACAAACGGAGTCTAGAAACTTTCGATTTCAATCACAAAAGTGATTTTTATTTATTTTGTAAATAATTATATAAAAAAAAAAAAAACAAAAAAGTTTATCATGGGAAACTGTCACAGATAATCTTAACAATAATACTGTGTTTTTAAAAAGTAGTTTTCTTTACGCGTTTATACATTTCTATTGAAAAAATAATAATATTTAGTAGTCTAAATTTATATTGTTTATTGAGTAATTTATTTGTATTCTAATCATGGGAAACGATAGGAAAACCTTCAATTTATCTAAAGCATATTTTTTTTTGTATTCATAATGTAGACCAATTCGTTATAACGATTAATCAAAATAGTGATTTAGCAGTAAGCTTCGCCATAACTGTTTTTCTTTTGGTATTGTTTCTTCTTTATAATTACTTTGTACTAATGTATATTATTTTTCTCGTTAACTTACTTAGTCTTTCTTTCCATATTATACTCTTGACTGTCAATAACTTTCATGTATAAATAAATAATTCGTAATGTATAAATCACATGTCACACAAATAATATCAGATTTATTATGTTCCCAAATCAATTTATCACCAAAGCGTTATCTTAATTTATTAAATCCTACACAACCCCAATTGAATCCTCACATCCTTCGGTAATTTAAATTGATACATTTAATGCCCCTAACCCGAGGCCGACCCGAGGGCGCCCGGGGTGGTCGCAGGGGGTACTGTACACTGTACAGGGTACCCTGTACACTGTGCGCTGTATCGCTTTGATCACACGCTCACCCTGGGGCCGGGTGTCTGGAACAGAGCTCCCACCCCCTCCAGGGGTATTTCTACCTCCTAAATCATTCTGCTGCCCGGGTTGAGATACGGTGCTGAAACTGTTTTGGCTGTGTTATCTGGGTTGCAGGGTGTTTAGTAGTTGGTGGGATATTTAAGAACGTAATAATAACAATAATCCAATCCTGGAGGTATATATGGGTAGTGCAATGCTATACATTCCGTAATAAACAGTTAAACAAAATAACAATATGCAAAATGAAAGCAAGCAAATAAGTAAAAAATGTAATTATATGTAGAGTTAATAAATCGTCATTTTAAAAACAATTACAACCGAGACTTAAGCGCCCTGTGATATTTCGGCGGGTTATGACAGAACTTACTTAAAGTGGCGCTGCGTATACTAAAATAATTTAAAAAGATTTCTTGTTTTTTGGAAATGTTGTTAAATATTCAAATTGGAATTTTGTTAACCGTTAAAAGGGGTGCGTTTGAGGTCATACGTACTCTGTCAGATTTTTATCATCTTGGCGGGCTTTGAAAAATGCCAACTTTGAAAATTATTTTAACAATGACACTTGTAAAATAAAAAAAATGGATCCTTAGTCAGAAGGTGAACTGGACTGGAATTTCTTATTGGATAATTTGTTATCGCCGTATTTTTGTGAAAAATCACCTCAAGGTTAGACAATTGTACGTACATCATTCATAAAACATTCACCTGGAACACTGTACACCGATCTGGACTCCTTTATACCAAGCCCATATCCAAAGAATAGAAAGAATTCGAAAAAAAATTTTAAACACATTAATTATAAACTAAACTTACACTTCTCAAATTATACCGAATCCATTAAATTTCATAATTTTAACTCCCTCCAAACACGACGTCTAATTTTTGATCAAATCTTATTGTTTAAAATCCTAAATAATGGTCTGGACTCACCAGAACTTACCAATTTAATAAATCTTCATATTCCGTCTAGATCAACCCGACAATCTGATTTATTTTATCTACCCTGGTGTAGAACAAACATTTGAAAAAAATCCACAATTCCTCGTATATGTGCACAATATAATAAAAAATTTTACAGCATTGACATTTTTGGTAATAACCTAAAGAAATATCGATATGAAGTAATGCGTACGATCGATTATTAATATGAGAGTATGGAATGTATCGGGAGCATCTCCTATCCTATTCCAACTATCCTCTTCCTCTCCCCTTCCTTTAATACCAAATTAATTTTAAGAAATTAAAACATCATTTCCAATGAACTTTAGCATAAGAAACTTCTGTGGCTTGACTTCAGTTAACTTGTATATTTATTGCTATCATTGTATATTATATAAAGGCTGTTTGTTTCCTACAAAATAAATAAATAAAAACCTTATTTTTTATTGATGATGTTTTCTCCTGACCTCTTTGAATATTTCGCATCAAATACCAACCACCATGTATATTGCTGTTGGTTGTTCAAATTTAAACAATATCCGATTGCGGAAACATAAATATATTTCTTAAACTGCTACTTTCTGGGAAGGTCAATTATTATTTGTTTTTTTTTCCTATAGCTTTCAATACTTAGGTATTTTCAATAATGTTAACGTGCCAAAAACTTCCATACTTCGTCCCTTTCAATCATCCTTCACCCTTTCCCTTCTTTCCAACAATTAAAAAAAACACATAGTTTGCCCCGTCCCGGTGAATTCCGTTAACGACGTCACTGGCCTCCCCCGCAGTGGTGGGTAGTGGGTGTGCCACAAAGCCGCATCGTAATGGGATAACAATAAAACATACAAACCGCAAACGCTTAGCAAGTTTACATGCAATGTTGATGCTGAAATAGCGCAGTGGCGTAACCAACACTGTGGTAAGTGGGAATCGTATTTAACTCTAATTCAATTTAACTCGACCAATGAATATTTGTGAATCTTATTATTTTTTTTGACATTTTGCAAGCGGGGTATGTTCTGCTAAAATAAGCAAATCAAATTAACTTCTCAATTCTTATAAATCATTTGTTGTGGTTATATATTTACTTTGTCGAAGCAATAGATTTTGTAATGGCAAGAAAAAATTTGTATTGGTACTATATACTAAGGAATTGTTGTACTATTCTAATTGGGGAGTGTATTGATGCTTAGTAAAGTAAGAAGGGATGACAATCCAATACACCTTCAAAAGTGATATAAAGTGACAAGACAAAAACTAGGAAAAACAAGTTAGGTTTATAGGTAATTTCTTTTTACATCGCTTTGAAATGACTTTATATAACTTTTTGTCATTGTGTTGAGTTATTCCGAACCATGTCTAATCCTTGTCTAAGCTTTTTCGTTGTGCTTAGGTACACCAGAATGTTGAATATTAAAATGTGTATTTTTCCAAAACATCTCTGATTTTCACAATCTTGAAATCATCACAAAATTATTAACAAACAATGGCGTTTAACAAATTATACGCAAACCCCAAAAACACTAAACACCGCCAGCTGTTCGCGAACCTCCGATGGCTGCTAAAAATGCAAAATACCCAGAAATTATAACGCCGACAAAGGGATCCACAGATAATGAAAAGCAAAGGATTTTTATGCTACGTTTGTTTCAAAAAACGTAAAGCGCCCAAACCACCGGAATTTGTGTATTATTCCGTTTTGCGGGAGCTTCCGTTTGTGCGTGGGGTGTTTTCAATTCGTTTCCGAAAATTGAGGCTTTTTTATCAGTGACTGTTAATGGATGGTTTTTGTTTTTTATTTGAACTTAAATCAATTATTTTTGGGAGGAATTTTGATTTAGGAACGATATTTAATTTAAGGAAGAATTCTTCCATACAGGTCCTTGAATTTAACTTAAAAAATATATATTTTAACCCCTCAAACCTTGTACAATATCATTTCAACAAATATTTCAGCTTGAAATTCCATTTCAAATAGATTCACATGTTTTTGAACGTGTTGCAAAATGAAATACTGTCTTTGAAAGCAAATAAAATATTCTCTTTCATTTTTATTTTACAAACAATTTGCAATTGAAATATTAAGAGTTTGAGCTTCAGTTCAATTTCAGTGCCGGCAACCAGGGCATTAATTTAATTTTATTTTTTTATTACATAATTTTTTTTTATCTGCCTCACCAGACAAAAAACTGTTTTGGTAACTAAAGCCAAAATTTTTAAAATCGCAATCCGATGTTTTTGTTTGTCACTTCACTTTTTTTGTTACACATAAAATTGATTACTTAAAAAATTGGCAACTTAACTTTTAAATGCAAAATAATTTTTGGTGTTCTCAATAGAAAATTTTCACTGTAATTTATAAACTTTGTGGAGTGTGTTGATTGGACTAACCTGCCCACATTCCAGATCAAATAGTACATATCAATAAAAAGGATTATTTTTTTTTCACTAACCTTTAAAAATAAAGATGTACCTATTCATAATTTTTGGATTTGTGATACGTATTCATTTGGTGTCTTGACATTTGTTTAATTAAAATTATTCGTTGGCAGTTTTTTCGAACATTGCTTATCAAATTAATTGATAATAATTTACAAGTAGGTACACGGAGAAAAATAAGTATTACTAATTAATTAAGAAGTTTTCCTTATATTATTGGTAATCTGGTTAAAAACGGGACTGCTGACCGCTTCCTGATAAACTTTTAGTAAATTCGTAATGATATCGGAACACGTGTTTATGCATCTGCGTTTGTTTAGTACTATATAATGACGAAATGCGAAAATGTTAGAATATTTATGAACACGTGTTCCGACATCGTGACAAAACATAGGTATTTTACTAAAATTTTATCAGGATATCTATCAATTCATTCGTTAATGGCCTGCGATCCCGTAACCGATTTCGAAAAATTGAAAATATTTTTAATAAGTAAGTTTTCTCCGTGTAGGTACCTACTAAAACAAACCATAACACGCACTAAACTACAAATAACACAATAGTTCGAATTTCAATAAATAAAAGTTGTGTTGGTCCATAGTATTAAACATAATAGTTTTTTCGTAGGAAGCAATCACTTTGTGGTTAGACATTTATATATTAAATCAAATAAAACACTTTGTTTAATAACCACGACTTTTATTTTTTTAAAGTCGTGGTTATTAAACAAAGTGTTTTATTTGATTTAATAAACATAATAGTGTTTCGTCTCAAAATGTTCAATCATAAAGTTACTATTTATTGAAAATATCACAGTATATTATTCTGAATTTCCTCTGATTAGGAATAATCGAAATTATCAGTCTTTTAAAACAATAGGCTCCACGCAGGAAACTAATTTCGTTCAGGGCCAATGTCATCTTTGGGGATGCTATGTGGATAGATATTTTTGAGGAGAGGAAGGTGTGAACATGGGACTTAAAGAGACCCATGTTGTCGGAGGGAGGAAACACAGTGTCCGGCAAATACTTCCACAGCCGAGCTCGTAGAAACTACTCCTTCTCATGTGCCAAATAAAAGTCAATCGAATTTATTTATTTTTTATCCCACGTTTGGCGTATTTTCCGACTATCTTCGAAGCATCTTCTATTGTAATAGGGGTATAATGAGAAGAGCATACCTACCTGACCGCACGTTTCTGCACAGAGTCAAAGGTTTTTTCAAATATTTATGGCTGAAAAATTCAATAGTGGGGTGTACTTGCAATTTGTACAGTGTCATCAGTTTGTCTATTCCTTTCCAAGAACCTCAACACTCGATATCTACTGCGGAAGTCTTGACGAATGGAATTTAAAGATATCTAAGCAAAATGGATAAAGTTCTTCGCGAGAAGTTCCTGTATAAGTTATTTAATGTAATATGAATGGGAGCGACTTACCTCTATATATGCATTTATTATGCACGGTCACAGACTTGACTTGAATACTTACCCATAACTAGTATATGAAATGCCTATGTACTAAACCAAATCTTTCGTTAAATCCAATATAAAATGAACGCTGTTTTTTCTTCTCATTCTTCATATTAGGTATGAACCTACAATCTAGACGCACAAGATTCTAGTCTCCTCTGTTGTATTGTAATTCTGTCTACAGGCTTCTCAAACTATTCAAGGACTATTATAGTGATTTATTTACTAGAGAGCCTTTATTATCTTTAAAATCTATTCAAGAAATAGATTTAAAAATAATAAAGGATTTCTCATTGTAATCTCAGTGGCCTCCGTGATCGAGGGATAAGGGTCTCGACTAGTAATTCGAAGGTCGTGGGTCCAAATTCCGGCG
Source organism: Hesperophylax magnus (assembly GCA_026573805.1). Classification (NCBI taxonomy): domain Eukaryota; kingdom Metazoa; phylum Arthropoda; class Insecta; order Trichoptera; family Limnephilidae; genus Hesperophylax; species Hesperophylax magnus. The sequence continues at coordinate 4,339,104 of JAIUSX010000016.1, forward strand.
TGCGCAAGTATTTTTTTTTTTAATTTGGTGTTTTTTAATTTATTCATTTAAAATAATATAAAGTATACCTGCGGCACGTTCTAGAGTTTAGATATTCTATTTAGAACTTTGAAATGGCTTTAGCCGTGTTTGGTGACCAGACTTGTATAGCCAGATACTCCCCCACCTTCCTCTTCCCATCTCATCCCCCTCCCCACTACCTTCAGCCTCACAATATACCCCGATTGGGGATGCCATAGTCTCACTGGCTCCAGACATTTGGAAGCAGTTGGGACTCTCGTGCGGAATTCACATAAAAAAATCCTAGACGAAAAGCTCGGGCACGAGCTCTATTAAAGACAGAATTAAGTCATTCTCTCTGGAGCCAGGCGTACTATACACACATGTCATGTACAGAACACAGATATCTAGATGGTAACCTACTGTTGACTCTATCTATCAGTCAAATCTGGTGTAGAGATAGGCAATCAATTTAATAGATTGCATTTATAATGATATATATGATTATTTGCAGACGATACATTAATTATAGATGCAATTAACAAATTAAATGAAGACCTACAAATTAAACAAATTGAAACTAAATGTAAACAAAACAAAATATATGGAAATAGGCAACAAAACGCATAACACAACGAGTTAAAATTGACAATTAATGGTGAAAAAATTTAAAAAGTAAATAAAATTAAATACCTGGGTGTAATAATCGATTCAAAACTCACTTTCACAGCAAATTTTGAATATGTGCTAATGAAGGTAAAAAAAAAGTCAATTTTCTTAGAAGATTGAGAAATAAACTAAATGGAAACACTACAGAGCTCATTTATAAAACTATAGTTGCTCCACATTTAGATTGTTGCTCTACTATGTTATATTTGGCCAATGAAGGAAATTTGAACAAACTAGATCCTATACAGAATAAAGCTATGAGATGTATACTGGGAAAAGGCAAATACGCTAACATTAAGCAAATGAGAGAGCAGCTAAATTGGATTCCAATTTTAAGTAAAAAGTGTTTTAAGGAAGAAATTGTTTTTAATAGAGATTTTCAGAATTACGAAACCAGAAATGTAAATAGAATTAGATTGCCACATATGAAGAAATCAAAATCACAGAACTGCCTAATGTACAAAGGACTAAAGATGTATGATGAATTGCCTGAAAGTCTGAAGAATGAAAGTATTTAAAAAGAAATGTTATGTTTAATATGATTTAAGATTTTCACGGCCAAAGAAGGAGTTAGCGCAACACGGCATAACACCCCAAAAACAAATAACAAAAATGTTATGTTTATTGTAAAAATATTTAAAGTTACAAAATATGATATTTTTTGTTGTTGTTTAGATTCGTTTAAATTCAAATGTTATATAAACTAAATCAATAAATAATAATAAAACAATCTTATTAGAATGATTGCGATTCTTGGAACACACACGAGAAGTGGATATACCATGTTTTTTCGTTACGTTGATTCGAAGAAATAACTCCGTTGATTCCTTTGGCACAGAAAACTGACTGATGATTGCCCTTACCATTGCTTTATATTTTTCTCTTTCTTTAATTATGCTTTATTATTATTCATATTTTATTCATTTTCTATTATGTTTTATATTTTTATTTTATTTATCTTTATTTTTAGCATCTCTACCTAGTGACAACAATATCGTAAGCTAAGCACACTGTGATTCGCAATCATTTTCAGCTTGCACAATAATTTCGAATTCAAATTATTGAGCTTTGTAATATAAATTATGTAAAGTAATAATTCAAATAATTTTGGAAGGGAATGAAAAACATCACTCTATGCTTCATAGTAAGTATCAAGACAGAAAATTGAATCCTGATGATGGCATTATAAGAAAAAGTAGAACCGTCTTGGTTGCAGCACAATGTTCAGAACCAAGATAAAAAAATATATATTTAAAATTATTTTAATTAAATAAGTAAATAAAAAAGGTGACTGTCGCCTTTGGGGATTGAATCTCTGTCTTACCGGGAAAACGCTTTTAACCATAAAGCATTTAACTATTAAGATTTTAGTCATTAAGACATGAATACTTTTCGTCATTTCAAGAATCACCAATATTATCCACCTATTAATTCCCCAAAGCAGCCAAAAAATGTGACAGGCTTAAGACGGTAAGGCAGATCCTTGGGTTCGATCGCAGTTGCTACCTGTTGGGAACTAAGAGTTTCACAGATGCACTCATAGAGGGCAGTGCATAGAGCTTGCGAGGAAGTCCGCAAGATGGCAGCTAGTAGCCGGTAGTCGCCAGGAACAGTTAGAATACTCCCAGACAAACTTGGTGTTTTCAGATCTCATTTAGCCAGCTTCTAGTTAGGTCGACTATCGAGTCACCATTGTAATACGCGAAGTATTACTAAATCCCTGATTTAACACAAAGAACCTATTATTTTTAATCTCCTTCCACGACGAGTTGGAGAACTGTTTGCGGGAACACAACACGACCATTAACTTTTTTTGATTTTCTGTTTCTTGTTCTGTTTCATTTAAAATTATGGTTTTCTTCTTCTTAAGTTGTTAACCATATTATTTTATTACAAGAAAAGTTCAGAAAAAGTATCTAACATCTTATTTTGAGTATCCCCGGTTCAGAATGACGGTAGGGATGGAGAGGGTTGGTAGTAAGAGTGGAGTGGGGTGGAGTGGGGTGGATTGGGGTGAGGTGGGGTGGGGTGGTTGGTTCTGGAGTTTTTTCGCCATCAAAGAATGTTTCAAAGAATAAAAATGAAAATTAAATCTTCCAGTCGAGCGGGCACGCCCCGAACTGTGGCGGTACGTAATACCTAATATCTAATACTGAGGTATCCCAACACTCAAATGCTTTTATAACGATGACCAACATTTTCACGGTAATATTATCAAAACACTAAACAGTAACAACTCACGTATTGTTTATTATAATTTCCAGAGTGGATGTTACTCCCAGTATATCCTTGCCCAACATTCAGAATCGAAACATTGCCTTAAATGGCTTTAGTCATGTTTGGTGATCAGATATGAAGAGCCAGATACATACACACCTTCTACATTCCTTCTCCACTCCCAAATACCCTAATTGAGGTGCCATGATCTTGCTGGCTCTGTGCTGATCCTGTCGGTAGCTGAGCTGGCAACCTCTCTGTTGTGAGTCCAATTTCTCAGCGATCTAAGTTCTCCATCATTACAAGAAAACTTCACCTTCCCGAAAATCGACAAATATTCGTGTAAAAATAAACAACGCGAAAATTTTGTTTAATTTTGTGTTTAAGTAAGAAAATTTCCTCCGATAATCGAATAAAAAAATTTATTTGCCACATTATACAATAAAAACATATACGAAAATGATTTTATAAATAGGATATTTTGCACTAGACAGTTTTTTATAGGCCTGATACTTTATTTTTTTCTAGGCTTATAAAAAGTCTATCTAAAAAAAGTCTATGTAAAAAATGATCGTCTGCTGACTAGGCCAAGATGTGTTGTACTAGCAGTATTTAACTAAAGGATCTGTAGTATTTCTAAGCAATCAAATGTTCAAACCAAAAACACCTGATTTTGCATTACTTGGTATTGAATCGCCTTAATGTGATGGCAGTATATTGTCAGGTTATTCGTAACCAGGGAAAGTTTTGTCTTTCTTAAAAAAATATATATATTATTTTTTTAAATGGAAACACCATGTTCTACGCTCTTACCGCGAAAATTTAAGTGGTGATTATGATTCATGAAAATGTTGACATATTTTTTTACCTAAAATAGGAAACAAATAGTTATGATGAATTTCATACTTTGTGTTATTTACTATACTCGGTCAGCTGTTCTATTTAAGTTTTGAAATGTAAGGGTGGCCATTTTGTTATCTGAACACGTGCATTACTAGCTAAAGTAAAGCTACCTTTACACTTGACAATTTTTTAACATTTTATTTTGGTATTTAATTAGAATTACTTCGTAAAAAACTTCATTAGGATTTTTTCTTAAATTATCAAGAATAACCACTCCCTAAAAGTTTCGCGGTATATTCTATAAAATATATTAATTCAGAACAGTTTTAGAAGGTCAGAACGTGCATGCAACTTTTAAATTTCCCAGCCATTCCAGCAAGTGGTCCCCACCATCTAGGCCCAGTGCGTGCCCGGGAGCTTTCTTTCATTACTTGCGTTATATTTAAAAGCCCTGTCTCTCAGATAAACATACCTACTTAATAATCTACTCCATTTATGTACGTATTATTAATTATTACATTTTATTATTTACTCATATTTATTACATTTATTTACCTACTACCATTATTATTATTACTCACCTGTTAGTATTCACCTTACTTTATTTATTCTTTCTTAATAATTATTCAAAATATGCGCCTTGTTATCTCTAGTATGGTCACCCAAATTGGCTGATAGGTAATCTCTCTTGAGGTGATTTCTCACGAAAACGGCGCCATATAAATTAGCCAAATATTATTAGATAGTATAAAACAAAGTCGCTATCCGCTTCTGTCTGTTTGTGCGCTTAGTACTTCCAAACAGGGTAATGATAAGATTTTTACTATCATTTAGGAAATTTCTCTCGGAAGACTTTTATATATAATACATGCGGTTCCATGATAACTCAACACAGTGACAATTCAACACACTTTTAAAAAGTGATATAAAGTCAATAGAAAAAATTAAACCTAATCTGACCTAACCTTACCTACTTAACCCAGTTAATAAAGTTTTTGTTTCATCACTTTGCATGACTTTATATAACTTTTTAAAGATGTGATGAATTATCATTGTGATGATTTATCCGGTCTCCAATACATGCATATTATATTTATTTAAAGTAGAGAAAAGTACATGTTTAGTAATCAGGTCTTAAAAAAATTCGTTCGCTTACATTGTTAACGCTGACTAAACCTTATCAGATGCATCAAAATAACGTACAACCAAATTGTATATCTTAAAAGGGCCTATAACAGCGCCCTTGAGGTGTTTTTGCACAAAAACGGCGCTATAAAAGTCATCCAGGTATTATTATTTTATTATTATATAAAAGTCACTTGTGGTATATGTCTATCTCATAAGGGTAACCCCCAGCAACGCCGGGTACACGCCAGCTAGTCTTGGTATAAAAAAATTCAGCCAGTAGTCGACCGATATCGCAAAGTTTTTTCCTATTAGGCCAGGAGTGTTTATATAGTTGGTTTGAATAGTAGAAGAAGTTGGAGATGCCTGAGGAATACTTAAAGCAATATCTCTGCACTGAATTGACAAACATAGTCGAATTGAAGTCGAAGTAATGCAGTTTTTTAACAGTAACATTGTGGTATACCGTAGTGAATGGTGGAAGAAGTCAGAGACGCCCAAGAACGAAGTATTGTGAGGTCCACTAGTTTGTTATACTTATATAGTTAGTAAATTTGTTATTGTTGCCTTTAACGTATCTTTAAACGCACTGCCTAGCTGTAATTTTAGTTTTACTAACCGTGGATTTTTATTTTAGTAATAATTTAGCACGTTTATGTTATTAATATTATTTTAAGTTAACATGTATTTTTTTTAATTTACCATAGTTAATAGTAATACACTATTGTCTGTATATCCAAATAAATGCGTTATCCTATTCTATAACTATTATTTAAGCGGAATCCACTTTTTACCTAAAAGATCCATATCAAATCTACCCCATAATTCTACGGTTACCATCTTGGGTTTGTTAGTAGTTACTAATAATAGTTTTATAAATTTAGTGCAAGATTTTTTTTATTTTGTTTTTGTCAATAAAATAAGGAAATCAATTCACGTTCGAAAACTAATTCCTTACAATGACATAAACCTTTTTAAAATAAATATTTAAGGTTATTTTTTTCCAAAAAATATCTATGCTCAATACAAAAATAGATATTCTACCAGTATCTTTCAAATCATCCATAATATTAATAAAAAAATATTGTTAAAAATATTTCGTAAAGGAGGTTTTAATAGTGCGTACGTACGGTGTTTGATGTTTCCAAGGTTCAAATTTTTGTCAAATACATTATTATCGTTTAAATATTTGTTACCAAGACCATATACACGTTGTACTCAGGAATGAAAACTATATTTGGAATGAAATATACGTACGAAATAGGTTAATGCTTGTCGAGTCTGTCTTTGAGGTACATGTGAATTGATTAAATGCAGGAGTTCACAACAATCGAATTTAGAGTTTTAGTATTTTAATAAAAAGGTTAGATCGTTTATTTATCGTCTATTTTCTAAAGGTGAAATATTAACGACAGTCATTTGTGTGCTCTAGTTTAAAATTTACGAAGCGTACAAATTTTCTTTGAATTCTTTCCACGTTATGAATATCAATTTTGCAGCTGGAGTAACTATGTAGTTATTATAATATAACAAATAAAATCAAAGCGTGACTCACGTTTTTTATTGGTAGGCAGGTCCGGCACGAGGTGCGACGGTGGCCCTGGACTGAGGGCGGGCAGGAAGGGAGATCGCGCCGCAGGGTACCAGGGTGCCCGCGGCCAGCCGGCGCTCTGGAGACAACATTACATTACATCGTATTAAAATAACAAAAAATAATATTTTATAACTTAAATAGGTTCAATGTAAGCGATTACGATCGGGGCCACTTGGTTTTACACCCATCCTGACTACCTCTCGTTCAAGAATATCTCTAGAACCTCTCGTTTAAGAATATTGACGCTGACTCCGGCCAGAATCTCTCGTTTTACGTGAGCTACTAGCACTAGAACCATATATGCTACAAAGCTAGAACTATCGCACTTCACAATCCCGAGGGAGGGTCTATCAGCTTAAATTATTTTAATTTCAGGTAGATATTCCACAGTGCTCTTAAGTTATATATAAAGACACATTTATTAGTCAGAAAAAGCATAAACTAACAAATGTAAGATTTGTCGCATTTGATGCTTTCATAGCTTATTTACGTAGCAGAGAATTTAAATTTGCATTAGCTGGCAAAATAAGATAAGAAATCTTATCATAACATATAATTTGAGATTTATCGTGATATATTTTTGGAGTATTATACCGTGTTGCGCTTCTCCTTCTTTAGCCAATGTTACAACCCGATTAATATTAAAAAAGAAGGGGTTTTTTTGGAAAACCAAATGAATCTAAATAATTATTTTGCTGAAATACAAGCTCCAAAAATAAATTCGAAATAAATGAAAACAGAATCAACATTAGAAACAATAATATATTTTATACTCCCCAAACGAACACAAAACAAATGCAAACACACTGCAGTTTCATTGGACCTCGTACTTTCAATCGTTTACCGAAAAATATTCAAGTGATTACTAAACTTCTTCAATATTTAAAAGAGTTAAAATTATGGCTTTTCGATACAGCACTTGAATTTAATTTGTATCAATTTATGTTTCTCATAAAATATTCACCATATATTACACTAAACACTTATAACTTCACTATACACTATTGTAAACACTTTTCATACAAACCGCTTAGACAAAATGTAATCTTGTTTTTGTTTTATATGCCCACAGTTTGTTTATTTCTAGATACAATAATATAATAACTTAAATATATTACCCACGCACAGGCTGCGTCTTAGTGGGTTCCCATTATTCGTATTGATTTATATAATATTGTATGTAATTAATGTAAAAATTGGGAAAAATAAAGGAATTCAAAAAAAAGGATTTTCGCTCACAATTCGATTACTTTGTGTGTTTTTGTTTGATTTTATTTTTTGAAAAGCAACTGTTCACTCTCCTTTCTTCTTCATTCCTAATGAAAAGAACGCCCGTGTTTTCCTTTTAGCAAGCATCAGGATTGGCTATTTGGTTTTTCAAATTTCCTATTTTCGACCAGCACGTCCAGAACTCGCCGTTTTTAAACCCTAATAAAAATAGCTCTTTTACAAATTCACAAAATTATTTCAGTAATGAAAACAAGAGCAATTAACCAAATATTCTTAGCTCAACTATGCCGTGCTGTACCACTACCGCGTCTCGACAATTTTATTATTATATTGGATTTAAATGGTTTAATAAATAAAAATTAGATGTACCTAGTACATTTTTCTTTTATTTTCTTATTTCTTTTCTCTTTCATGTTATTTTCTACTTTTATTTGATACATACCCATACATAAAATTTATATTTTTTAGCCAACACATGAATATAAGTTAAATCATTAATTAAATCAGCAATGGTTCTTTAAAAATGACGTAATATGATATTGTAAAAAGATTTTTTTAACTGTAGTACCTACATTTATTTTAATCATTTTTTTTTAGTAGAACTCAATAAAAAATAATTTGGTTATCGAACCTTCCTACCCATAAACTGGAGTCGATAACTCGACCATCATCGCCATATGCCGATCCGGTGGGATTGACATTTATTTCGTATAATAACTGCTGTAATGTCATTTGATTTAAGAGAAATGTGTATACGTTCGCGAATGTTTGTCATCTACAACGAGTCTATAAGCCGAGTTTCAACTCGATCGGAAGTCAGGAAATGAGTTAATTTCCGCCTCAATGATTTTTATTAATTAATTACCGAAAACGAAAGTGAAATTCATATATACCTGATTAAAAAAAATGCGTTAGGTATAATTTACCGTGCTGATATAAAACCTATTGACTTTTCTATTAAATAAAGAATAAGGACTGGCATTCTTTCAAGGGCTGTAAAAAATAAGAAACATTATGTACCTGTCCATTTAGTAGTCTTAGTTTATCGTAAACAGCGCCCCCCGGGGAACCGGAAGGGGGTGATTGCGACTGTTTCTCCTTCTGCGCGGCGAGGTTGCGCAGAACACGGTTTATTGAGGATACCTGCAACATAAGAAAGGCAAATTGGTATTCTGAATACTGAACATTAAATGAATTTACCAGCTTAGATAAACGAAAAGTGTTTGATTTTCTACATCTACAAAATACTAACAAACATTTAAATATAATTTGTTCGAGTTACGTACTATAATAATAATAATAATTGAATATGTTATATGGCACCGTTTTCGTAAAAAAATCTCTTCAAGGGCTGATATTTGCTTAGATTAAAAATCTCTTTAAATTATTGGTAATCCGGTCAAAAACAGACACAGCACGCCACTTCCTCCTAAACTTTTAGTAAATTCGTAATAATATCTGAATACGCGTTCATGCACATGCATTTGTCTTAATAATATAAAATGCGAAATGTTAGGATTTTTATGAACACGTGTTCCGAAATCGTAACAAAAAAATAAATTTATGAAAAGTTTATCAATTCAATTTTTAAGTACTTAAATTTTTCTCTGTGAAGGTACACTTTCGTTTATTGTTTTTTTTCTCTTCACTATTATTTCTTCCACCAAACAGCATTAGAATTAGTTACCAAAACACGAGTAATCTACCCACTAGCCAACATTATAAATTTTTTTTTTCGATTTTAAAGAATATTATTTTTATCTGTCATTTTTTATGGCGTCGTTCAGTAATAAATATTCCCACTAATACTTTTTTTATCTGATACAAAATAATATACGTAGATATCTTATAACAAATTGAAACGTTTTATAGATATGCATTCGTGCCTACAACAAACTTTAATATAAGATATATTATGTGTCCATTAAATTTTTAAACAAAATTAAATGCGTGTCGATAATAAATTAATTATTTCGTATTAAAAAAAAACTATGTACACTGGAATCCCTTAAACTAGGTGGATACATTTCACGTAGCACCGTGTAAAAAAGTATATTTGTATAAAAATATTTTCAGGAAAAAGAACTAAAAAATTAATTATTTTTTATTGTATCTTAATTTTCTTTCAACAAGTTAGTTCATTAAAATTGAAAAAAAAATTACTATCACTATCAGATAATTGACGAACCCGTTTAGTTATTTATTTATTTAAGGAGAAAACACAGATACAGACAGTAATTAAAAGATAATTTTGTAAAATAATAACTTGAGAATTCGCCTGCATCCTAACTATTTCTCACAGATTGACTGGTAGATAATAATTTTAAATATTTTTTTACATGTAAATAAGGAAAAAGTATAAAAGAAAATCATTTTGTATATAGATAATGCTCAGTGTCAAATAAAAGTGAACAAATATTTTTTATACAAGTTTAGATATAAATCATAAAAAGTACTTAAAGAGTAAAGTGAATGAAGTAAGTACACATTTTCTTTATTTTTTATTGGAACACAGACTTCAATTTCCTACCAAAAGTACTATATGTATCAAAAATATGTCGGAATCCTTCAGGTTTTGGTTTTTATTATAAAATTCGCACATTCTTCTGATTGGATCCCCGACACATTTGTGAGCGTCCGGCTAATATGGAATAAGTCGTTAAGCCTCGTCGTTCTGGGTGATATTTTAAAGTTTATTAGATTGAGTACGTTTACGCACATTCGGTACGACATCAAAGAATAAAGCACGGTGTTATTTTGAAACCGAGTAAAAGGGAGTCCAGTGTATTGTGAAACGAGCATAGTTACCAACGTTATCTTTTCACTGTTTAATTTTTTACAAATTGATTTACTAATGTTATAAATTTTTTTAAGCACAAAAAAATACCAACCTACAGACTCTTACACATTAAGAGCTTGTAAACGTTTTTCTAATATTAAAGTAAAGTTATACATAGTACCTACGTCCAAACATTTGCTCACCATTGTATCATACAATTCAATCATCTTATTTCCATTCCTCCTCTAATATTCCATGTACAATGTGCGCCACAGGAGGACTAGATATCGTTTGGGCATGTCGAGCGAATGAGCCTAAAATAGGAGTGTAATATGACACAAATGTGAATGGTAGCATAAGTCAGGGACGCCCGAGGAAGACACTGCACGATCACGTGAATCAGATACTTGAGTAGGGCCATGTCAAGAGTCAGAATAATAAAATAATATGTATGATTGTGAATGAGGCAAAAATTGTGAGCCAAGACCAAGTTGTTGGGCGGTCCGTCTTCTCTGTCTACCCCTGCGGAGAAAGAAATGCGTGATGTTAAGTTAGTAAGTTAAAGTTAAGTTAGCAAAACCACGCTATAATAGTTTTCTTAAATATAACTAACTAACTATCACGCAGTTTCTATTATACTCTTCTATTATTCTGACTCTTAACATGACCCAACTCTAGTATATGATTTACTTGGTCATGCCATGTCTTCCTCGGGGGTCCCCGACTTTTGTTACCATTCACATTTGCATCGTATATTCTCCTTACACTCTTGATCTTAACTTACTATCTTGAGCTTACTCATTATGCTTACATCAGCATTGCACTCTTTGCGGATCTCCACATTCCTCACACTATTATACATGGTTTTACCACACATACACCTCAGGGATCTCATTTCAACAGCATTCAATCTACCTTACTTCCATACATCAGGGTAGGTACCAGCACTCCATTGGACTGCTAACTTCGCTTCTTTGGGAATTTTTTTGTTAGAGCCAACTGCGTTCAGTCCTCCATTAATGGAGTTACCTGCATTTACACTTCTTTCAATATCTCTTTCTGCCTTCCCATCAAATCTAAGGCTTTTAGATTATTTAAAAATACAAAATTTCAGATTTTAAAGCTGCCCTGTGAAGCTATCAACTATTTGAACCCAATTAAAATATACAAAAATCACCTCTTTGACAGTAAATTGAGCGAGTTGATTGTTTTGTTCCCGTTAAGGAAACACCCCATCGCTGTTTGCTTTTTTAAATTTATTTTATCTCTTCTCTTTCCAACTCTTTTGTTGCGAGTCCGTGCGAAATTAATTGGAAAATTTTAATAAACAACCGTAATTGTAATTATTGGAATTTAATCATCTGAAAGCACAGTGCACTCGAAAAGAATATAATTTTAATTGAAAGGTTATGAAAATAGAATGATGTTTGATCTGTCTGGATTGTATTACCTACTCCTGTCAAAGAGAATTGAAAAACGATTTAAAAAGTCAATAATTATTAACATTAATTAAAAATGAAAAGTGGGGATTGATTTATATTTGTGAGATTGAAACATTTTTGAAAATGTAAAAAAAACATTGGCATTGGGAGTATAATGAAATATTGCATATAAACTTGAATTTCATGTTGTGAAATATGGTTTTAAATGAGGAAATTTTAAAATCATTGCTTATAAAGCGTTGTTTACTCAAATTAATATGTATTATATTATGGTACTGACAACAAGTGTAAAATACTATAGTCACATAATATAGACAATCTATTGGTATATTGTGAGGCTGAAGGTAGCGGGGAAGGGTATCTGGCTATTTGGATCTGATCACCAAACACGGCTAAAGCCATTTCGAGCATCAGATTGTGGTCTTACACCCGATCGATACTGTGATTATTTTTACTCTGGAACGTGCTGCAAATATATTACATATTATTTTCAATAAATTATTTGTGAAATAACACAAACAAATAAACAATATCAACTGGCGCACGCAGTTTTTAATCTGCGACCGCCAGATTTCTAGTCGAGAGCCTTACACGGAGAAATCTTCCAGATAAAAGATAAAATCTCAGTTAAAAACGGGATTGTAGGCAATAAATGAATGAATTGGTAGGTATTCTGATAAACTTTAAGAGAATACCAATGTTTTTTCACGATATCCGAACACGCTAATTCTGATAATTCCTAACAATTTTCCATTTTGTCTTAATACATTATTGAGACGAATGTAGGTGGATGAACACGTGTTTCGATATAATTACAAATTAACCTCCACTTTATCTTTTAATAAATCAGCTTTACTTATTTTTCTAATTGTACACTTCGACCACGGAGGCCATCAAAGGAGGACGCTTCTATGACAGCCTTTGTCTCCAATTTGACTTGTGAAGTATTAAAATCATTTTACAATGTAAATCAGTTTCCACGATCGATGAACCGTTGTAAATGTTTGATTTCCATTGTTTGTAAGTCAGCTACCCGACAGCTAAGTACAGCCTGTGTAAGTATGGAAGCCTAGAAGTGTTTAGAGACAGCTTCAGGAACCGGTACCAGAACAGGAGAATAGGAGTTGAGGAGAGACGGAAGAAGTCGCACAACAATAGGGATATTCATTTTAACATTTCCATATTTACTCTCAGTTCAGAGGCGGATACAATAGGAGCATTACTGAAATCAAAATTTCAGCATTTTTAAGTGGTGGAGAACATTTTTTGTTGATAGAGATATTAAAAGAATCGGAAAAGCAGGTAACAGCGCTCTTGAGGTGATTTTGCACAAAAACTGCGCTATGCAAATCATCCAAATATTATTATTTATTTATTAACTCCGTTAATGGAGTACTGAGCTCGGTTGGCGCTGGCAAAAATTGTCCAGAGAAGCGAAGCTAGCAGTCCACAATGGAGTGCTGCTACATACCCTGTTCCTGATGTTTGCAGTTAGGCCTGGAACTGGTAGAGGAAGGATGAAAGTAGAGTGAATGCTGTAGAAATGAGATCCCAGAGGCATATGTGTGGTAAAAACAAGATCCTATGAGAAATGTGGAGATTCGCAAAGAATATAAGGCTGACGTAAGCGTGATCAGTAATCAGCTAAGTAGGTTTGGGCATGCAGGGCGAATGAACGAAGAAAGGAGTGTAAAGAGAATATAGAATGCGAATGTGATGGTAGAAGAAGTCGAGGAAGACATGGCACGTTCAAACAAGCCAGATATTTGTGTTGGGCCATGTCAAGAGTCAGAATAACAGAAGAGTAGGTATGTCTAAGATTATGTATGAATATGAAATGTCAAATCCGCGTTATTTGGGGGTATGTCTTCTCTACTTATCTCTGGGGGAAACGGCGCGATGGTTAGTTAGTTATGTAAATACATAGACGAGTAGGTATTTATTTATTTTTTTATAATATAATATTGATTACATTTCATGATTTTGACTGTCCAACTAGGAAGGATTCCCGTTTCAGGACAGTCAAATTTACAAGTTTCAAGTTATCCTAGACGAACACAGGATTTAAGACTAGCTAAAATAAGTATGTTAAAACGAAGATACATAAAAAGATACATAAAAAAGATACACAAAAAAGATACATAAAGATACATAAAGATACATAAAGATACATATAGATACACAAGATAGGCGTTCGTGATTTCAAATTACATTTTTTAGTATCATTTCGGAATCAGTCCTGTATTGTATTGGACATAGCAATAAAAATTAAATAACCTTTCAAAACGATGTTAACAAAATATGTATAAGCAATAATTTGTGGCCTGAAACATCAATAAAAATTGAAAATATCTATCGAGTAAAAATAAATGCCGCCAATGGGAATTGAACCCGTGCCTTCTGATGTCCGGTCAGGTGCTCTGAAACCACTGAGCTATGTAGGCTTATCTCCAACCTGCCAAATAATTCAATATGTACTAGTACCTTAATCAACAATTACTGCTTATTATATTTTTCCACCTGTAAACAAACAACTTTATTTTTGTAGGAAAGACTTTGTTGTAGCTAAATTTCTCACTAGATGGCGTCGAGACATATAATATCTTCATTTATTTGTGAAATATATATTTTTTTTTTCTATTTGTTCTATATTTTCAATTTGTATTGATATTTCAGGAGACTAATTATTGCCTACAATTATTTTTTATTTTTTATGCTATGCATAAAATAAACTTGTCTAATAAACATTGGTTTATCATTAAAAAACAAAATATGTGTTTGAGTTGAATGGTTTACGATATATGTTTCGTGAAATATCGACAGTGCGTTATTTTTGAATTTAGGCGACACGAAAAAATGTGGAACCCGAAAGGGGCCGCGGATAAAAAGGGCCTCAGCGGGGTCCCCTCCAACAAAGGGCCTGACCCCCCGCGCCGACCTTTTCACCCCGGCCCTTTCACAAGGGGCCCTACATAAAGGACCATCTCACGGCTGGAAGAGAAGCTTTATTATTTAACAGGCCTAAGCGCTGTTATGTAAGAGCTTAATCTGAGACAGAGAGAGAGACCCTTAAAGATATACATACTTAATAAGTTTTTAACTAGTTTCTTTATAGTACAGGTTATAATATTGGGTACCCATTTAAAATCATGTACATATAAAAACGAAATACAAAATCTCTTTTTAATTTTATAGTGATTTTTTGGGGTATTATGCTGTGTTGCGCTAACCCCTTCTTTGGCCAATTTTTCGGACAGTTCTGCTCTGCTATGGATTAACAGGGACAATAATAATTTAATTTTTCGGCTGTGTTTTGTTAAAAAGACATTTTTTAATGTGACTTTTTAGTGGTTAGATAGTTTTAAAAGTATAGTTTGTAAAAAAACAGTATATAAGTAGTTAAGTATAGTTTTAAAATTTCAACATGATAAAGTATTTTTTGCTGATTAAGGCATTTTTTATAATAAAAAATTATGCGTAATTTTTTAAGGTTATTTTGTTATTGGGTTATTTCTCGAAGTTCTAAAGCGTATTGCAATATTTTACATCAAAATTTTGTAAAACTAATATCCACTTTCACATAAATTTCAAGAATTTTAATTAGTTTAACGAATCCGTAATATTCGTTTTTAGGGTCTCCTGTAAAGTTTTCATTTTGTGGCTTAAAAGGTTTTCCCACACCACAGTCGAATTATTAAACTTATCTACTTAGGCACATACGATTGACTTAATATATTTTTATTTATACTTAATACACGTGTTTGACTTAATATATTTTTATTTATACTTAATACACATGTTTGACTTAATATATTTTTATTATTACTTAATACACATGTTTGACTTAATATATTTTTATTTATACTTAATACACATGTTTGACTTCATATATTTCTATTTATACTTAATACATATGTTTGGCTTAATATATTTTTAATTATTCTTAATACACATGTTTGAATTCATATATTTCTATTTATACTTAATACATATGTTTGACTTTACATATTTTTATTTATAATTAATACATTGCTAGTCAGTGCAATGTCAATATAACTTTTCGAGCCTCTTAAGTACAATTCCAACAATTTTATCAATTATAAAAACACATTTGTTAACCCACTCTCCTGTTTATATTTACACACATTGTTTTTCTACTTTCCGATATAAATTCTACTACGACCTGTTTATATTTAGTTATTGATAAGTTAAATATGTCAGCAACATACTTAGAATCACCACCCAAATTCAGTTTCCGGCGAACGAAAGTATACGATTGTGATTCCGTGTTGGAGTTGTTATAATAATACCGTAGATATTGCCTCGATGTTGGTTTGCGAGGTATATGGAAAGAAATCAAGTATAATAGATATGGGCTTATCACGTAGGTTTATTTATTGCTAAGTAATTTTTGTATTATATAATATAGGTGCATTAGGTATTTTTTTGCTCTAGCATAGAAGGGAAGCCTACAAAAGAAAACTTATTATTAGCGCTGTGGCAGAATCTCGACAGAGAAAATGATTACAATAATATTGCGCGGAAATCTCCTTGAAAAGCCTTGGGTACCAAAACTTGACAGACCAAAATTTCAAGATGTTAGAGTTCCTCGATTGCGATATTTTGCGTTTCATATATGACCTGAACGTCTTTTCCGCTTCATAGTAATTATTATCACTACGATAACTAAAAAAGAATCTGATAGTTTCTTTGGTCAATGCCTACAAGGCAACGCAATACATTATTGAACAGAGATATTAAACTCTAAGATTTAAATGAAGAACTATGAGTTATTGTTAGTAGAACATAAAACTGAAAGTAATGAGGTTCTTTTAGCAGCCCCTCGATATAAGGGTGAGTTTCTTTCAAGCCATTGATCCTTTAAAATGGTTCTTCACCCATTCCAGGAGTTCCAGAGACTCGCGCCCCAATATCCACTATTCACAGCCCTGTTCTTCCATTGTTTAAATACAATAAATACTAAATAAAAGAAATGATAGTGAACCGTGAACGATTCTTCCTTTATCGACATTTTTATATTGTTTAACAACAATACGGCAGGAGAAATTAAGAAGTTAAATGGGGATATTCTGGTTGTTAAGTAAGGTATAAATCAAAGTGAATTGAAGCAGCAATTCGCGAGTTTTAGCAGATTGCAGCTATGGAATATTCTTTTCAAACAAACTATGAATATAAAATACATATAATTAAATATATACATATATTATTTGGATATTTTGCCCTAGAAAGTTTCAAGAAAACAAAGTCAATTGTTTTGCATCATTATGAAAATTGGGTGATTAAGTGAATAGAAGTTTAAAATATTTTAACTCCTCGCTAAACTAATTCATTTTAGTGTTAAAGTCAATTGAAATCTAACTGTATCAAATCGGAATTGTTTGACTAATGTATGTTTAAATATCAAGATTCCTCTTGTGGAAGAATTGATTTTATAACACGCACTAAGAAATCTAATAAATAGCATGAACTTGTCAAGTTTAAAATGGACTATTTATTACCTATTTAATCCAATAATAGAAAATGATACAATTATTTTAACCCCTAGAGTGTCCCTTTGTTGCAATTTAAGTATTTATCTTAACCTCTTCCCACAATTTAGAAATAAATTAACAAAATATAACTTTTCATTTTTTTATTTTTTATTTTTTTTATTTGGTACATTATTTTGTTACAATTTATGTTTTCCAGTAATGTAGGCCTCACTAGGTGGCTTGCCCGTGCTGAGGCCTTCATTTTATAATATGAAAATCTAGTCTACATATTACATTTAAAGAGAAGATAGTAAATTTGAAAAGAAAATAATAAATTTAAAATTAAAAATAAAAATACATAATAATACATTTAAAATTAAAAAATAATACAATGAAAATAATCTTGTGTGTTTGTGAGTGATGTGTGTTTATGTTGGTTTTGTGTGTTACGTGTAGGTTTTATTTTTATTTTATGCTATGACATTTTGGTAATATTGTCTTTTTTGTTGTTTAATCCATTTTGTAATTTTGTGTGTGAATTTATTTTTATTTTCCTCAATTTTAATTTCAATTTTTAGACTGTTGAAAGCTTTTATAGCATGGTATTGGTAGTGTCTTTGTCCAAAGGTTGAATTTACTGTTGGAGTTTTAATGTTTTCTTTGTACGCTTGTCTAACTGGTCTGTTAGTGTTATTTTGTGAATGTTGAAATTTATTTTTTTTGTTAAAAATGTAGTTTAGTAGTGTTTTAACGTATAATTGGCGTATATCTAGTACGTCACAGCTGTTGAATATTTGGTCTGTATCGGTCAGTCTATGTTTTTTTAGTATTACCTTTAAGATATTACAAAAAAACTCTACAAACGAAACTAAAAAACATATTTAATTAGACAAAAGTATTTTAAAAGTTCTTCTCACTCAATTCTTTGCTCATTTAATAAAAAAAAAAATATTTATTAAAACATTTGTGAAACCGTGACAAATATTGTTCAAATGCTAAATGTTAGGCAAAACGAGTGTCTGTTGTAGATTTTTAAATGCAAACACAAAGCATAGTGTTCTCTCTTTCTAAACTTGTTAAAATCACATATCTCAACGTAAAAAAATGAGATATCATGACATTTATGTGTTCGTGTCAGGCTGGGACAGATAGTATGTGTCCCAAAAAGACTCTACGAGTGTTTGACGTCTAGGAGAGGGTTCCATGCTAACTCAACACAGTGACTATTCAACACACCTTTAAAAAGTGATATAAAGTTAATAAAGTTTTTGTTTCATCACTTTCCATGACTTTATATAACTTTTTAAAGATGTGATGAATTATCATTTTGATGATTTATCCGGTCACCCTAGGAGAGATATCTACCAAATTTTCTCTGGGATATGCGGGATAGCTTTTAAATTTGAAAATTTATGCCGGTAAAAACAAAATCACATACATTTTGGATATTCTGTAATTCTTTTATTAATTTCTGTTCTTCACATTTTATCCCACACACCCGCATTATTTATAACTATGTAAACACTATTTATAACATGTAAACACTATTTATATCAATGTAAATACTATTTATAACTATTTTAATGTATATAATAATCAATGTAAACAGTATTTATAACTATGTTGACACAATTTATAACTATGTTAACACAATTTATAACTATGTTAACGCAATTTATAACTATGTAAACACACTTTTTTTCGTATGATTTACAATCAAACTTAATTTTTTTTATTGAACTTGAATGAGCAAGCATCTAAGATGTAATATAATGTAATACATGAATTTACTTTAATGTATTTATCTTTGTATTCCACTTAGAGGTGAAATCCCCGAAACAACAGAAAAGTATTTTTATTAGCATTATTTAAAATTAATAGACGCCATTTATAAAATAAAATAATTTCTGATACATAATGTGGCTTAAATAATGAGGGTAGGTTTCTCTATTCTAGGGTTTGTGAGACTGGGGTGACTCAGAAGTCACGCAGTGTGCCTTTAACTGAAAAGAAAC
Organism: Hesperophylax magnus; assembly: GCA_026573805.1. Classification (NCBI taxonomy): domain Eukaryota; kingdom Metazoa; phylum Arthropoda; class Insecta; order Trichoptera; family Limnephilidae; genus Hesperophylax; species Hesperophylax magnus. The sequence goes on from JAIUSX010000016.1 coordinate 4,358,510, forward strand.
CAAAAGTAATCATAAAGCCAAATGACCCATCCGTGAAATAATTCACTTCATTTCCACAATGGATTACTGTAGAATAATTGCAAACGGTTTTATTATGACAATCTATCGGACCATGGGTTTTATTTACGTCAATATAAAAAAATTGGAGTGCATTGTTGGGCCAACGGAGGTGCTCACTGACTTGCCCTTAATCGATTATTTCGCATCAATACGTGAAGTAACGGTTGACGAAGGATGATTGTTTTTAATTCAAAGGTGGACTGAATAATGCAATTCTGTTCGAAGTTCTTAATAGTGGAATTAAAACATGTGTTCATATTCAAGAGATATTTATTTTATTCTCAAAAACGATGGCAAATAAAAATATCAGTTCGTCTTATATTACGCATATGACAAAGGTCGTAATATAAGACGAATTATTTTGTAGATTTATCCTTATAAATGTAATATATCATTTTTTTGCATTGATGGGTAACCTTCAAAATAAATTCAAAAGAAAAAGTTCGTCTTATATTACGAACTTTGTTTTTTGACTTATTTTGTCATATTGAATAAAAGTGCAAAAAAAGTCAAAATATCTTAATTTTTCTGTGCATCAAAGTAAAAAAAAATGTTAAAGGAATGTATTAGGACATAGGTAACTATGCAACTATTTAAAAATAAAAAATGGATAAATAAATAAACATTTGTGTAATATAAGACGAACTTTGTCATATTATCTTTTTCAATAATATATTACAAAATAAGTTTTTTTTTAATTTTTAACTGAGTTTATTTTAAATTTTATCATTGAAGAAGAAGATAATACTAGTGAATCTAAACGAAACATGAAACAGCATAACAAGACACAGAAAACAAAAGAAAACTTACCTGTCCTCGTAAGACAAGAAATCCTAGTTGTGACAGTTATCTTTTTTATTTTTCTGTGTCTTGTCCTATTTCATGTTTTGTTTAGATTTATTAGTATTATCTTCCATAATGATATATTTGCATTTGAATGTGTTGCAATTTATATCGAAGTGTATGTACCCTGTTGCAAGTATTGTTATAACAATAATTAAGAAATGGTCCAACATTTAAATGAACACATTAGAATTTAAATAATGTTTTCATCTGACAGATGTGGTATGGTCGTTTACACGGTGACTCCCCTCCATTTATCATCCCTCTATGGTGTCGATGAGGTTATTTGAATACATTACGCTCCGAGAATGAAGTGGCATGAATACTCAAAAAGGCTCCTGCCACGTTAGGTCATAATGCATACATTTATAGCGGGCATTATTTATTATTTGATAATTTGATAATTTATTTGAATATCTTGTGTGAAATCGTTTGAATTAAATTTGAAACATTTGTTTAAGTTGAAGCGATAATAAATTGAGATTTCAACGATCATCATTTTTTAAAAATAAGACAGGTTTTATTTCATGATTTTGGCTGAGATTTGGTTTGAAAAGTGTAGTAACAAAAATGGATATTTTTTTACAGTTTATCGATATTCGAAAGATACATAATTCACTATGGAAATGATGCTATCATCTGAAAACTCTTAGTTAGTTTTGTGACTAGATCAACCTTTTTTTATCACACAACAAATGTTGAGTTTTTTTTAACATAAGCTCCACAAAGTAGGCCCTAATGAAAATAATATTCCCCAGGGTTTGTGTAATCTTTGGGGATGCTGTGAGGATGGTTTTTTTAAGGAAAGGAAGAAGAGGAAGGAGGTCAGTGTGTCCAGGTGTGGCAGACATTTGAAATCATCACTCCCACTTCGGTGCAAAGCTCCGGGTCAAAAAAGTCCTACTGGAAAGATCAAAAGATCTCTCTCCACCAGTCTCTTCAAATCCGGCTCGCCTGAGTCACCAAATTTGGCCCTGATAAGTCACCAAACTTAGCGAACCACTTGGGGTGACCCATGGCAGAGGTGTTGGTTATGCAATGAATGGTTCCAGGGGCGGCGGTTCTCATACACGCCACCCATTGTCAAAGTTTCACTGGCTCCAGGTAGTTGGAACGCTTGTGTGACTGTCCGGTAAAAAAACGATGATTTATTTAGAAACTCAAAACATGCAAAGTTAGTAGGTACGTAGGTACCTATATGAAGAAGATATTGTTCAGTTAATACTCGGCTTCGCCTGAGTTTCAACATTCTAAATTTAAAATGTTGTTTCTGATTGAATAATATAAATTATTAATACTTGTCCTAATTTCTGACAGTTAAATTTATATTTTAAAGGTCTGCAGTTAATTATGGTAAAGACAATGAGAACTGAATATAGTCGTGTTGACCTAGAAATTTGAGGGTGAAAAAAGAGTTTAAAACGTATTCAATGATTTAAACAATTTGTGGTCCCTTTTCGAATCCTTCAAATAATAATAATAAATTATGCTCACACGTTCTGACCCTTGACTCTGCACCCCAAACACCCAACTACCCTATACCAACTACCCTACACATAAGTATATCCGGATTCTTCCTACTTCAACAGAACTAACTGGGTACCTACCCCGCATGATGCGGTATACAGGGTGTATCGGCACTAACCCGACAAACTTTAACCAGCTATTCCTTAGCACATTTGGAGTAAAAAATGTTATGGGCACTTTGCTGTCCGGTAGCATTTTTTTTTCAATTAAAAACAAAAAAAAATAAAATTTCCACACTACATCACTGTCATTGGCATTGCGTTTCGTGTTCAACAGCTGTTATAAGCAAGTATGTCGAAGAGCGTCTTCGCTCTTTCGCACACACTAAATAATAATAGTTAAAAATGAGACGAATGGTGCCGTGCCATTTCGTTGTGATTGTAAGTGTGCGCCAATATAGGTACACACGTGCATTATTCAACGGAATTCGAATAAAATATTTGCCAGATGGGTTTTCAAACTTTGACAAAGGATAAAACAGTGGTGACATGTGGTGAAAATATGAATAATAATTTTTTTATTAAAAAAAAACGTTACCGGACAGCAAAGTGCACATAAGATTTTTTACTCCAAATATGCTAAGGAATAGCTGGTTAAAGTTTGTCGGGTACGTGCCGATACACCCTGTATATTATATCATTTGTGTCATTCCACATTTCATCACTCGACATTTATGACGGCCTTCCTTTGTGCGTAAATGAGAGCGTATAATATTTGACAGGACAGCATTTATTTTATTATTCGGACAGTGTTCATGGCAAGGGGATGAAGAGAAATGATACATGTATTCACAATGATCGAGGGAGGAATATATTATCACTTACGATTGTATATGCTTTTGTCAGAAACATCGATGACATGAATTATTTGGTACGACTCTAACCAACTCCATGGCAAAATGGTAATATTGTTGATATTTTCAGCTTTCTTTAGTAAAAACCTGTCTTATCTTATACAATAATGATGCTATCAACTTTTGCAGTGGACTCATTCGATTCAGAATGAATTAAAACATAGTAAACGATATATTTCAGTAGGTACCCCTAGTTTGCAAGTTCCATGATGCACAAATTTTCGGACCCTTTTTACCTGTACTATAAGTTTTTCAATCAATTAAAATTTTGAGAATTGTTTAAAAAATAAGTGGGTAAAAAAATCCTTAAAATCCAATTATTATTTTTTTATTTTTTATTGTTGATACATTATTTTACAATATTTCATATTCTAATTCAGTAATGTTGGCCTCACTGGGTTGTTTACCCGTGCTGAGGCCCCCATTTCATAATATAAGAATTTATAAATTAAAAAAAAAAAAACAACATTAAAATAAAGATAAATTTAAACTAAAAATAAAGATTAAAAATTAAAATATAATTATCATACTAAAAGAAAAATATTAAAAAAGAATGTAAATCGGCATTTATAATGATTTATGTGTTTGTGCGTGTTGCGTGTTTTATATTTTTTTTTGTGTTGCGTGTATATGTTTTATTCTTTTATGTTATAGAATTTTGGTAATATTGTCTTTTTTGTTCTTTAATCCATTTTTTTTTATTTTGTGTTTGAATTTATTTTTATTTTCCTCAATTTTTGTTTCAAGTGGAAGACTGTTGAATGCTTTAATAGCGTGGTATTTATGGTGTCTTTGTCCAAAGGTAGTGTTTACCGTAGAAGTTTTTATGTTTCTTTGTATGCTTGTCTGACCGGTCTATTAGTTATATTTTGTGTTTGTTGGGGTTTGTTTTTTTGGTCGAAAATGTAGTTTAGTAGTGTTTTAACATATAATTGGCGTATATCAATTTTATATCAATATTGTAAACCAACATTTAAAAAAATATTCTAGCACCATTTTATTCATTAATACCTTAGTACCAATTAATATCAATTGACATTTTGTGAAATATTAAACGTTGTACCAATAGCATAATTTGTTTTATATGCTGACGTATAAGTGAAAACGATAGGCGACAAATATTAGTTACTATACTTGAAAAATTGACCTGTCTGAGCTGACCGTGAAAAATAACGGGATATTATAATTCTAATCTTTAAAAAGACAATTAAAATATTTTTTGTTGAAATATTAAATTACTAACGCAGACCGGTGAAAAAATAACAAAATATTATAATTGTAGGACTAATAATAATATATGTTAAAAAACGCTGAATCATAAAGTCTCTCTACGTTTTAAATACGGAAATAAGATTATTTTCTGCTAATAAAAAATGTAATCAAATGTAGGAAGGTATTTCATCGCTTGTCTGAATTCTTGAAAAATCATTTTAAATTTTGAAAATAAAATAATTTTCTGTTAAAATATTATGTTGTTGGTAGGTACCTACTTTATCGCTCATTTGAATTCTTCACACAATCAGTTACGATTTTGAAAATTACACTTAAATTTAAAGCAAATTTCAGTTCATTGAACGAGATTTCAAGCAGTACTAACGCATATACAATCTAAATTAATCTGAATGATGAAAGGTAGGTGGTACCCATTTTATCGCTTATCTCAATTCTTCATACAATCAGTTCAAATGTAGAAACCAATGCTTAAATTGAAGGCGTTTTTGAGTTCATTCAACAAGATTCACGCAGTACTAACGCACAGACAGCTGAAATTAGTATGTTTATACTATCGAGTATTCTAATTATTACCTACGTAATTTTGATTAAGACCTGTTACACAAGTGGAAGATTCAAACATCGGGCCCACGTACGTAATATATAGTCCACTGGAAAAGTAGTTAATTTTCTAAGTAAGCGACTGTTAAATTGATGTAGGAATTTATCGGCCCACGAGCGCTCCTTGACCAAGCGTAAATCCGCACTTGGGGAGAATGACGATGGAACAAATCGGAAATAAATGCAGTACCGTGGCACCGGCGGGTGACCGCGGCAATAAAGCCACTTCAATTTATTTGTTCATTGAATTTCCCGTTACTTCTGTCTGTGGACTCCAACTCCAGTTTATTTACTGTCCATAAGAATAGTGTAACAAAAGAAAAGAGTAAAACCGGTGAAAATGTAAATTCATTCTTTCCAGAGCGAAAAGCTTTTCAGAAGGTTTTTTTTGCGATTTTTTTACGATTTAGATAAATCCTGCAAAATTCTGGAGAATGCTTTATTCTGATAACAAGTTTTTTTTTTCATTTCTGATCGTTACTGATTTCAGCCTATCATGGTCATGTTTAGACTGGTACAATATATACAACGGTTTGGAATGTAAATAAAATATTTTAAGGAAAAATGTACCAGTCTGAAGTTGAACGTGATAGGCTGAAACCGGTAACGTTAAGAAATGTTGAAAAAAGTTTAAAATTGTTTCAATATATCATTTAGTAAATAATTTTGCATGTCACACTTATTACATAATATTAGGACATTCTTTTTTGATGTACGAGTACATATATCATCACATCATGGTCAAATCATTTTTTCTCGGCTAAAAATGTTATTTACTATGATTATTTGAAAGCAAAAATCACTTTTTTTTCAGTTGAAAAAAATTGATTTTATTTAAACAATTTACAAGGAATGTTTCTCACTACCGTTTTCATGTAGCAATTTCACAAAATACCCGTTTCTGCTGAGAGATGAAAATAATTAATTAAAAACATTGTGTATGGTTATTATTATTAGTTTTGAACAAAATTGATCACAAAAACTAAAGGTCTTGCCCGTTGAATAACCCTTATGAGACATTATCCCAAATCAGTAAAAATACATCAGTGAACCAGTTTACCGCTGAGACAATACATTTTATGTCACCCCCTCATGGCACATCCTGAGTTGATACCCCGCAGTGGGGTTTATTTATTTATTTGGCCGTACACATATCCTCAGCCACCGTTAGATCACACTTAATGTCCCGACCTCCACCCCCGTGACGTTTATATCCGGGGTGGTGGCTGGTTCTGCTCTAGGGGTAGCGAAGACGTGGAATTTCGATGCTGGTTAAGTAAGCGATTTATTTTAGGTCTTTTGTGGAAATAATCCTTTTGGAAAAAGATGTGTCACGAGTCACAGACCGTCAAATGTATTTAAAATAAACATTGCGAATTGAAGTTAAAAAGACGCGAATATAAAGATTCAATAAGGTCATTGACAGGGTATGGCACCGAGGAATTGAAAACAAACTGGTATATTATGAACTGTCTATGTAATATTATATTACATTACAAAAAATTATATTACATTTCAATCAGAGTGCATGTCAAAAATTCGCTCCACTTAATAATACAAAATCTAAAGCCTACAAAACCTAATATCCATAAAATTTATCTATAAACATGTCCCCGAAGATCAGTGTAGAGAATAATCGAAGTTTGTGAAATCTTAACGCTCTAATTTTACAGAATTTACAAGTGTTTAATTCAAACTGTGAAGTGTCAGAGTGTTGTTGCCGAAATAATAACCTGTCATTCTAATCACTGTAAACATACCTGTGCGAAAATAAAAACAATTAATACGAATCATCAAAGTTTGTGAAATCTTAACGCTTTAATTAACCAGGTTTACAAGTGTTTAATTCAACTGTGAAGTATCATTATTGCCGAAATAATAAACAACTATTTTTATTGTCTTTGCTGCTCGGTTCCTATTATAATCTGATAAATCCACGGATCACCTTACGGCGTTCGTGGGTCAGTGGTATAAACGGCCGGACGAGTTTATGCAGACATTCTGGTGAAATCAGATCGAATCCTACTGAAGCCCAAAGAAAAAAAATATTTTATTTAAATTCATACATCTTTATTTTTAAACTAATAATATCCGATCATCGAACCTTTCTTCAAAATGAATAAGCAAAAGAAACCTCAAAAAAAGGCGCCATCTAGCGACTCAGAAGAAGAAGACACAATGACTAATAAAATGATCAAATGCATTGAAAAAAAATTTAATGAATTAACCACTCAACTTATGAAATCTTTTAATGAACAAATAAAAGAACTTAAGAAGTCCGTTGAATTTTGTTGCGAGAAACTAGACGAATATGAAGAAAAAAACAAAAATAAAGAAATATTGATTAAACAACTCCAAGTAGAAAATAAAGAAATTAAACTACAAATTAATAAAATGGAGCAAAATGAAATAAAAAACAACGTCGAAATACAGGGTGTTCCTTTTAAGGAAAATGAAAATATTAAAAAAGTGTTTAATAAGATACTAGAAACACTCAAATGCGATATAGAAACTATTAAAGTGGCAAATATTTACAGAATCAAAAATAAAAACCCGAACAAAAATCCTCCCATAGTAGTTTCTCTACAAAACAAAGATGGTAAAGACGTAATCATAACACATAAAAAAATATATGGTATTTTATATGCAAAAAACATAAATTTTGAAGAAAACAGCACAATATATATTAACGAACAACTGACCCAACACAATAAACACCTACTTTACCTAGCTAAATCGTCAAGGCTTGGGTATAAATTTATTTGGGCAAAGAACGGAAAAATTTGGATGAGAAAAAATGAAAAATCTCCAATCATACAAATAAGAAGCTCAGAAGACATCCCCTCCGAATAAATAATAATAACACCACATAGCAAACACCAATCAACATTTAACATGGCTGAAGAAAACCACATACATGAAAATTATAAATGTACCAACCCATATGAACTAAATCTACTTTTTAAAAATGTTAATTTCTCTATCTTAAACATGAATATTAGAAGTTTACGGAAACACTTCGATGAGCTCTGTATCCTTATTAATAACCTAGATTTTTCTCCAAGCATAATTGTTTTGACTGAAACTCAAATGAAAAATGTTATTCCATATAACTTATCAGATTATACCACAATTTCCTCTGCCTGTAAACATACTGGTCATGATGGAGTCACTGTCTTCTATCATAATACTCTGAAAAATGTTGCCACTGAATTTATTGAATTTAAGTCAGCCAATGCAATAAAATTAACCTTTTTTCAAAACAACTATAAATATCACGTACTAGCCATATACAGATCCCCATCATTAAATGATTTTTTATTTGTAAAAGAACTAAAATCTTTTGTTAGAAATCTTGACAGAAACAATTTTACTTTTTCCATTTTGACAGGTGACATTAATATAAATATTAATGATAACAATATAAATGTAAATTGTCAAAATGAGTATCTAGATTGTTTATCAAGCTCTGGATATATGTCATATATTAGCTCACCAACTAGAGTAACCTTAAATAACTCTGCATGTTTAGACCATATATTTGTCAAGTCGCACAAGGCGACCAATATTATCTCTTCAATTCTTGAAACTAATATCACAGATCATTACCCGACCTTTTATGGACACCATTTCAAAAATACACCTTTAAACCAAAATTCTGTAACTCTAGAAAAAGTAGACATTGATTACAAAACTTTAAACTCTTTACTTCAGTCAGAAAACTGGGAAAATGTAATATCAATAGAAAATCCACATTTAGCATTAGAGAATTTCTATAATACTCTTAGAGATTATATTCTAAAAAGTGAAAGTAAAATAGTTGTCACTAACAGAAAATATAAAAAAATTAAACCTTGGATTACAGTTGGATTAATTATATCAATTAAACAAAGGGATAAATTATATAGAGAAATGATAAAATATCAAATGAATTGCCAAAATAATAATCTCAGAACAATGCCTTATCTGAAAACAAAATATCTAATGTACCGAAACTTACTAAATAGACTGATACGAAACTGCAAAAAGAAATACTATTGTGAACAAATTGAAAATGCTAAAAATAATACTAAAAAAACGTGGAATATTATAAATGAAATTGCCAACAAAAAAATTATTTCTTCAAATATTGTAAATGAGGTTAAAATAAATAATGAAATAATAACTAACAAATCGACCATTGCAGAACGTTTTAATAACTTTTTTACAAATATAGTAGACGAGGTACTTGAATCCTCCGGCATTAATGTTAATCATGATTATATGGAGACATCTCCTCAATTAGATTCTAATAACGATTCAATTAACTCTATAGAATATTTTTCTCCTATTACATTTAAAGAAATTGAAAAATATATTGATAACCTAAAACCATCCAACTCTAAGGGAAATGATGGACTATCATGTGATACATTAAAAAAAATAAAACAACATGTATTAACGCCATTACAACATATTTTTAATATATGCCTCAAAGATGGTCATTTTCCAGAACAATTTAAAATCTCCACTATAATACCTATTCATAAATCTGGGGATACGCATAAACTAGACAATTACAGACCAATATCCCTTGTTTCAAACCTATCAAAAATATTCGAAAAATGCATAAAATTTAGAGTCATTGAACACTTAGAAAAATATAAAATTCTATCGAAAAACCAATACGGCTTTCGTAAAGATCTAAGCACTGAGGATGCCATATATGAATTGACAAAAAATATTTATACATCTATCGATAAAAAAAAGAAATGTCTTGCCATATTCCTAGATTTAAGAAAAGCTTTCGACACCGTTAATCATAATTTACTCATTAAAAAAATAACTCGACTGGGCTTCAAAAAAGACACACTAAAATTACTATCAAACTATCTTAAAGACAGAACACAAAAAACAAAAATTGGGAATAATTATAGTTCAGAGACACAGATAAAAAACGGAGTTCCACAGGGAACTGTTCTTGGCCCGATTTTATTCTTAATTTTATTCTTAATTTATATTAATGATTTATGTAATTTTGAAATCCCTGGTAAAATTGTTTCTTACGCCGATGACACGGCAATAATAGTGGATGGTAATAATTGGACAGAAACTTTTTCGAAAGCAACTGTATGTATTTCACTCGTTTCAAAATGGTTAAAATACAACAAACTTGTCTTAAACTACAGCAAAACATTTTACTTACCTTTTTATAAAAACATGAAAAACAAACCAAAAGACAACCTTAAAATTAGAATCCATAATACAACTTGCAATCAAGAATTGTGCTTCCTGTGCAACGAACTCGCTAATGTCAAAAATATAAAATATTTAGGAGTATCAATAGATATTAATCTTAATTGGAAATCACATATTAATCAAACCACTTCTAAACTAAGATATCTTACCTACATATTTTATAGACTCAAGGAAATTTTAAACGCTGAAAAATTGAAAATGATCTACTTCTCTCTGGTGCAATCTGCAATCACTTATGGCATAATAGGATGGGGTGGTGCACCTGATACGTTCATTAAGCCTCTACAAATAATTCAAAAACACATAATTAAAGTCATATATAACAAAAATAAAACATTCTCGACCGACCTATTATACAAGGAATCTAAATTATTTAACATTCGTAAATTATTTATATTACAAACTATGAAATATTTATTTAAAAACAAAAATAATTTCAAAATAAATGAAAATAGAATGAGCAAAAGAACAAATAATATATTTTACACCCCCCAAACCAATACTAAATTAATGCAGACACATAGCAGTTTCATTGGTCCTCGTACATTTAACCTTCTACCACTACAAACTCAAATGATAAATAAAAAGATAGAATATATTAAAGAGGTAAAATTATGGCTAAATGAGGCAGATATTGAAACGCTTTTACTATAAATTTATTGATCCTTTCTTCAACTCACTTGCTGAAACTTTATAAACTATTGTACATAATGTTTTCTCTTTACTTTTTATAATAACTATAAACAAAAAAACTCTTCTACTAATGTATATTATACTTTAGGTACTTGAAATATAGTAATCGTTTTATATTACCCACACTCAGGCAGTGCCTTAGTGGGTTTTCATTTCTTGTGTATACTATTTGGTATTATATATTGTGTTATTATATACTATCTATTAATATGTATAATATGTGTAAAGAAATGAAAATAAATAAAGTATTAAAAAAAAAAAAAAAAAAAAAAATAAGAATTGTTGATTCAAACAGTTTTTGCATTATGACTTCTTCCAAACGTTCAATGAAAGATGGCGTCCTACAGGGATCACTTCTGTATACGACATTATTTTGTTGAAAATAATTGACAAACATTTGATAAGTAGTTAATTATGAGATTTTGTAAGCCTCATTTTAACGTGGGTTGCCATTTTTGAAAATGGAGAGGTTGGTTTTAACAGTTTTCGCGGTCTGATTTTTTTTAAATATTCAATGAAAGATGGCGTCCCACAGGGATCGCTTCTGAATCTAACATTATTATTTTGTTAAATTGACAAAAAATAGATCATAAGAATACACAACCGAACAGGTTTTTTAATATTATGTTTTGGTACAGGTCTGAAGAACTGAAGAGAAACTATAAATGAAGTTTTTTTCAAAGAACCTAAAATCGTAATGTGGCTTTTCTCAACGTATTACATTCATGAGAGTAAATTTAACACAAAAAAGGCATATTACTTAAAATTGACAAATTGTGAGTCAGTGGATAGGAAAACTGTGCCAGAATGGACCAGTTTTCTTAGCGGAGTTAAGAAGAGGGAGGGGGGGGGTAAAAGGGGAGCTGTCACAGAATCCTTTTGTCTGATTTCACTGTTCCCAAGTCCAGAAGTGAAAGGAAAAATACTAACTTTTCCACAGCTTTCTCCCCTCGCCCTCGTGTAAGTGAGCTTTATCTGCCAGAGTTACTTCAATTTCCTCCAGATTTAAGCATAAAATAACTGTTTTAAAACATTTTTTAACCTAAGATGACTTCGTCATATTTTGAAAATATTTATAAATTGCTTTTGAAAATAAAATTCAAAGAAGGTCACGCTGTTAAAAATTGTGGGTACACGCTGTTACACTATCGCAGACCCGTGAAAAATCACCGGATATTATAATCAAAGGATTTGATGAGCTAAGAATTTATGTAAAGAACACATTATAAAAGTAAAATTACGGCAGAATGATCACGAAAAATTATTTAATTATAACATTTTTCGTTAATACTTTGTTCTTAGTCAAGTTTTAAAATTATATTTAATTTTTAACAAAACATTTTATTTTCTCTTAAAATATTATACTATAGGCAGGTACTTTATTGCTTGTCTGAATTCTTGACAAATTCAATTACAATTTTGGAATTTACACTTAAATTCAAAAATAAATCCGAGTTCATTGATCCAGAGATAAAATCACTCAAATACCGATGCACAACTGAAGTTAATATGCTCGACTAATTATCATGGTCGTAACTTTATCTTAGGTCATAAATATAAAACATAACACATTAACAGTATTAAATTCATATTTATCATATTGAAAACGTCCAAAATCATTTTAATAAACACCTGTCGTATCGTTTTAGTAATCATCAATTTATTCCCATTGCTTTGTACGAATGTAGGAAAATCACTGACGCGCTATTGTTAGAATTGTTAACTGTATTATTGATTCATCATTTCTAATAAAAACGATTGCATTTCGTTGCCTTGAACGCAACACTAGTTTTGAAATATTTATACAATATATGTCAAATTATGCACAAAAATCATTAATACACACTATGAGATGTAGAAAATTTCAATTGTACCTTGAAAACAGTTTTCTTTTGATGCAAATGTTCAAGTATTTTACTTATTGTTTAACACTGATTTAAACATTATCTTTTTTGTTTGTTTGTTTTTGCATTGTTTTAGGTACATACATCTACCAAATATTTAAGAATACCATATGCCTATGTACTCTTATAATTATTTGTTTGTTTGTTTAGATCATTATTATTAATGGAACTTAATTTATCAAATATGTATTGATTTTAAATTGAAATTATCTTATATATAATTGTTGGATTCCTTAACATAACAAAATACGATAAAAACCACTTATTCGTGGTTTTTGTGTTTAATTCGTAGAACTCCATTTAATTTTTATTAATATTTTTGAAATTTAGTATAAATCAAATTAAATAATATTATTACTAAGTATTTTGGTTTTATTGTTGTTACAGCTATTTCGGCTTTCTGAAAATTGCATTGAAATCCGAAACTACTAATAAAAACCAAAATACTCGCAGAACTTAATAATAATATTATTAAATTTGATTTAATAATATTATTATTAAGTTCTGCAAGTATTTTGGTTTTATTAGTAGTTTTTTTATAAAAACCAAAATACCTGAAGAACTTAATAATAATATTATTAAATTTGATTTATACTAAATTATTATTTTTTTGAATGACATTTCGTAAGAAGAAAAAAAAATCAGCTGTATCTGCCACTATTTATGAACAAACACACAAAAGAGTCAGCTATGTGAACACCACTTTTTAATACGTATCTTAATATATAAAAATCACGTGTCACTTTCAAATCTCCGAAACCACCCAACCGAATTTCACAAAATTTCAATGAAATTTTGTGAATGTGTAAGGTTGGTTCCAGCTTGAAATAAAGAAGAGTTTTGGACCCGATAGGTGGCGCCGTTGTGGAGATCAAAAAATATAAATAATTTTTTCAACGAAATCCAAAAATACATACTGCAACAATATTATGTAATGGAATATTTTCGAGAGTTTAAATTTAATTTACTTTCAATTTAATTAAATTAAATATTTCTAGATCTTCGAAGGTTGCACTCTTTTAAATGACTATTATCAAGCAATTTTAATTTAAGGTGTAATTTTTAACTAATTTTTACATCAAAACATATCTATGACACGACTAATATTTTTTCTTTGTGAAAGTTTTCACTCACAAACGTCACATTGTCAAAATTGATTAATAGACAAAAAACATGCAAAAAGTTAATTTTTTTAAAAGAAAATGTTTTTTCTTACTTCTAACGACACGCTCGATTTAAAAAGTATCTCAATTATACTTTTTACGCCGTTGGAAAATTCATAAATGAGAAAAATGAAAAATCGTGCCGGGGCGAGAATTCAATTCTGATAATTAAATGCTTACGCCACCGGGGTCCCTTGGCGCAGCCTCCACTCCGCACCATCTCACCCCATCGGCACAAAGTTACATCGGTGGGTCTACTCTCCCAGGCTTACCCCAATGGGGCAAATATATGGTATGACACCTCCGCTCATGTATAAATGCATGTTGACGACGCGTTTATACAAGTACAAGAATTCCCATGTTCGTGGGGTAGCATGGGGTGAACTGTGATTGAATGCTATCTCGGAGCTGTAATTATGCGGCTGCAGAGTAACTCGTACTAGATTTAGTGATTTTACTTCGCAAATTACAAAATATTTAAAAAAAAATCTAGTTTACGTTAGATAGTTAATTTTCTTCTAGAATAAATAGATTTATACGTGAGCCATCCATAAAAGCTGTCAAGCTGAGCTTTCCCAGAAAACAGTTAAAAAAATCAGAAAAATGAACTCATCTTGGAAAAATTCAACCAAAATAAAAAATAATTTATGTATATTATATGAAAATGACACCACAAACTAATTTTTGTAACTATTGAAGAAATAATTTGTGGTGTTTGTATGAATGTGTATAAGTGCAAGCGAGATAGCATGCTTGCCAGATGATATAAAAGGCGATGCATACTAAGATTGTCCCTCTTTTGTTAGCAGCTCCCCAAATATCAGCACAAGATCACGTATCGTTATTGTGTACGCCGCCTTCACCCGCTACAATAATACTCCAGCCACTACACTACATTGGCATACATTACATAATTTAACTCAATCAATTTTAAACCATCTTATTTTGAAAAATCGCCAAAATAAATCTATAATTTTAGTTGCAGACATTAGTTGAGACATCAGTTATCATTAATAGCATCAATCAAAACAAATCAAATGAGGTACACGGTGCATACAAATTCATACTTTATTTTTTTTTTATTCTACCATAAGGTTTCTAACACGTTTATAAAAATGTTTACTACACAAAAAAAAATTGTGAAAAAAATCAAACAATTAAAGAAACGAGAAATAAATAACAAATTGATACGTTATTCGTTATTTTGACAAACTCAATTAATCAATTTTTATTTTTTTTACATTTAAAATGATTCAACCTGTGAAAATAATTTTGTTTTTCTGGTAGAATATACCAAAAATTCCAAACTTCCACTAATAAACCAGCAACTGGATGTCCCAAATTCTTGCAAAATTGTTGTGGATATAAAAAAGAACCTTTCCACACACGAAATGACAACACACAAATACTTCAGGAGTTGGAAACCAAACCAAAAAGTGATATATTAAATGTATTGTGTGATGGATATTGTTGGGTATTTTCGCAAAATATGAATAACGTTAAAAAAGTGCACAGGATTTAAAGTTTATTTTTTTATTGTCATCATCATATGACAAATGTGTAATTTAATTTTTTAATTATTAAATTCATGATAAATAATTGCTGATTTTAAAAATGATCTAAAACTAGTAATTTCGAAACGGTTCCAACAAACTACAGCGTCTTTATGACGAACAAAATGCCAACATTGGCTCAGGCCTTGGTGGATCAAAATGTATTTATTTATTTGCAAGTAACGAACGGCTCAAAAAATTGAAATATATATAGGGATTTAAATTATTTATAGGTAAAGGGGAGAGAAAGGGGAATATAGAATAAGGAAAGGAGATGCTTCCGATACATTCTATACGTATTAATGCATCATTAGGATCGTAAGCGTTACTTTTTTTCAATATTTCTGAATTTTATTTAAAAGAATATCTAAATTATGAATTTTCATGTTTTACTGCATACGTAAACGGGGAATTGGGGAATTTTTGTAACGTTAGTTCTGCATGCGGGCAAATGAAAACAATTGGTTTGTCGGTTGTTGAAAGAATCTGATTTTTTTATTCAATTGATAAGCTCGAGCAGAGTGAATTCTGAATAAGTCAGTGCCATCGAGAAACAACAGTTTGTTATTGATACTCGTCGTTACTTCTGATTTGTGTGTTATTTTATGGCAAGCAAATTAAATAAACAGAGTGATTAGACTATTTTAAGCAGTGAAGTTTACAAGAATAGAACTTCTTCAAGCATATATTCTAGTCGCCTTTGCGTTTGCCGGTGTGAGGTCAACAACGCCATTATCACGAACAAAAATAAATATGTAGTTTTAGTGGTAAATCAAAACTCGCACATTTTTAATCGTTATTGAAATTGAATTCGTCAGCGAGAAACAAAAATGCCTTTACTATCAAATTTTTCTTTTTAAAAAAAAAACAGTGAAAATTCCTCAACGTTCAGAATGTAACAATGGAATGTAGAGACTAGGTGAAAAAATTGAATATTTTTTCTTGCGATTGATGTTGTTTTATAATATATCCAAAATATTGCTAGAATATTCGAGTACGGTGAGTAAGTACTATCAGAAGAATAGGCCAAGATATTCATATGATCTAAATCATTGACAACGCCCATAAAAATGAAAAATAAATATTTTGTAATAAAATAAATATTTTGTAATAAAATAAGTAAGTTGTGTGAAAATGTTGCGCATTCCCTTACAGGGTGGTTGGGTTGTCACAGTTCCTGAGGCCGGACCTTCTCGCCGCAGTGACAAACCCTCCATCCGGGGCGGGCGGCCAGGGCGGGCGGTCAGGGCGGGCGGACAGGGCGGCGGGACGTGTTTACCCGCACCTAATTTGTTCCGCCCGGAAAAGGGAACACAGCACACACAGCCTTGACACTTCTGACACTCCCGACAGTCCTGATACTGGAGTGATATGCTTGGTACTTGTATAGGACTTCATTATGGGTAAGTTGATTGTTAATCATTCGGTGAATACAGTGCGATATTTTTTCTTTGTTAGATTTTTTGTTGATTTTGTTATTATATTCGATATTTGAGCACACACGGAAAAAACAAGTATTGCTTATTTATTAAGAATCTCCTAAAATTATTGGTAATCCAGTTAAAAACGGGATTGCAGCCCGTTAATTTTGTGTTCATGCACCTGCATTCGCCTTGATAATATATAATGACAAAATGCTAAAATATAAGGATTTTTATGAAAACGTCAAAGTATTCGCATTTAACTAAAAGATCAGGAAACTTATTAATTCATTCGTTACGGGCCCTTCTCGACAAAAAAAGTGTCGGCAATTGTCGCTATTGTTGCCACGACTGTCGTAATGATGTTGATAAAGTTCCTGGGGGTGGATGTGCTTAAAATATAAATTGGAGGTTTTATATATGTATATATGTTTAGCATATAATCTAAGCATTATATCTCACAAAAAATATTTAATTAGCGTTGTTTTAGTTAAAGCTTAAGAACACCTTTCTAATCAACCTGTTTTTAATTTTACACAACTGATGAACAGCCATTTACCCTATGTTTATGGTTGTGTATCAATTGTATAAAACTTAAATACGTTTATTAGTTAGGTCTTAAGGTATAGTTTCATGGTGTAGTACCTACATAAAATTCATGCACGGAGAAAACTTACCAATATAAAACACTGTTAATTCATTAAAAATCTGGTCATATTATTAGTTTTCCTGTTACAAACGGGACTTCAGGCCTTTAACGAATGAATTGACATAGTTCCTAACAGTAAGTATCAGTTACAAGCAAATGTTTATGAGGAAACGGAACACGTGTTCATACAAATATTGACATATTGATATTGTATTAGGATAAGGACATGTATTCTCGATACATTATTATCAGGAAATTGGCATGCTATCACTTTTTTAACAGAATCATTTTGATTTTTTGAGAATGTTTTGTGTTTTCACAGTGCACGTCAAAAGTAATTTGTGGAGTGTAAATTATTTATAAAATTATTTGAAAAAGGGTACAATAAAATGGTAAGTTTTACAAAACTTAAATATGAGAATGTTTTAGTTGGTTTAACTAGTCGGGGCATATAATGTCGGGCTATGTCGGTCACAGAATGAAACTTCATATTTTAACTCTTTAAATGTCCCTTTATAATATGGTCACACATATAATACAAACAGTTTTAGAAAGAGAGAACTCCAAGCTTTCTCTTTGCATTTGAAAGTTTGTCATACGCGTTCCCTTTTATTTTGAAATAACAGAAAACCACCATTAGTTCGCCGGATCATGGTATGCCAATTTTGTTATTGTATTGTTAATATTTTTTTAATGTAAAATAAAAAAAAAATTAAGGGAAGTTTTTGTTTTCCTAAAAAGAAGTTAATTATTTTTTTCCAATGAATATCAGATACACAACCATAGACATTTAAAAACTTTATATATATGAATTTGTTTAAATTTTTTTAAACTGCATTTTGACATCAGAAAAGAAAAAGGGCGTAAGCGACAATTTAATAAAAAATGATTTAAAAATACTGTTTTGATTAGACAAAAATTCCAATCAAAACTGAATGATTAAATCATTTTTGACTAAATTGTCACTTATACCCTTTTGGCTTTTCGGGGTCTATATGTCAATTTGTAATATTAAAATCTGAAAGAATCTGAAGAAACTGCTTTCAAAAACAGTATTTCATTTTGGAAGGCAGCGAATCTATTGGAAAACGAATGTCATGCGGGTATTTGTGATAACATGATATTATTTTGACCCAAGGGGTTAACTAAAACTGACAAATTGATTTACTGGAAAAGATTGTGGAAAAAAGCTTTTTAAATACTATAACAAGCAATTTACACAACATTAATGCTTTACGGAGTCGTTACGTTAAGAAACTTTTCAAATTATTCGTAATCTGGTTAAAAACGGGATTGCAGGCTCTGAACGAATGAATTGATGAGTTTCCTGGTAATTTTTTTGTGCGTGGTGCAAGGTGCGTGAACACCGGATTAACAATAATTTTAAAGATTCTTAATAAATTAGCAATACTCATTTTTTTCCTCGTGTTTATTTTTAGTAAAATGACAATGATCATGTTCCTCCGTTTATACCGTTATATATTACACCGAATAGGGCAGACTTCATGCGATTTTAAAATATTAATTAATGATGGTGTAACGAGTAAATCCTGTTTGGAAGAGACACATACTGCGGAAAACTGAAAACACGAAGCCTGTTAATTATTTCACGATTGGTAAAAACATTATTTTTACCACTCAGGCAAATACCAAACGTTCATAAAAGTCGGGCACGAGTTTACCGAATCACTCTAATTAACTACTCCAATTTATTTTTTAATGCCATTTTTCACTACAATAAACAATTTAATATATTTAATATTGCATTTTTAGTAACGCAGCAACCCTCTCGGAGCGTGCCGAGGCCGGGCCGGGCGGACCGAGCGTCGCGACGCGCCGTGCCGGCTGCGCGGCGCGGACGGCGCGCGTCGGGGCAGGATTGTAAAAGCTCAACGTACCAGAAATGGAGATTACAATTAAATTCCTCGCGCAAAACGACGTAATAAGGGACTGGTCGAAATACAGGGTGATTGGAAAATGTGTTCAATACTGTGGTAACTTGAACCCCGTTAATACTTGTTAATGTTTTAGAGCATATGCCGTTTACTCGTGTCTGGCTATTTATTCTACGTGAACCCAGAAAAGAGACCAATTATTAAGTAAAAAAGGTGAAGAAGCAACTTTTCCAAAGATACTGTATGAGCTTCTACACTAGCGAGCTATGGACGACATACACACAAGGCGTCATGAACACACTCCGAGTACAGTACAACCACGCATGCAGAACCCTATTTGGCCTCCCCTGGCGATGTAGCGACTCACAGATGTTCACCGAAGGAAGGGTGCATGGGTTTGCTGCTTTGATGCGCCACAGAATAGCCGAGACGAGTCAGGGCTACAAGAGATCGGACAACACTCTTGTCCAGGCTGTTGCCCAGTGGCAGGGAGCGCCTCTACACCAGAGTTGGAGAATTTCATCTATCCTAATGTGTTCATTTTCAATCCTAATGTGTTCATCAATTTATTCGTTTTTTATTTATTTCCATATTGATTTTTTTAAATATATTAACTTAAATGTAAAATTTTATGGCAGGCAGAGCATTGCACACACCGCTCTGTCCAGCTGAAATAAACATTATTATTATGAATTACATAAATTGGGTAAAATTAAGATTTAAACATGGTTTTTTAATGCTTGCAAACAATTAAAAAAAATATATAATCTTAAACAAGGGTTTTTGGTAGAGCGGGTAAAGACGAATTCATCTTTTTTAAACCTTGAACTACTTGCAGATTCTGGTTATGTAGTGTCAAATAAATATTCATTCTTAAAAAAAATAGATTTTTTAAAAACATAAAATAAGTATGCATATATTCATACTAATATATTGATTATACCCATAACAAAAGAAAAGCGATATCTGCTCTGTTTTTTTGTTTTAGTTTATGAGAATATCCCACAGGAGTCCCAATTGCTCCAAAGCCAGTAAGCCAATAAGAATGCGGCGCTCCCAATTGGGAACTCTCTTATCTTCTCTGGAACGTGCCGCAAAATATATTATAAACTCCAGTTGTATACGCCAGGATTTGAAACAGGATTCGTAGTCGTGTTCCTCATCCCTGAAGCACGGATGCCGTCAAAATATACACGGGTACATTTTTTTAAAATCCTTCTAATATGAAAGATGTTTAGTATGTTGTAACGTATTTTCTACAATAAATTTATGTTGTAACGTATTTTCTACAATAAAGTGGCTAGACAACCGACAATTTAGTTCAGTGGTAAAACTTAACTCTTCTGACAGGTTATGTCGAAGGAGAGGAAACAACCATATGATCTTCACATGGTTTTAGATTAAAGGATAAATGTACGTAAATTAACGTACGTTATAATCTGCGCGTCCGTAGATGGCGTCAATTTAATTATTTTACTAAAATACACATTTCGCAAGTTATACTTTACAATATTGAAACTAATCATTTGTTTGCGCCCATTGCTTTCATGAAAAGTATTCAAATACAACACTGGATTGAATCAAAGATTCAATATTGTATTTGTCTTTCTTGAAAGCATTGATTTTTTATGCGAACAAAACTATTTATTAATTTTATGAATATTGTAAAACATAACTTAAAAGAAGTGTATTTTAATAAAATAATTAAATTAATGCCATCTATGAACGCGTAGATTATTAATACGTTTACCCTTAAACATAATTTCCAAGACTAGCATTATTATTATTGACTTTTACAAAATTTTGGTTACTTAAATTTAAGGTGGATTCTATGGTATGCTATAGCATATTCTATTCTAAGATAGTTTTCCCAAACACGATGTAATAAACATTTATGGAAAATTAAATTATCCATTAGTGAAAGTAGTTGTCTGTCACCCTGTGATTTAGCGGCCGTCATAATCGCAACAAACGAGTATGATCCTTCACGCACCAGCGGACCGCAATGTTAAATTTCACTAGTTACACTTTCAGCCCCTGCCCTATACTGGAACACCCTATACTAGATATAGTGATAGTAAACACCCTGTAATGCTCACGGTCCATAATAAAGTAGGTGGGATAGATTAGCCATTGAAAAAAGGCTGGATAAAATTTCAAACCAATCCCAACTTAGATTCTAACAGTCATTACAAAACTAATAATTTCAGGACCTAGAAGATGAGAACCGATTTAATTATTAACTTTTTCGAATTTAATTTTTTTTATTTCATTAAAAATTCATAACAAATAATATATATTGATAGTAACTGTACATTTACTATCATATATTGATAGTAAATGTACAGCAGACAGAGGATTAATATTAAGAAAATTGCAAAGTAATAACAAAGTATATACCAATCGGTGACCGGATAAATCATCACAATGATAATTCATCACATCTTTAAAACGTTATATAAAGTCATGGAAAGTTATGAAACAAAAACTTTATTAACTGAGTTATGTAGGTTAGGTTAGGTTAAGTTAGGTTAGGTTAGTTAAAAAAAAATTTTTTTTCATCGTTTCTAATGACTTTATATCACTTTTTAAAAGTGTGTTGAATTGTCACTGTGTTGAGTTATCGTGGAACCATACCAATTGTACAATGACGCGTACAGCAGTATGCTATTTCAATTAATATTAAGGCGAAGCTTAATGCTAAATCACTGAATTGATTAATATTTATAACGAATTGGTGTACATTATGAATACTAACAAATATGCTTTAGATAAATTGAAGGTGTTCCTATCGTTTCACTTGAGTGGAATACAAATAAAAATAAATCACTCAATAAATAATATAAATGTAAACTACTTAAAAAAATATTTTTTCAATAGAAATGTATGAACGCGTAAAGAAAAAAACTTTTAAAAAATACAGTATTATAGCAAAGATTATCTGTGAGTGTTTCACTTGATTAAGGGCCCACTATTCGAATTTCATCCAATTTCCGACATACTTTCCTTAAAATTTTGAAGTTTTTAAGCTCTTAAAAAAATATATGTTATTCTTTAAGATAGTATCTATTTGTTCCAAAAGCCGAAACGGTAATTATTTGAAATTCCCTCGATAGAAATAAATCGCAAAGTATGCTCCGAAAAATATTATTAACACGTTTATTTCTGTTATTTTACAAGTTATATGTATGAAAAAAATCACAATGCTTCTTTTAATGCTACTCAATAGACCCCAAAAGTGATTTTTGCTATTTTTGAAATACGCCGTGATTTATTAAACATTTTCACAACTGTCGCTTACGCCTATTGCTTTTAAATCATATTTATTATAGCGCGCTCGCTCCGACTTGAAGATTAACCTATCTTCTTTGAAAAGTTCATTCGCCAACTCGAGGGCTTTGGGGGCAGACATGTCGTTCAACGTTCTATGATCTACAGACGTGCGATTACGTGCAAATATTTGAATCTATAAAGATAATTTTTACGCGTGTAAAGTTTATGAGTTAATAAATATTGTTTTTTCAAAGATGGGAAATACACGAAAGATATCCCGTATTTCAAAGAAAAAATGATATCTCATAAAATTATATCCTATCTAATAGGTGAGAAGAAAAAAATACAATTTTTGATTTATAAGCTTATATTTATTATAAACGATAATTTACTATAAAAATTAATAATTCATATTTTTATTTATGTATTGTGTAGTAAAAAGTTATAAAAATTATTATTTTATTTTTTTCAGAATACGATAAACGATAATTTATTATAAAAATTAATTATTATTTTTATTTATGTATTGTGTAGTAAAAAGTTATAAAAAATTTTATTTTATTTTTTTCAGAATACGTACTTTGGGAAATAAAACTAATTCCAAAACATTAGAAATTACAGGGCAAGTTCTTATTAATTCACAATGCAACGATGTCCGAAATATAATATAATATGTAATAATAATATACGGGCCATCTGTTTCAAATAACAATACTCGAACGTGGAATTCAGAATAATAATGAACATGCGAGCGAAAGAAGCTATTGAAAGTTCTGAAACTGTGGGGAATATAATTTAATAAAATAAAATACTTTTTTGTTTTAAAACCACGATATTTATTAATTTAAGAACCGACCGGTTTCGCTTTACTTAAGCATCATCAGGGTACAAATTAATACTAAACAAGAAGTACATAATGTGTGCATATATATAACAAAATATAGAGGGAGACAACATGATACAAATATAAGCAACACAAAGACGGTCATAAAATACATTAACATAAGTGCACAAGTAATGGAAAACCCGCTAGATAATTATGTAGACTAATGGGTTATACGAATAAATCGGGAGAAACAAAACATCAATAAAACCTCAATAATAACGGTTTTTCCGAATTCGCAAATCATTTGATCGATAGCTTGCCTTCCTGAATAAATCTAATTTTATTTAATCATTTACGGCCAAGATATTTTTGACAATGGTGTGTTTTTATCTTTCTGTATTCCAATCATTTAGCTTTGCTTCTAGGGTTGTGCCCCAGTATTGCTTTTTGGAGACTGTAAACGGATCTCTCGGCATTTAATGAAACTGCAGCAGAACAAAGGCTGTTGCTATATTGACGTTCATGGTATGTTTTGCTCAGATTGACGATAAGGTTTCCAGATCCGCATTTCGCTCGAAGCATGTTTAGGGTAATAAGTTTATAGTTTAGGGTTCTTTCACCGTATTTATGGGAACATTTCAGAACCACCAATCTTTCATTTTGAGTGAATCTTGTGTTTGTGATTAAATTATATTTGACGATTTAAACAAATAATATTTAGAGAAGTTAAAAATAAAATTGAAAGTTCACTGAAAGCTTAAAACTATTAAAAGTAGTAATTTCATAAAAATGTAAATAAATAGAGCCCCTTTCACATTTTAGAATGTAATTTTATGTTGCTTACATGTTTTATTACTCTTTATAATTATTGAATTGTTTAAATGAATAAATAAATAATTACAAAAAAGTCTTCTGATTTGTAAGTCCTCAGGAAGCACTAAGGATCTTTCTATCTATCTTTATAATATAATAAATTTGATGAGCATAAAAATGTAAACTTGTATATAATTTATATAAATGTACAAAAGTAGATATTACACGTGTATAAATATTATATTGCGCATATTATACAAGATGTCGGGGGTAAAGTGCACAAACTTCGGGAGGTGATTCTAATTGATAGTACAAGTAAAAAAGAAAAAAAAACTTTTTTTGGAATTCCAACGTTTTAAGATAGTTTTCGAGTAAAAAAGTTTAAAACCTTATTGATGTAAAAATATATTTATTGATTTTATAAAAGTTATAAATTACTTTTATAAAAGTGAGAATAGTATTTTAGTAAAGTAAAGTAATTTTTATACCTATACAAATAACTTTCGTAAATGTTATTTGTAAAATTAAAAAAAAAAATAATTAATTAAATCCGTAATAAAACCCATATTTTGAGAACCATCTTCATTTCGACTTCCTTCTCATTTGGTCGGTGCATTATTACTCTAAGGTCGGTGCTAACTAAAAATGGTTCTGTTTTTCTAAAATTGCAATAGATGTCGGTAATTTAATTTCATAATCCCCAAAATTATTCCTAATACGAATTCAGACACCTCTGTCGGATTCTTTTAACACTAAATTTTGTGGGTGTTGCCCAAATCTAAATTCTTTACGCGGAAAGCGGGCCCTTAAGTTCTTTGCTTTCTTATAAAATTATTTACAAAATAAATAAAAACCAGTTTTGTGCTTGAAAGCGAACGTTTCTAGAATCCGTTTGTCAAGCGATTTTAATGCCTATTACCTCAAATATAAGGTATACCAAGAATATACACATTTTTGGTTTGAACCTTCCTCTTAATCAATAATTCCCTAATTGAAAATAATTCGTGTTTAACTTGTTAATTTTCTTTTTGCATCTTATAAATTTCTCGTAAACTAGTTGTACACCATCGTATTACAGAGATTGTAGTTAGACCATTTAAAGGTATTATAATACATGAGAAATGCTTAAAAAAAACATATATATTCAATTTTTTTTTCAAAAATGAAAAGTAGAAGTAAGTAAATAACTCGCATACATAGTGAATTATTTTCGGGGTATTATGCCGTGTTGCGCTACCTCCTTCTTTAGCCAACATTTCATACAGCATTACAGTGTCTGTCCTGATGAAGGAGCAGCAGTTATCTTCAGATCGGAAAAAGGTTTGACCGATAACGAAATGTAATGTGCCGAAGGAATTTAAAGTTTGTTATTCTAGAAATAAATTGGCTTACTAATTCGTCACTCCATACAGGCTGCACAAAATTACACACAATCACAGAATATAAACTAAATCGAAAAACTCGTTATACCCACTATTTTTTTTAAATTTTTCGTTTTTGTCAAAAGCAGGCCCAATGGCACGCCATAGGAATTACATCGCTAGCCCATTGCGTCAGTTCGTACCTTGATTGACGAAATAATGGGGAAAGGGTAAGGTGAGGGTTAAGGAATGCAAGGTGTACTTTTAAATGTGAGGAAATGTACTTTTAAAGCGGATATTATTATTAGCGAGATTTAGATACTAAGGTCCTACTAATAAATATGTTTTAAAATTTAAACAAATTGTAAACAATAATTAATAAAACAACGGTAACAGACTTTTTATCAGTCGCTTCTTCACATATGGCGTGTACATAACACGTAAATGCGAATTAAGGAACAACAAATATTTACACCATAGTATACACCATTGACACCATTGACATTAGGCAACTTTATGCCAAAAATATACTAACATACCTCTTCAAACACAAAACTACTTTTGACAATATCCAAACTGCTCGTGATACTAGAACCAAAGGACATAATTTCTTACAAATCCCTTTCGCTAAAACAACTTTTGGCCAGAGAAATTTTAGATATTTTGCAACAAGGCTATATAATGCTCTCCCACTAGCCATTAGACTGAACGAATTTCTTTTGAAATATAAAACAGACATCAAGTCTTGGATCATCAGCCAAGACAGATCCATGATCAAAAATTTTATAAAAATCCCTATATAAGTATGTATTCCAACTAGATGCTGATTAACAAATTTATCATTTATTATTATTTATTATTTTTTATCTTTTTCACAATTTCATTTAGTGTAATGAAATATTTTATGTATCAAAAAATATGTAAACATTAATTCATGTATCAAATACGTCTGTCTCGACACAGGTTTATCCTAGTGAGTGAGTAAAAAAAAACCTGTAAAAAAACTTTATATTGATAATAAAAAAAATAAATAAAAAAAAGTAAAATCATTTATGGGTAAATTACAAGGGCAAAAATGAATTATTAAGTAGTTGCTATCAAACAGTCCAAATTTCAACATAATATAAAAAAATAATAAAAAGAAACTTTACATAAAAACAATAAAAATGTTATCATTGTGATTGTGATTGTCAGTATGGTCACCCTATGATGGCGGCTGATAAGCCATTACAGGTACTTATTTATTCAGTTGAATGTTATTGTTGCCAACTTACGGTTCCATGATAACTCAACACAGTGACAATTCAACACACTTTTAAAAAGTGATTTAAAGTCATTAGAAACGATGAAATTTTTTTTTTAACCTAACCTAACCTAACCTACTTAACCCAGTTAATAAAGTTTTTGTTTCATAACTTTCCATGACTTTATATAACTTTTTAAAGATGTGATGAATTATCATTGTGATCATTTATCCGGTCGCCCTTTAAACGTACTGACAAAGTTATAATTTTAGTTTGAATAACTGTAGTGTTTATTTTTGTAATAATTTTGTAGTTTTGTGTTAAAAAATTAAATCAATAATAATTTGAATAAATAAATATTTTAATAAATATTAAATGGGTATTTAAAAACTCAGGTTTGAAAATGACGCTTCGAACTATAAATTCCCGACAGAAATAGAGCTTTCAGGTTTTTTTCCTAATTACATGGTTACAATAACCCACTCCTTCGAAGGAACACAATTACAAAGAACTAATACGTACATAAATTCGCAAATTGTACAAAATTCTAAATATCTGTACGTGTTAAGTACTGCAGCTGCTTGCTTATTATAACATTAAGTTTCATTTAAGCCGGAACGTCAAAGGAAACATTTGTATTGAAGTTGTCCAAAGCACGCGTTCGGATTTTTTCATAAAACATTTTCATACTTTGCACTTGTCGGCAGTTGCGCGAGCAATATCCGACCACGTGGCGCCCACGTGCCGGTCACGTGGCAAAACTGTGAGGGGACCTAATCTTCTTATCTGGCGCATCCCTAAGTAATCTGCAATTGTCTGAATGCTGCGATTTTCAAAATGCTTTTTACATGAATTTTGTATTATGATTTTAATATTCGTAGATTCCTATGTAATTATAAAAACTAGTTTGTTTTACTTAGGTAAGTATATAGGTACGTTCTGCAATAAGCATTTATATTTCAAAATAGATTTCTATTCTCAACAATATGACGGCGTATTTTGTGAACAAGGTGTTACAATTCGGGATCTATGTTGCGTCATAAGCTGGCAATTCTCAATGGTCACACTCTGATATACTTTTTATTATAGTATGTTTGATAAACATGAAAAGTCTCCTACATCAGAATGTGACCGTTAAAAATTTCAAGTTATCCTTTTCATTAGATGGCAACACCTATACAAATATTATTATTACCATCTGGGTGTGCCTTCAAAATGATGGGCTCGTGATATTTAGCTAAAATTGGTAAAAATTGGTGGTGCAACTGAAAAGAAAACTAAAAGTTTCCACACTTGTATTGTCGTTGATATGATCGTATTTAAAAAAAATAAAAACAATGTAGGTATATTGTAAAAAAACGAGTTTTTCGTTCTATTTTTTTGGTGATTCTTTCAATAGTCTAAATAAAAACGTAGTTTTACAGAAAGATTTTTCAATTTGATATTGAACAAAAAACACAAGTTAGATACAACATTAAGTGACTTTTTTTTATCATGACCATTTATCAATATTTTGGAAGAAGGCCATGAAGCACTTTCAGGTTTGCATAAAAATGTCTTAATTAGTAAGCTTTTTTTTGTATTTATGATTGGGCCTGCGTCATGGGAACAGTTTTGCAGGTACGTAAAGTTTTGTTGTAAACCAAAGTTGATTTATTATGATACAAATATAATATAAATCGTAGGTCCCAAAATTGAACCCTGAGGGATGCCACAACACATTTTTTCTCTCACTCATTTTTATAATATTTCTGTATATGTTATAGATATATATGTATATTTCTATAACATATATAGTTTTTAAACACATTTAGTAGGTTTTTCCGATTCCTATTGCTTCTGAATATTTGAATAATTTAATTGTGTCAAACGCTTTGGAATTATCGATAAATATTACTAAAACTTAAACATGCCTTTTATAGTTTAATTTAATATGCAAATAATTTGGGAAGTCCCGTAATAATATTTCTGTGTTTTCTTTATTTTATAAGCCATGTTGTTTTTGGTCTATGATACAAACATTTTCATTTTAATATAATTTTCTTAATATTTGTTTGATTTAAAAGAAATATATTTAAAAAAAATTCTAACTGGTCGAAAGTTTTCTATTTCTCAGCGCTTTCCTGCTTTATATCGGTCTAATAATAGCTCATTTGAATATAATTTTATTAGTTTAATAATATCTACACTTTTATTAACAATCTTATTGGGTTTCACAAAAACAATACGTAGGTACTGAACGTCAATACAGAAAAAATCATTCATTATCAATACATACACGAATTAGCTTTTAATTGTCTTTCATTGTGTATCTAAAATATAATATTCAAAACTTTTTAAATGTGTCTATTAATACACAGTTAATCACAAATGAACTCATCTAAAATTATTGATAAATCATTTTATCTCCGTCACACAACGAACTCATTACTTAGTTCCTAATTCAAGCAACGCTAATCCCTTTCCCACATAAGTAAATAAAACCTATTGTGGCAATCATGGAAAGCTCAGACCCAAGGGTGCTCCACCGGGAATGATGTTACTGGAGATTGCAACATATTGGATGGTGGTGATAGCACTTGAGGGCAACATATGTTACAACATGGGGTTGAGTCCATTCATCCCCATCCCTTGCAATAAAACAGAATAATCTGCGATAAGATCTTCAATCTGTACATTATTACAGGATAAAAATGATATGAATAAAATTATGATGTAATATGAGAATAATTTTTTAACGTGGTTCGGGTTCATTGTGAGTGTGATTTTGTCTTCATAAAGCGAAACAGCTGTTAATTTGTCAACACGATAAACCCTCCGTAATTTTTCGCTTAACCATAATCCCTAAACCTTGGTTAAAAGTTCTATTCACTGCAGTTAATAAATACGTACTTACTGAGGTAGATTTTTCACATGAAATATCATTCTGTTTATTTATTATAATATTCAGCAAGGTTAATTCAACTATAATGTAAATACCACTATGTGGGAGAAGTTCTGACTAAACAGGGAGCTTCTCAATGGATTATTTAAGTAATCTCATGGTATGATTTATAGGCGTATATAAGAGGAATATATAATTATAGTGCACTTGGAGGCTTGGAGATGAAAAATACAGTTGTTTCAATTATAAGATCGATTATGCGATTTGTAAGAAATGTATTTATTCAATTTTGTTGGTATATATGTAATGTATAAATAGAGACCACATGGTCGTCGAAAACTCTAAATAGCTTCATACATTTGCCAAGTACAGTTGTTTGATATGACAATGTTTGTCTTTTGTATTTCGTTTTATCGTAAAATCCAGGCAGTTTGGCTGCTTTGTTTTGTGAGTTGATTAGTGTAACATTTATTTTGTTACTTTATATAGTTTTCATTTAAGGCGATGCCATACGTAGTAATGCAAAATCATGTGTTTTTGGTTTGAAAATTTGGTCGCCTAGAAATGTTTCAGATACTTTAATTAAATACTGCAAGTAGAATACATTTTGGCTTTTGAAATAATCGAGTACTTTTTAGATAAGTCTTTTTATAAACCCAGAAAAAAATAATGTATAAGGCCTATGAAAACTGCTTTAAAGTTTAAAATCTCCTACTTACGAACCCATTTTCGGTTATGATTTTATTTTATAATGTGGAAAATTAAGTTATTTATAAAATGATCGAAAAAAATTAAATATTTATTCTTGAACATTCACAAAATAAAATAAAAGGCACTTTTTGGCCATGTTTTTTTCTTGCATAAATCAAAACAGGCGGATGGTGTTAAGCGGGAATTTAAACCTTATCGCCATCTGCGTAAGGGTTGTTATTGATAGCGGCTCAATTTAAAATATTACACGACGTAGTGCATGGCCTTATCAGATCACAATTATTTATTTTTTGTC
Organism: Hesperophylax magnus; assembly: GCA_026573805.1. Taxonomy (NCBI): domain Eukaryota; kingdom Metazoa; phylum Arthropoda; class Insecta; order Trichoptera; family Limnephilidae; genus Hesperophylax; species Hesperophylax magnus. Next base: position 4,389,549 of record JAIUSX010000016.1, read on the forward strand.
ATTTCTTGAACCATTAAAAATGCTACGCTACATACATCATTCTAAAATTTGATAAACATTACGGTTATTGGGTTTGTACAGTTCGGCATATAATTATATTATATTACACATTATTATTTTATAATACTGTTCATAATTAAAACTTCAATATTAATAAAAAAAATTGTTACGTGTTGTACTTACACCATAAAATTTTAGTTATTCTTTATTTAAATTTTTTGAACACAATTGATGTTAATTAATTTTTTAACATTATGGATGTTAATGGCACATTTCAGTTTTAATTTTTTTAATGTGAAACCGTGCAACTGCTCCCAACCTTCTGGAGCCATTGAGTCTATGGCCTCCCATATTTAGAAGTGGTCACTTTGGTCACGGCCAAAGTAATTTCAATTCTCTATGGTGGTCTTACACCAGGGCGATACTGAGTGTATCTTCCACTCTGGAAAATGGCGCAAATAAATTATTTTAAACAATTAAAATAAAATTTATTTGCGCACGCCGGGATTTGATCCGCGACCTCCAGCTTGCTAGTCGAGAGCCTTTTCCCCCTCAAGCATGAAAATGATAATTTTCTCTAAAAATCCATGAAAGTACCTTTCTGAAGACCAAAATCCATTCTGAAAAGTCCAAAACACTTGTAAATAGTATACGCGTCATATGTCTAAACGAACATGAATTGAAATATTGTTATTTTCAGTCTTTCATATAATTATTGTTATTCATTTTTTTCAAAAAACAATAAGTTTTATTTATAAATGAATTTATAAATAAAATTTAAAAATTATTTAATTTTTTACGAAAACCTAAATTACGATAACGTACTTTGTTCATAAAATTTCATTAAATTATCTGATCGTAGAATTATTTCCGATTTAACCTGTTTGTATAAAGTCATTAATTCAATGTTTGATACCCCTGATTTATTATGTGTAATCTCTTTTCATACTCCAAGCAGGTCGGTTACAAGACAGTACCTACCATATTATTGTAGCAATTCTATATCAATCTGCCAATATCACACTTCTATGCGACGGATTCAACAGCTAGGAAACAAATACTACGATGTTGTTGATATATTTAGTACATCAATTTCAATATATAAGCATACCCTATTGAAGTTTTTTTCACCAAGAAGTGGAATATTTTGATAAAGATATTTAGTTTGACTAACACATAATAGATTTGTCAAATGAGCAGAAAAAAATATATTGGATTTTTTATGTTTTGTGCCTACATACTGTGTGGATCAAGTTCAGTGATATTTTGACTTTATATTTATTTTGCTGCAATTGTTTTAAATAGTCGTTTCCTGCACTATTTTCGTGTATAATTTCGTAAATATTTTTTATATATAAATAATTATACCGTGCCAGTGAACATCTTCAAATTATCACCAAATAAAAATATAAGATTGTTACTGAGGCAGTTTGGTAAAACATAATTTTTACTATTTATTTTATTTGGTACAATATTTTTTACATTTTAAGTTTTCCAGTAATGTAGGCCTAACTGGGTGGCTTGCCCGTGCTGAGGCCTTCATTTTATAATATGAAAATATAATCTACATAATACATTTAAAGAGAAAATAATACATTAAAAATTAAAAATATATAATAATATATTTAAAATTAAAAAATAATACATTGAAAATAATCTTGTGTGTTTGTGAGTGATGTGTGTTTATATTGGTTTTGTGTGTTACGTGTAGGTTTTGTTTTTATTTTATGCTATGACATTTTGGTAATATTGTCTTTTTTGTTCTTTAATCCATTTTGTAATTTTGTGTGTGAATTTATTTTTATTTTCCTCAATTTTAATTTCAAAGTTTACACTGTTGAAAGCTTTTATAGCATGGTATTGGTAGTGTTTTTGTCCAAAGCTTGAATTTACTGTCGGAGTTTTTATGTTTTCTTTGTACGCTAGTCTAACTGGTCTGTTAGTGTTATTTTGTGTATGTTGAAATTTTTTTTTTGTCAAAAATGTAGTTTAGTAGTGTTTTAACGTATAATTGGCGTATATATAGTACGTCGCAGCTGTTGAATATTTGGTCTGTATCAGTCAGTCTATGTTTTTTTAGTATTACCTTTAAGATCGTTTTCTGTGCGGTTTCTATGTAATTGATAGCCGAGTTTGTTGCTCCTCCCCAAGCAATAATTCCATATTCTATTATTGATTGGCAAAGTGCAAAATATATTGTTTTCAATTGTTTTATTTTATATATGTTTCTTATGTTTAGGAAAATGTGTATTGTTTTGAGAAATTTATTTGTTATTTGTTTGATGTGAGGTATCCATCTAAGGTTATGGTCAATTACGATTCCTAGATACTTTATTTGTTCTGTTTTTTCTAGAGGAGGGCAATCGCAGATGTTGGTGTTTAAACATTCGTGTATTTTTATGGTGTTTGTGTTGTTTTTTGGCTGTCCCGTGCTATTTATACTGTATGTTGTGAATTTTGTCTTTGATATGTTAAGTGTAAGTATGTTTGAGTCGAGCCATGTTTTCACTTGCGAGATTCCCAAATTTGCTATGTTATATACATTATTCCAATCCTTAGATTTGAAAAGTAAAACTGGGTCATCAGCATAGCTAACTATTTCACCGTCTATTTTCATGCTGCAAAGTTCATTTATGTAAATAGTAAAATGAACGGGCTCTAGTATGCTTCCTTGTGGAACTCCATATGTAATCGGCAGTAGTTTACTAGTATGGTTGTTAATTTTGACTTGTTGTGTTCTGTTATTCATATAACTTTTTAATAGTTGAAGTTCCTTGCCTTTGATACCCATGTTTTCTATTTTTTTTAAAGTGAATTGTGGCAGATTGAGTCAAAGGCTTTAGCTAAATCTAGATATATCGCTATGCATTTGTACCCATATTTGTACCTATACTATATTTTCACTATGTAAAAGCCTCTAAAATGGGCGTTGATAATAGTTATAATTAGAGTTAATTAAATAGAATTACGCATAATTTAAAACTGTTAATACGATGATTATATAATAATATTATTTGCATATATAAAAATAAACCTTTCGTTGTTTGTCCTAGATAGATAGACTCGAAAACTACAAGACTGATGTTGATGAAAATTCCAAAGTTTGTTATTATTAGTGTCAGAGTGTTTAGAGAGTGGTTTGGTTTAAATGGTAGAAGAAATTGGCGACTCCCGAGGAAGAGTTAACACATTATCTCATCACTGGAATAAATGGCATGGCATACAGTTATGTGAATATACTATGATACTACCTTAAATAAAGTGTTGAAGGGATTGAGAATGTCTGAGGAAGACAAGGCACGATTAAATGAAACAGATTCTTATTACAATTAGACTGTTCTGAACTCCTGCAACTTATAAACTTACACATACCCACAAAAACAACACTACATAATACTCTATTTCACCGCAGTGAACATAAGGGAAACTATATTGCTAATTCTCCATATTTTCACACTATGGGAAATCAATACTTAGTTGACATTGATATGTCTAATATTGACTTGGTGAAATTTGTGGATCATATCAAAAACATATTTCAACCCTATTTTCGAATCTTTGGTTGACTCTTTGTAAATATATGTGATCATTGTATTGAAAAAAAAAATTGTTGTATTTCATGTATGTATTTTTTGTTTATTGGAATTTTATTTTTATTATTTCTTTCTCATGTTCTGAATTATTCGTCATGTAAAATTATACGATATATACATTTGTAAAAGCCTCACAGGCGTAAAATGAATGAAATGAAAAAAAATATAGGTATATTCTGTGATGCTGGAAGAATATGCACTTTAACGTAATTTTTAACGCTTTTTAAGGAAGCCGAATTTAAAATTAATACCGCTTTCGAGTTACGAGTAACATATAAACGACATTCGTTACGCCATCGTTAACCGTCGAATAACCTTAAATAATTTCACGGGTAATCTTGCCGCGTGTCGTGAGGCGCCCCTACCCCCTCTGAACCACCCCTGATAGCGATCGGTTGGGGGAAGTATTTAAAATGATAGAGTCATCACACAAACAAATGACGTTTTTAATATGATCTACGATGAGATACGGAAGTGAGGGTGGATTTATGAATACACCGTGACGGACGCAAATCTAGCGGATTCTTTGCGAAGTGTCGTCTGTCGTTGTAGTGGCTTTTGGGTAGCAAGGGTGGGAATTGGGAGGTTGCATTTGGCCATTTATCCCCTAGACTTGTTGACGCCGAGTGAATGGGATTATTTGTTGTTTGAATCTGGAGTGACTTGAATATTCATGGGGGTATTGTTGTTAACAAGGTGAGCTTACTAAATAGTGCTGCACAGAGAAAAATGAGTAATGCTGATTTATTGAAAATCTCTTCACATTATTAGTCGTCCTGATAAAAATGGGACTGTCAGCCGCTTCCTCATAAAGTGTTGGTATATTTGTAATAATATCGGGACACGTGTTCATCTACCTGCGTTGGTCTTAATAATAAGCGATCTTGATAATTGATGCGTATATTGGGAATCAAATTTATTGTCTTTAAACATATCTAAGTGTCACTCGATTACATTTACTAGAAATAAAAACAAAATCATCTATCCATACAAATTGAATAACAAACATTTACAACCTATGTCTACGTGTAAAGATCTAGGTGTTTACTTAGATATCAAATTAACTTTTGACAAGCACATTGAACACATTATTTCAAAATCCTACAGAATGCTAGGTTTCTTATTAAGAATATGCAAAGTTTTCAAAAGTGCTGAGACTGTGAAAATGTTGTTTTGTTCATTGGTCAGAAGTCCACTGGAGTATGCTTCCACAATATGGAATCCTCAATATAAGGTATACATAGATTTAGTAGAAAGTATACAGAATAAATTTTCGAAACATTTACTCAAGAAATACAACAAAACCATAAATAATATGTTAACTTTACAAAAAAGACGCACATTGTCAGATCTGATGTTTTTACATAATCTGCTAAATAATAAAATAGATAGTCCCGAATTGTTATCCGTCATTGGTTTAAATGTTCCAACGAGGCGTACCAGGCACACTACACTTTTTCATATTGAAGCTAACAATACCAATGCAGCAAAAAACTCAGTAATTACTCGCGCAATCACAACATACACCCATTACGAAAAATTACTACATTTAGATATCTTTCATGATTCCTTTCTAACATACAAAACTAACTTATTAAATTTCTTAGCATGACATATTTCAAAAATATTTTCACATCATTTTTCAAAACTTCTATGTATTAACAGTCAATTAAAATTCGTGAGCTTATTACAATTCTTGTTTTCAATTCATTTATTATTATCTATCCACACACTTCCTTCCTTTTATAACAATCTCAGGCGAAATTACGTAATGATATTTTATGGACATACGTAATAGGTACTACAACTATGTAATAACAAAAAATATCTAACTGTATCTTATTGTACTGTGTATGTCTTAATAAATAAATACATCAGAACGAAATGCAATATTGTAAGGACGTTTTACAAACACGTGTTCGGACACCGTGACAAATACATTGTATTTAATTTTTTTAATTCTTTCGTTTATCACCTAAAATCCCGTTTTTAACAGGAATACGAAGTAGGTCCATCTTTTCAGGAAGTTTTCACCGTGTGTACAACAATAAACGCGTTTATCCTGGCATAGAATATTTTTCAATCGTGTTCTAATTCTGTGTAACCATTTATAAGATTTTAGTCGATAGAGAAAACATAATATTATTCAAGTGAATCAAATATTTGATTCGGGTCATGTCAAGAGACAAGAATCTGGATAACAGTTGAGTTATTATGAGATAACGTCCTACATTTCCACTTGTAGAAATACAAATTTACGAGGCGATTCATCCTCTATTCCTAATGTCTACCACGATGAGGAAATGGTGAATGTTTTGTTGGAAAATGAGAGAGAAAAAAAGTGATTAATAAAAACTGTGATTGGTACAATACAATCATAAAGTTTGTGTCGTCTTTTGAATTCGCGAACGCTCTTAATCATACGATAAACTTACATAATATGCTAAGTAGAAACAAGTATTTTGTTAATGCAGTAATTACTTATAGAAGCTCTCGTTAAAATCTTTATAATAAATTTTTATTGTTTACAAGATATAAAGTGCACATTGTCAAGTGAAATATGGCCTTAGTGGATATTAATGGCTTTTGTAAAAAAGAAGTAGGTTTAACATAAGCTTTGAAGTAAAGATTTAAGTATATAAGCAGTAATAAATTTCCCATTCATACCTTGTTATATTACGCGATAAATATAATTATAAAATATAAATGTAATAACGTAATATAAATGTCACAAATAGAATCACAATCAAAGCTTTTATTGTGAAAAGTCCGCTTTGTGAGGAGTGTGAAATGAAGATATAACGTGAGTAGGAACGGTTTGACAATACAGCCTAAAAGCTCAAGTCCCCCTGCCTCTTCCCTCAAAAGCTTCCTTACAATGGCCGCCAAGTCCTTGAGGTGAGAACGTCAGTTGAAATCTCAGAGGTCATGGAGATATTTAACTATACTTACTAACAATTTCAGATAAACTGAATATAAAAATGTCACTCCACGAATCGTCCAAATAATAATAAAAATAATATTTGTATAATTGTATAGCGCCATTTTTGTGAAAAATCACCTCAAGGAAATTGTATAAATTCATAATATATTTCTTCAATGCTATCTTATTACTAACTATAGACTAGACAAACTATTATCAACTTATGGCTACGCAACAGATTGCATCCAAAGATTTGTCAATCACTAATACATATTTATATGTATAATGCATTTAACCAATGAACTTGATGCTGCGTTAGAATGTGCATATATAATAATTTATTTATATTATTTACAGGCAGATAAAATAAAGAACAATAATTACCAGGGATATCTCTTGAGAAAAACACTGTGGATTTACAAATAATGCAATAATCAGTCAAAGTAACCGATCACTATTCCACTGGAGTGATTTGTGTTAAATGTAATCATTTACCAACCTTATTTAATTAATACCATTCCTCAAAATATTCATATGAAAACATATAAAACTGCTTTCTGCGGTTTAAACCAATGAATCCACTTAGATTTCGACATTTATCCCATATTTTAGGTTCTTTAAATATGGCACATTATGACAAGCAATCCCTCAAAACGTTTTTGCTAAATGGCAAAATATGCAAAAAAAACATTCCGGTGGTTAACTTAGTTTTTTGGATACAAAACATTTTCTTCAATGGGCAAACCTGATATTTGGAATAAACTCCCAGAGTAACTAAGGTAGATAAATTTGGTCTCTCCCGAAAATCTTACCCCTAAATGAATAATATTGTTTTCATGCTCATAAAATTTCACAACTTGCATGATACATGATTCTTGTGTTGTTTTGTACACTTCTATCTTATAATATTACCTTTCATTATTTTATATCCAACAAATCAAAACTATTGTACAGCCTGCGACATTTGTGAATATGTTTTTTTAAAATTGAATACCGCACAAGAGTTTTAACTGCTCCCAACCGTCTAGAGTCAGTTGGACAGTGGCATTTCCAATTGAGGTATGTTGCAGTGGCGGCTCGTGACTTTTGGTTATACCAGAGTGGTAATATTACAAAAAATGGCATGATTGATGTTGTTGTAGCGTAAATTTTTTTTCGAATACTCGAGATTTTGTATGAAGATTTTCAGGAAAAGAAATATCCTGAAAATCTTCATTCGAAAAATCGAATTTTCGAAAAGAAACAAAAATCTTTTTCAGCTACAACAACATCAATAAATTGGTGATGATCTGGCTTGTAAGCGACATAGACCATCAGGGTATAATTAATTCCTTATGAAAAAATGGGTTGATTACAAAATTCACTCTGCAGGAAACGTAACAAATTATAATCCAGCCACCAAATACACAAAAACAGAAGACTCACTGAATATATCACTCGCATTGAGTTTGGCAGCGATTCCTTAATCTCCGAATTTGGCAGCGGACGGCAATCAGCACCATATCACTTGCATTCGCAACATGAACAAATAATCTGTCACGACCAGCTCTCAAGAGAGTAGAATTTAGAATAAATTGAATTAACACATTGTAATTCTACTACTGTCACTATTCTTGTGACAAAAATATTTAAAAACAGAAGATGACAATCGGGACTAGTGGTGCCCTCTCTTGTTAAATAATATAATTCGGATGAATCCAGCTGCTTAATGCATAGATGACTGTAATTCATTATCACTTACCTGCAGAGCAAAATCTATACAAAACTCACCAGAGAGGTCTATAGTATCACTATTTTTAATTTTAAGTTAACTAAGCTTTAGTCAACTGCTTCTCCAATAATGCATTTTTTGTAATATAAGCACTCTAGTACACTCAAAAGACACTAACCGCCACTGGTATGTTGTTAGACTGAGCGTAGTGGGGAGGGAAGGAGACGAGGAAGAGGGTAGTGATAAAGTACCTGACAATTCAAATCCAGTCACCAAACATGGATAAACATATTTTGTGCAACGTTTCAATTCAGAATGGTGGACTTTCATCAGGGCCAGTTTTGTGGAATATCATTGTCAAACAAAAATTTAAGAATTTTTAAAGTAATTTATCAATAGTCTTAAGATATTTTCTAGTTTTATATCGTGTAATATATGTTGGATATTTATAAAACTGTTTTAAAGAACATCCAATTGATATTATTAAAAAGCAAGAAGTAAAATAACAAAAAGAATCTATATCGTCGAAGAAAGTCTATAACGTTAAGAGTATTCGAGAATTTAAATGTATTTATCACATACCTAAATACAACATTTAATTATTAACAAGACTAGCTAATTTATTCCAGAAGGTTCAAGTATTGAAATATTTCCTAAACGGAACGAACGCTCCACTAGATAAAACAAATCAATGTTGACTGAGAAAATGTGAAAGATTTTTTAAAATCTCATCCCCTAATAATTCCTTGGGCACGTCGCGTCGTTCCGAATTACAGTATACACCCTAACGGAAGGCTGTTTAAGATGAAGGCGAGAATCTATCGAAAAAGATTTAGGGTTGATGGGTTGGGGGTGGGTGGGGGTGTTTAATGCTCCCAGTTGGCGGGAAAATTTCCCCAATTTTATTAAAATCTCAACCGGAGAGAATGCTTAAATTCCCGGAATATTTTTTTGATAATATTTTCGAAGGTTAATGAAATATAAAAGGACTTTAATAAAATAGTTAAAATAATCGTACTTTGAAAACGATTTTATTGGGAAATGATTGCACTAATACGCACTATTTTCTTGAATCATTGAAATTATTTGATTTATCTTCTTTTTTTAACATTATCTCCACACAGGAGCCACTGAGGAAGAAAAGTTTCTCAGGGCCCATGTGATCTTTGATGATGCTGCATGTAGCGTTTTTTGAGGAGAAGAAGGAGTGAACATGGGTCTTGAAGAGACCCAAGTGGTAGGAGGGAGGAATCACAGAGAGAGACACACGTTCCATACCGATCTGTTGAACTCAAAAACGAGTCGTAGGAGCGATCCGTTCTCATGTGACAAATATTAACCGAGTATATATGTTGGGCGTTTGCACATGTTAACGCCTTTGAGTGTCCCGATTATGCACTGGTGCCAAAGGAAACAATGATGCTAGTTCCTCGGAGCATCTTCCAATGTAATATCGGTAGAACGAGAACAACATACCTTCCTGACACCGGTGCTCTAAAGATTACTTAGGAGAATGTATCAAACAAACAGCCTGTTTCTGTACAGAGTACTATTAAAGCATTTGTGTACTATTAAAGTATATACGGACCCTGAATAGTACGATCAGTTTCAGAGAGGCTGACTTGACTCTGACTACAGCTGTTACAGCTTTCTGCCCTACTGCTAGATGGGCAAAGTTAAGATACCAAACTTGCATAGTAACAAAGCATCGGGGACTGCTATTATGAACGAGGCCTATCCTTGGCTCTAGAACACGAAGTCGCGAGTTTGCGAGGTGAAACACCTATACAAATTGAAAAAATATCCCGATAAAGAATAAATACATTTTAAAATATTTCACCAATAGTAGATACAATATGTCTCGACGCCAAATAGTGGGAGATTGAGTACTTACAAAGCCTTTTGTACCAAAATAAAGTTGGCTGTTTTCAAGTGCAAAAAAATTGTAATAAGCAAGAATAATTGTTAAATGAAAGATATTAGTACAAATTGAATTTTTTGGAATAAACCGACGTAGCTTAATGGTTAGAGCAGCTGACCGGTAATCTGAAGGCTGCGGGTTCAATTCTCGTAGGCGGCATTTATTTTTTCTAACTTTTAACTTTTTAATTTTTATTGCAAGATTTATGTGCGTTGTTAATATACCTATGCAGTAAGATTTTTTTATGTCGAGAATTGTTTGTAATTGTTTTTGCATCAGTGTAAGTTTGATTTCCAAATAATTTGATTTCCTGGCAGCTGCTTGTATTAAATATCTCAATAAGATCGGAATTCGATATTAAACTACGAGAGAGGTAGGATAATCTTGAAGAACCACAACACGGAAAGACGTGTTCACATCATCCTACGCTACAAGTTACAAATTACAATTCAACTGAGTGCAATCATTATAAGTAAATATGCCCAAGTGAAGTAAGAGCCATTTTTTTCTACTGTCGTCACGTACTCGTATAAGTTACTGTCAACAAAATATTCGTCAGAATTTAAAAAAACAAGTTTAACTATTTTATTCATATCTCTCATCTCGCAGGAAACACCTTCTCAGAAGGGCATGAAAGCTAGTATTGTGGTGATTTTCGAATATATGACTATAAAAAATTTTTGATGTGCGAAAATATCTCATTTTAGATTTTACTAAATAAATTTAATAAAAAAAAATCCATGAAAATCTATAATATTGTATATTATTTTTATCAAAAATATCGTAGCAATTGTTTATGCTCCTTGATTTTTTATGAAAATGTCCTGTACATATTGAAAACAAAAAATTAATTAATAAATTAGGATGATCATATTTATATTTACAACTAATGAATTTAACTAAAATATTAAAGCTAAGGTTTTAAAACTTCACATAATAGTTTCCATTTACGCTTACATATTTTACGCTTATATGCAAGCGCCCCTGAGGTGATATCTCACAAAAGCGGCGCTGTACAAATTGTCCGATAAATAAATAAATCAATTATGTATTTTTAAATATGTCTCTGTTAATAAAAAAATCGACCATACGTATTGACTTCATTCTGCAAACAGACGAAAAAATAATAATACACAAATGGCATATTATGGTACGTATACATTTGCGAACCGAAACGCAAATTGAGCCATGAATTACGGGAAATGAATGGAACAATTGTTAGCGGCGTTTTGCACCATTTGCTGTTGCTTCGTTCCTTTCTCATAAGTTGATGTTCAGTTCGGCAGTTCGGCTTGCGTATGTATCGTAGCATTAAAGGTGTAGGATACGTTCTGCTTTGCTTTTGTGAAACACCACCAGCTTGAACTGACTTTAACCGTGTTTTATGACCAGATCTAAATAGCCAGGTAGTTCTCCATTTTCCTCTTTCCCATTTCGTTTACTCCTTCAACCTTCAGCATCACAACATAACCCGGTGTCATAATTTAAAATTTAAGTAAATTATTTAAGTATTTATAATCTATCCACTGTCAGAAACGACATTACCGCAAATCTCTACACGCGTAGCGGTCTCCGCGCTTTTGCGTATCCCTCTTATCCCAAACACCCTCCCTCTTCTACACCCCCACAACACCCTTTACTCCCTCTACCTCATGTTGAATCTCCCTATCCCCCGGTCCCTCCGTGCTCCTGTTACCATGGATATTGCAGCCTGACTTTCGGCAGTAAAGCCTTTACAAATTATTGTACCTACGTATAATCTTTACGATGCTACTAAAACCTCCACAAATAAGTGATAATCAAAAAATTCTTCTAATTTGTTAGGTTATTTTTAGCTGGCGTTTGATATAAAATCTCATTATTCTTTTTCTGATAACAAATATTATACTTTCAATTTATGAATACGTTTTATGATACTATATTCAAATTGTTTTAAACCATTGTTTTATTCAATTTTACCAACTGTTTTTTACCTAATTTAGGATTAAAGGTATGTTTCCATTTAAATCCTTGAAAAATTCCTACTTCATCGTGTTATGTTCATCTCTTGGCGTTCTGTCTCTTTCTTTCGTATATGTCATCCCACTATGTTTGAATGTAAAATTATCCCTGTCTCACTATTTCATTGTTATCTTGTTTATTCTCTCTCTTTTCCTTTGATACACATATATACAGTCTATGTATTTTTAATCCTTGAAGACAATATTCAAACGAAGGATTAGAAAAAGATTCGCATCAAGGAATTGAACTGAGGACCTCAGCCTTGCCGGGGCTTTGCTCTACAACTGAACTAATTTAACCCTATCCACTTCAATCATATTAAACTGTATCATATCTAATAAGAGCTACCTCTTAATGTATATTTTTATTGGCTGCTATCTTTATGTACAATTGCATGATTCTACCCGAATTAAATACAAAGTAGATAGTGTCTTGGATAATATTAAAATTTTAATGTGCGACATCCATTGACTTTTATATAAGTCCATGTATATTTGTTTAGTCTAAATTATCTACCTGATAAAACCTAGGCCAAGCAAAACCGGTCAGTAAATTTAAATAATTAAGTCGTTTAAAATATTCATTTAATAATACGTCAAACGACACAGTGATTGAATTCTACAAAACATATTTATATGCAACATTCAATTCAGTTTATTCATTTTAAAAACATTACAAAATTGTTAATTTTAATGCGTTTTTAAAATACATGCACTGTATGGCCCATTTACGATATAACAATTTATTTTACTAACTGTACCCCGCCACGCGTTGAGGAGGCTCAGTCTATCTGTGCAGATAGATCGCGTGTTGCTTTAAAAAAATTGTTTGTCAAACATATGGTGCTGTTTTTAAATAATCATGTGTATACCTGTCACAGGTCACATCTATATAATATAATTATATAAAAACACACAAGTATTTAAAGGATTTAAGATTTTGAACAAACGAACACTTACATTTTTATTTATATAGATAGAAGATAGATATAAAGATTACCTAACTAACTTTAAATGTATTTTTTACTTTTTAGCTCACAATGTTTATAACCGACACAATAATTTGTTATTAAATGTCAATAATAATTTAGTTAACTACTTATAAAGAAGGTTGTGATATTGTGATTTTTACTACTTATAAAGAAGGTTGTGATATTCTCATTAGAATTTAACGCCTCCTATATAATTTCCTAAGAAATGCATAGATACTTTTAATTTTCATAAAATTCATAAAGTTTAATAACCAACATTTTTGTTTTCCGGCATCAATTCTCCCCTCAAGCTAAAGTATTTGCCCCAACACGACAGGGCCGCCACTACGCGCTACGTTATACGCCATCCCGCTTACCGTAGCGCCATGGAGCCTATAGTCGTAGAGTCGTAGCGGCGTAGACAGTGGGGCAGATTAGCAAAGTAAATTCCTTCGATATTCGTAGAGGGGAGGAAACGGTACCTACGTAGGTATAAAGATGAGCTGCTTTTGTAAGGGTATTAAACATTTTGATGGAATATCAAGGATTTAGATTACAAATATATTTTGGATTTATTATGAAGGGATTTTTGTGTAATTATTTTAAATATTAACATTGTATTTTATTACCTAGACTTCATCTCATCCAGGTAACTAATATGTAAGCGATGTTTGTAATTTAATTAATATATATTAGTAGACTTAAAGGGTCATTTGATAAATAAATAAAAACCTAGTTCAGCAAAACTTATCGCCGAAAACCCAATTAATTTAAATAATTACTGTACTGAAATACTCCTAAGATGATTAACGCAGGCGACACTGTATCACTTCTACATACATAAGTAGGCACTTCACCACAATCTACAAATCTGCCCTGATGATGGACGCTGTAACGCTGTCCAAAATATCGGCTATAAAATGCGAAACAAGTAGGAGGCGTAGTAACCCAAAAATTAACAACGATAAATAAAAACCTTTTTTCGGGTTTTATTAACCAGATTTTGAAAAGCAACAAAAAATAAAATAAAAAAAACACTGAAAATCAGATTATTAAAAAAAATATACGAAATAAATGTTATAACCATCAAGCTTTTGCGTGTTACGAACTACCTGGCAATAATTTAAAAAAATTAATTTAATTTAAATTTGTAAAATTCTTACAACCATAACTATTATTATTGTTAAACGTTGCTTGTGCAATTATGGTGGACTTAGCTAGCAGAGGAATAGATCTACTAATCGGTAATTAGTCTTCATCAGTGTGACAAATATTGTTGTTTATTTATTGTCTCTTAGATAATAAAATAACCAACCTAAAAATATTCCTAGTAGGACTGTTTCGATAGCTCTTGCAATATTTGTCTCGGTCCACGAGTTTCCATTGAATGACATAATAGAAAGGGGAACCGAATGGAACTATGAAAGGATGCCACCAGAATATTGAAAACCCTAACATGTATTTGGTGTCCTCAGTGTGCACTCTCTCTACCAGCATAAAAACTCCCTGGCAAATTGCATGGAACCCGAAATTGAACTAACAACCTGTGGTCGGTGGCGCGGTAGAAAAGGTACTGTCTGGGTACTTCCCGTCTCCGGGTGACAAAGATGATAGGACGGGTATGGGGGATAGGTAGAAAGTAAATTATATATTTTAAAGATTGCGGTTGGCCATATGACCAAGCAAGGACATTCCAAAAATACACCAAAAATGTACGTCAATTTGTACACTTACTTCATCAAAAAGTAAATTGGTCCTGTGCTCGCTTGGTATGATATAGAAACACATACTCCACGGTTATTACAAGCAATTTTGTTCTAAATTTTTGTATCTATCTAAGTTGTATCAATAATAAATATTGTAAATTTTCTTTAAACAAATTAAAAAAAACGATAAAAAATTTATCTTTCGAATGAACACCGTTAGTAAACTTGGATAATTAGGAAAACTGTATAAAAACTTATCAACATTAAAAATCTTATATTCTTCTTTAGTTCGAAGTCAAGTCGAATATAATTCTTCGTTTTTCTTCTGAATCTGTTTCCCTCACTTTAAAATCGACTACGATTCCATTGAAAAAAATCAGTATATTTTTCTAAGCTATATTAACTGCAAAAATTAAATTATTAAAAATCTCTGATAGAAGACTCGTTACCGACTTTTATTTAAAAAATTGTTTAATAATTATATTGAGCCCTTATTTTTTGAGCCTAATCACTTTCAATATACCTGTAGCGTCGATATTAATCCATTGAATAATTTTTTATTTATTTTTTTTTTTTTATTTGGTACATTATTTTGTTACAATTTATATTTTCCAGTAATGTAGGCCTCACTGGGTGGCTTGCCCGTGCTGAGGCCTTCATTTTATGATATGAAAATCTAAGATAGTAAATTTGAAAAGAAAATAATAAATTTAAAATTAAAAATAAAAATACATAATAATACATTTAAAATTAAAAAATAATACAATGAAAATAATCTTGTGTGTTTGTAAATTAATAATAAATCGCTCGATCTACTTAGGTACGTACTTGCTACTTAGGTACGTATTTGCAGCCGAAATCAAAACAAAGCAACCTACCTGTTTCAAGACCTACTTGCATACTCGCGACAATACTAACGCGCACTCAGTCCGGGATACTACGAGAACTCGCCAGAAGGTTCGAGTCTACGGCCTATGCTTAATCGCCGCAATGTCGAAGGTTCCCGAAACACACAGTCTGTGCGAGTGCCTAGAATTTAGTTGCCATCCATCTACCTACTGCCGCCGTCGGCCGAGTAGTATAAATAAGCCCGACGCAGCGAGCCAGTCAGTCAGTCATAATTTTGCCGCCAGTCTACAAGGTTCAACGAGTGATCACCCGCGTTCTTCTTACTAGCGCGAGGGACACGTACCCGGCTTCGCCCCTATCATCATGGACTCTATCGGGACATCATCATAGCGCCTCGGCCACGTCCGCGGCCAGCGCTACTCGGATTACAAGCGCCCTGGTTCCAGCGTCTCTGACCAGCGCTTCTTCCACGCAACCATGACCACCACGAGGACACGCAGCATCCTCACTGGTCACGCCGTTCCCGTTCAACTGCCCACAAGGTCCGCCGTACCTTCGGCCTTCTCGTCAGCACTGGAGTGCCTGAAGACCTGCGTTCTTCGCCAGTGCCTGACCTACATCGAGTCCCGGTCACCAGCGCCCGGCGTCGACTCACTGACCCGCGCTTGACCTGCCAACACATCACAGCAGCAACCGGAGTATTCTACATCTGTCCTTCATCATCTCCTTGTCACGGCTACTGACTCACCAATAAAACACATGTGACCTTCACAACCTTCTTTCATTTCGTGCCTCACCATCGATCCCCAAATACCAACTAGATGCACTCGACCGAAAATTCTTTTTAATAGCAACAACAATATCAGGACTGAATCATTTAGATACTCGCTTGTACCTAGATTAGGTAATACATTCGCAGAAATAGTAGATGTTTTCAACTGTACAGAATATAGTTACAAGAAGGCTATAATAAAATACCTCAATAATATTAATACTTAAGGTTAGCATAATATTCACTTTGAGTTTGTGTATAACTATTTTTTTTTATTTACTGTTAACCATTATGTATGTCAAATGTGTATAATATAAAAATAAATAAAAATCAAAATTAAAGATACTGAATTATTAATTAATCAATTTAAACAAAAATAGGTAGATTATATTATAGTATCGCTTGTCTGAATAATTCTTTAAATAATCAGTTCAAATTTTGAAAATGATACTTAAATTCAAATAAAATTTGAGTCAATTGAACGTGAAAATTTTCACACAGGAAAAATTCGCGCAGGTATCATTTCACACCTGGAGTGATCAAATATCACTGGCATTCAGAATGCGGTGGTCGATTCTGCGCGCAGGGAAAGTATTGTAGGAGCCTTGTCCGCCATTGAAATTGGAGTGAATAACCTATCAAAGTAAATAATGATGAATTAATTGACTCACACTGGGGATGTTGTCATTGGTGCAGACGCCTTCCTGCAGCAGGCGGTCCCGGATCTCCCAAGCGAAGATGCTGGGACACTCCCGCTTGTATTGGCTGATCTTCGACACCACCTCGGCTGTTGCTACGCGTGGTTTGGAGCCGCCGATAGCGCGGGGACGGATTGATCCAGTCTCGTAATACCTGCAGGGAGAAATAATATAGATAAATAATATTAATACGTTAACATATATTTTGGTTTAGATAGCTGAGAAATTATGGAGACATGGCGTTAGTTATTGAAGTAGCTTTGGAAGAAGAAGAAGACGAATTACTAAGGACGGATTGTAACAGAGAAATTCAAATGAAACATTCTCATCAAATGGGCACTCAGCACCATTTTGTTTTTTTACAGTTAAATTCCGATTCTAAGTCCGTTTCAGCTTTTGATCAAATTGTGATCAGCAGAAGAATAAAATTATCATGTTTATTTATAATTATATAGCCTGATGGGCTTTTACATGATATATATTTTACAAGATTTACTGCACAATTTAGTGACAACAGGAGTTTTTTTTAATGTTTAGATCAAACCAAAAAGACAATAAAAATGTACATTGATGGTACATATAAAGTTGCATAAATTTAAATGTAGTTAATATAAGAAATGAGATAAAAGAAGAGAAAAAAAATGTACAGGTTCATTATACATAATTTAAAAGTGTATGTAAGTAAAATGGTAAAATCACCTGTCTCATAAAGTGGAAGGAAGCATAAAACATGTATTTATTATAGCAGATGTTAATGTCCAATTGAATAACGTTAACATGTATTTAAAAAAGAAGATTTTTTAAAATTATAGTCAATTAAAAAAGGTTTTGATAAATGACAAAATTCGAGCATTCATAGAACCCTGGTCACACATTCATCTTGCCAGAAGAAACGAAGATCAATAAACCTAAAATGTGTTGAGCTTATTAGCTTTTTACAAATCAAAATGGCACTAAATGGCTATTTGATGGCAATGTTACATTTGAATTGCTGTGAAACAACTGACCCTAACTTATTGATATTGCGTGATGAAACTGACACTAATTGGAAAGGGGAATCTTTACTTGTTTTTTTTTTATGTAAGTGCCGCACTATAGTCCCAAATGCTCTCAACCAGTGAGACTATGGCATCCCCAATTGGGGTATGTTGTGAGGGATAGGAGATGGTGATTGGTGAAGAGCCTGCCTTTTCAGTTCTAGACACTATACACGGTTAATGTCATTAGAATCAACGATACAACACTGAATGGTGGTATTTTACAACGATGATACTGAAAGAATCAACAACTCTATATATTAAAATAGAAAATAAAACATTTTTTAACTTATTTCCACTTGTTTAAACAAGTGGAAATAAGTTAAAAAATGTTTTATTTTCTATTTTAATACTATATAATTCCACCACGTATAACAGTGTAATAAATAAACTCATAACTCTATATATTATTTTAATGAATAAATTGTGAAAAAACACAAATTAAATTTTACTTTCGCACGCTTGGATTTGAACCCGTGATCTGTGTATTTGTAGCCAAAGATCGTAACCATATATTGGCGGCTGTTGTACGTGACTAATAGAATTATAATTAAGATACAACGAACCCTCTCCGAAATTGTAATTTGAGAAACGCCCACCTCTAATAAATAGTTTAACTAACTTCTGATAGGGGTTCCATAGTCGTTCAAAGAAAAGCGATTTTATATTTATTGTCTCTTGTATTTGCGACATCTGTTGAAATTGTTGAAAATGCATCTGTTGAAATTATTGGGCGTGCATATAATTTGCAGGTAATGCATTTTTACGCAAATCAACTTATTTTTCTCGTTGTCTGGGTTTTCGATAATGTACCAAATTTTCACTGTTTTTTTTCGAAGGTTATTTAACAAAGATAAATACATGTAGCTATACTTCATTTATACTTTATTTATAAGGCTTTCTGAAAACTTACCTCTTTATCCTAAAGCGCACTTGAGACTAAATTGACAAAAAAGAGCATCATAAATGATCTAAAAACAAATTTATTTAGCAAAGGTACATTAAGTAGGTGTTTCTGAATTTATGTTGTTTTAATGGAAAAAAAGTAATAAAAAACATTTTATTTATTTTACGTTAACTTTTTCGTTTTAATTTTTTTTCCCTCGATGTCTTCAAATACAACCTGTTAACTTAGTATTTTGAGGTTTATTGAGCAAAGTTATTTTCTTAACAACTATTACGCCGTTTTTCACAGGGGAGCCTAAGGAAGAACGGACAACCAAATAACTTAGTCTTACCACACACTTCTTGCTTCATTCACAATCATACATTGACTAATATATTATACCCTTCTGTTATTCTGACTATTGATATGACCCGATTAAGCATTGATTGGGCTACGTCTTCATCGGGCCGACTTCTTCTACCATTCTAATTCGGTCATTTATTCTCCTTGTACTCCTTTCTTCGTTCATTCTTTCTATTTTCTCAAGCCATCTAAGAGTCACTTTCTTAACCTTACTCATCACGTTAACAGACATTAGTGTTTATTTATGAAAAAAAGCATTCTATGCGAATCTTTACATTTTTCACATAATCGTACACGGTTTTAGATTAAGTTATTTTCTTGCTTCTTCTGGTAAAATTGATCAAATATCACAAAACAATCTTATCATAAAATCGCTTCCTTTAATGAATACAGAAAAATTCAAATATAGACAAATGAAATATTTTCGTTCGACATAAGATTTTGACTAAATAAAGCTCTCTCAAAGTAAAATTTATCTTAATAGGCTCCGTTTATTCTAAATTAAGAGCATGGTTTGTAAAGGTGGTTAACTTAAGACGGCTTCACAATCGGGGCAGTCATCGCCAACCTTCCTTTTCGCTTTGAAGCATTACCGATGTCCGCGGGGTAGCCGTGCGAATGATGACAACACCGAACCTTTTGTACGCATCGATACTCGCTATACGGTGCACGTGACACTCGACCAGGGTACGACAACCTTTCATTCAATTGTTTTTCCAACCAAATGTGAGAAAAAAAAATTATTTCGTCTCATTTTTTGTTGTTATTTTATCATAAGCTGTCCTTGGATTTGTACAATTGTTCAAAAATTAGAAATATTTTTGCTCGGTGAAAACTGGAACCATTGATTTTCAAGGCTGTTTAAATGAGTTGAAAAATTATGTTCACCTTGTTTACGAATAGCCTGACGATATTTGAAAAACTCCTACTACCATCATTGTTAACGAAAGATGCTACTTGTAGAATTATGGAGGACTTAGCTAGCCGAGAAGTTGAACCCACAACGCCTGGATGACTAACGATGATAACTCGGCCACTGACAACTTAATATAAATATTATTATGTTCTTGAATTAGTTTTTCTGACGACAGCTGTAAGCCATTTTGTAAGGATCATCAAAAATAATAATCAATATGACAACACACAAACCACAGATCAAAGACCTGGCATTGCTTGTAAAAAATAAGATTGAATCGAAATCTATGACATTTAATTCAAAATTCATACACCTCCAGCAGAGTTCCACCCCTTTACAGTGCGTAGAGCGGCCATCTTGGACGCTTTACCGCATTAATAATATTTGTTCTAAATTTAAAAAAATAATTAATCCGATAATAGCCAAGAAGCAATTATTTCATACATTGTGTTATTTGATTACGATATGTACCCCTGCAATATACATAAAAAACTTATTAATTTGTGAAATAATTTAACGTTTATTCCACGCGGAAAAAAAACTGTAGGTGATTTATTAAGAGATATATAAACTATTTATTTACTGTAATTTTTTTGAAACATATAAAAACGAAAATACGTAATCTTTTGTCTCGTTTCTTTCTTTCTTCTTTCCTATCCCCTGTATTTGTAATCGAGCAGAATCTATTTTTACCAATGTATTAGTGGGTAAGTACCTTCAAGTAAATTTCTACCTTAGCTTTGTGCTTATATGTATATCCCTGCCTGTTTCTTTTTGGTTCTTCTTGTTTGTTCTACTTAACCTCCCTTTTTCTAATTTTGTACTGTTTTGTATGTGAAACTTATAATTTTGGTATAAAAATACCAATGTTAAATTGTAACTTTTAACTCCCACCTACGTATTGTAAGTTCCTTTAGTCCTACAATGAGTTTCGTAACTCACCGGGATTGCTTTAGCAAGAAATAAATTAAAAATTAAATCCAGCAAGTTTCCTGATAAACTTTTAGTAAATTACGAATATATTATGAAAATGTTGGAGTACGTATTCATGAAAAAAGGAAAATTTATGCATTTAAACGAAAATTCTTTATATATTATCAAGGCATCGATAAAACATTCTTAAATTGATGTTTTATTAATAAGGCCTGTTAGTTTATCGTGAGTGAATAAATCTATTTCTCTCCTTAACTAAAGAATTACAATCGGTTTATACAATGAGGGGTGTTTTGGGCCAGCGGTTTGGATTTGAATTGTATGCAAGTCTACACTTTTATTATGAGACTGATGAAATTTAGCTTACTCGACCTTCAAAACAAAAGAAACATCGCTTTTCATGTGAAATTTCGAAAAAATCAACCCACCCCCCAAAGAAAAATTTTGATACTTCTTGATGAAATTCCGGACACTTGACGTTCGATTTAAGAGAAAAATGACTATCTTAATCTGATTTTCAAAAAAGCTGTAAGCTCGGACAACGTCGGAGACTTCCGATAGTATAAACTAAATTAAATTAATCCAATGCGTATGATAGAGAAAATCTGTTAATTATATGGTTTGGAGCAGTTGGGACTCTTTTGCGGTATTCACATAAAAATATGAAATATTAATTGTAACCTATATTAATTGATTATTATAATATTATTGTACAAATATATTTTTTATTATTCACGTTTAAATGAATTGACGTTCGCTGCCGTTCACCGCCTTGACAGCAGCGCATAGAGCCTAATCGGAAATGACACTATTGCATGAAAATATTTGTGTAACACAATACATAGACCTTGCTTGCCTAGGCCGGGCCGGGGTTCGAACCCGCGCTGACCGCAGGCATGCACAGCACCCAGCACGATGCCTCACTGTATCGGGTTACCACGGTGTCCTGACTTACTAACTTGGTTCTTGTTACCTACCGGTTTAGTATTGTTATTAATGTAAAGAGAGATCTAAGATAAATACTTAAATATAAAGTCAATCGTCTTTTTAAAAAGTAAAACGGAGGCGGTTTACACAATTCCCGTTAGCAATCAAGCCGTTGGCCCATTGTGCTATCTCTCATTTCATCCCATTCCTACTGTTGGCGTGACTGACTTCTGTCGGGTTATCTCTATGTTTCGGTATGTCTTTTCTATTTAGCTCTTTTATCTTTGGTTTAATGTCTATGGAATCGTAATGCACCTCTGGTATTCCGTTCTTGCTTTTGGACATCAACCCGATCTCTTTAGTAAAGTTTACCAGGACTGTCATTGGATATTTTGCTGTCTCCTGGTTCCACAATGTGTCTTCCCAGGACCTGAGCGTTGTTCCCATCAGGGCATATTTGCCCCATAGGTGAATTGGAGTCTCTTCACATATTCTGCATCTATTTGTGTTTTCCACCCCAATGTTTCTCCTAAGGTGGCAGTATCCCGTCGCTAATTTATTAAGAATCTCTTCAAATTATTCAAAATCCGGTTAGTAACGGGATTGTAGGCAATTAATAAATGATTTGATAGGTATCCTGATAAACTTTAATCATGGAATCATGTTATAAAAATCCTAACATTTTAGAATTTCGTCATTTTATAGAACACGTATTGCGATATTATTAAGAATTTACTAAAAGTTTACCAGGAAACGTCGTGCAGTCCCGTTTAAAATCGGATTACCATTAATTTGAAGAGATTTATAGATCTGTAATACTCGTTTTTCTTTGTATACCAGTTCCCTCAGTGAGTAGTCGATCCTTATTGAGTAGTTGAATGGTTAGTCTAGGGTTTGGTTTTTTGGATTGTTTCGTTCGGGATGCCCTCTCCCATTGCTTCAAATGCCGGGATTTGACCCACCTTTCAACACGTTATTTGTGGCAAGTTTCCACTTCTACGCCAGCTCGGATCACCCAAGTCTATCATCAATATTTGGTAATAATTTATTGGAGCAGTTGGAACTATTTCCCGGAAAACATGGAACTCATTAAGCCGCAACCGGTGTAGTTGCAGTCACCGAGCGCTTATTTTAAAGATTCCGAATTGTGTGAATGAAAACGACAGAACACACAGCTGACGAATGTCTTGACCTTTAATGGAGGCACATATCTGCTGAACCAAGCGACTGTTTATGCCGACTACAAGCTGACTAACTTAAGCACCCCACTGTGACCTCCAATAATGCAACTACACCATACGAAGGAGATGAACCTAACTTAACTATCCCTCAGCCGAGTGGGGGAGTAGGTAGTACCCAAATTTACTATCCTCCTTATATTAGCTTAAGTACTTGAAATATCATTTTCATATTTACGAATAATTGTTATATCTGCTTTACTTTGCCGATTTAAGTGTTGGGAACTCTTTGTAAAAAGTAAAAGGTCTACTTATAATTGTGTTTATTTACGTTACAAATAATAGGTCTGCTATTTAGCTACACTGTTCATTACCCGAGGGTTGGTAATTCTCTGTTTCTAGAAGCGAGAAGTCTGACAATGATACCCCACAGGCAATTGCTACACTCTAGCGACATCTGTCGGACTCTGGAGTAAGCTATATGACTAGCGCCATCTATCGCTTAAATACTCAACTTATTACTATACATCACAATAATTGACTGAATAATTGGGATTTCTATTGTTTAAAAGCCCATAAGACAGAACAATGCATGGGGTCGTCGGAAGACCCACTTGGTTACAGACGTTTTGTTTGGAATCTTGGCCTGTCAAGAGTTAACCTAACGTAACTTTACCCCTTGTGGTGATTTTCCAACGAAAGCGGCACTATACAATTAAAACAATTTGTTTGCATTATGAAGACGGTTGAAGAGGGGGTAACAATCGTCAGCAATTATTTCACAGAGAAAAATGATCCTGTTAAAAAAGTGATAACATGCCAATCTGTCCTAATAAAATATTAGTCAGTCAGAATATATTGAGAGAACATGTGTTCTTTACCTATTAAATATCTTGACGGAGTGCGAAAATATCAGTAAGTCAATATCAATATAAGTATTTGTATAAACACGTGTTCCACCGTCCTCATAAAACATTCGCTTTTAACTGGTGCTTTGTTAGGAACTCTGTTAATTCATTCGTTAAATGCCCGCAGTCCCGTTTTTAACAGGAAAACGAATAATTCGACCAGATATTTAATAAATTTACAGAATTTTATAACAGTAAATTTCAGAATTAAGGTTTTTTGTTACTACCTTACTCACTGGGTAGGTACGCAACGTTGTGTCAAAAGAACTTTTGGAGATTTAAGATTTAAAAAAACGAACACTTACGACGGGGTGTTTCATGGAATTTGAACAATTCATCGAATTTCAAAGTTCATTTTCAAGTTCTGTAAAAGTTTCTCAAAAAATCTCTTATTATTTCAGTTCCGTGAAATAAAAGGCCCATAATGGAATAATAACAGAATTTGAATAAAATTTTCACGGATTTTTAAAATTAACTTTGAAATTTGATAACTTGTTCAAATTCTCTGAAACAACTGGCCCTGATATTTTAAAATGAATAGAGAAAATTGTTCTAGAACAGCGTTCTATGGCATTCAACGCAAGTACCTACCTAACTATTTTTGGTTCGTAATGAATTACTAGGTACTGAAAATTTCAATTAAAGTGAAATACAAAGAAAGCCAGTTTTATTGCCTAAATTTCGGTTAGTTGGCAATACAGTTGAAATTTGTGAAGCCGAAAAGTAAGTTTTAAAAACTGTTTTGTTTTGGACTTTAAGGCCTTGGGAGGTTAAATATAATAGTTCAACAACTTCGTTGTTAACAGACCAATTGCTATGTCTGATAGGCGGAGCCAATTTAGGCATGCTGAGCCCGTTGTATAGGTATTCTATGGAGCCTGCTCTAGGAGGTAGCAGCATTAATCCCCTGTGCTACAGTGTTGATTTTGGCTTCGTGAGAACGAGTCATTCAAGTCGGCTCGTAGGTGGAAGGAGCTATCGGTTACTGTTTTTCCTCCTTCATTTAATCCGGGATACTTCGAGACCCGAATTAACACAACCCTCCGTACAGCCCTATCTCCACCCGCCTTAAAATGCTGCTTAATCGGGTGGCGTAATAGTTCCCTGTCTTTACACTGCACAGACAAAGGCGCTCTTGCAAGGTGTCACATATAAAAACAAACACTGTTGTTAATTCCGTCTAATTCCAAACTAATAATCTATAGGATAAAAACAATATTATTAAATATGATAAAATGTATGTTAGTATCTCCGGATAGGTACCGATATTTAAGTATAAATCATTATCAATACAGTCATCAACGGCCCCACAACAAATGACCACACAGCCAGCCAACAACAGACCGCGTTGGTGAAAAGCTCGTCCTATCGACGATCTATGATCTATTAGAGTTGGTTAGGAGCCCGTACCGCTGTTTACTGTAACTCGATACGTCTGTAGAGGGGGTTTAGACCCGTAGACCTGTTTCACGGAGTTGTTCCGCGCACTGGACCAAAAAATAGGTACCATTGAATTGCGGCCCACCCAGTCATGCTTTTAATGTGAAAATTCTAAGAGTTTCTCAAAATGTTTGTGTTAAATTCGAAATGAATAACTCTTTGATTTACGATTTGATCAAGTTTAAGAACAGTTAAATATAAATTATTATTACAGAAAAACCATTAAAAAATCGACGAATTTACACAAAGAAAAATGAGTAGGTATTGCTAATTTATTAAGAATCTCTTAAAATATTCGTAATCCGATTGAAAAAGAAAGAATTGACAGTTTTCTTAATGAACTATCAGTAAAATACGAATGATTTATGGCGATGTCGGAACACGTGTTCACAAAAATTATAATATTTTCGCATTTTGTCATGGTGTACTATCAGGACAGACGCAGGTGTATGAACACGTATTCATGCTATCCAGTTTTTAACAGAATTTTGATAAATCAGCAATACTAATTTTTCTTCGTGTACTTACTTACCTTCTTCAAAATCAGCTTTTGAGTTGCTGTTTGCTGACAGATTGCTCATCTTTCAACTACACCTGATATTATTTTTAGAGTCTCAAACTTCCCACTATTACAAAGAGCTATTTTGGTAGGCATATATCTACCACTGCACTATAGATATAGAGCACCTGTTTATATAGTTGATATATGGTAAGAAATATGCTACAAATAAGAATGCATATACTATACACATACCTGTACTGCATAAACATGTACCCTGTGGCCGAAAACCACATAAATATATATGATTCGCCACCGACAGAGTGTCATATACTTACTAATTAATTATAAAACGTAGACTTTTAATATTTTAGAGTTTGCACAGTATTTTTCCATCAAACTCTTGCTTGAGTGAGCCCTTTGGACTAGTGAAAAGATCGATTTGTTTCTGGCTATAGTCTTGAGTTTGTTAGCAAATGCACAAATTCTTCAGGGTGAGTTTTATGCCTTTTTTTATTCTTATCTATTAGAGGTTATCTGATTTCGTCAGAGTTCATACAATCCTTACCATTTTTTAATTTATTTAGATATTTATTAAGACAAATATTAAGGTAGTACCAGCATACAAGCAGCCGTGTGGCAGATTTGCTGGACTAATTATTTTTTTAATATAATCTGTAAATATCTATCATGTTTTATTATTATTGAATAATAAAATTGTAGTATTACTTAAAACAGAATTTTTTTTATTTTGTTTTTGCAAAAAAGTCATTTTTTTTTAAGGATTCTTGATTTAGCACGTAATAGTATCTCATCAGGCAAATTCTAGCATAATGTTTACGTTAAAATTCAATGCAGTAGCAACAAGAAAGTGTAGTGGAAGTCACTCCATGCACTGGAAATGTTTTCACATTTGCAATGTGTCACTGTCAGGACACGTTATAAAAGTGATACCACGTGACATCTACTGACAATCATGATATTGCGAAAATCATGCAGGTCGTCATCGGTATATATATTACACGCTTGTACTAACCGTGCCATAGACTTAATTACTTTGTAATTATAAATATATACCGTGTAATTTCTTCTATTAATCAGTAAGCAGATTGGTAATTTCATTACAAAAGAAAACGTACTATTTGATTTTTTTACATTGCCATTTTACAGGAGGCCCTGAGGAAAATAATGGCCAAGGGAAGAAATTACTGGGGGGGGGGTTCAGTGTTTCGAGGAGTGACGGACGCATGAACCTTTTCTCCCATTGCATTATTATAAAAAAATTTAAGATTAAAATAAATTATGAACTACGAGGTTAATTTATCCTTTATTCCGGAATATGGGGAGGTTAGTGCAATCCCACACCACCCAATGAGTAGAATATGATATGAGGTTTAGATACAATTTTTTTATGTTACATAAGTACCTGAACACGTCTGTCTCGACACAGGTGTACCCTAGTGCGACAGATGTCGAAAAATTTATGTAATAAAACTTTATATTGATGAATAAATAAAAAAAAAATTACTATACAGTCCTGTTAAAGTGCTACATAGCAATTTGTCAACGGGTTCTTAATTTATTAAGATATAAATATTTAGCAAAATCAACACTCTGGTTTCTTCTAAAGAAACTTTTTCCTAGGAGGTGATATTTAAAAAAATCATTGTTTCTGATCATTATTTCATATACAAGTTACATATATCGCTGCTCTTAAAGCGACACGAGGATTTGCTAAAAATTCTATCGTCGAAATCATTAGTATCTGAACTGCGCTTTGGTTCCTTGAACTTTTCGTTAGTTGCTGACCTTAGATTTGACTGTCGTCATTGTTGCATTAATATATTATGTTAGTCGACAAGGAAACTTCATAATGTTAACGAAACGTATTTTATCTGTTATTAATAAATGATCATTTAGTTGTTAAAAGTTCTCGTCAATCGAATTAATATTATTATCCACTCAACCCTAAAAGTGTTACAAGTCAGAATGTGAGTTAGGTTTCGATATGTCAAAAGTATGGCATCGTGAGTTGGACCCGTATCTTGTTTCTTATAGAAATTTAAATCTTATCTTATATTTATAAATAAAACTTGTATCGGTGTAGATGAAACTGGATGATTTATTTTAGGAAGTTTGAATCATACTCGACCAGTTTGGAAGATACAGGTAATGTATCTGTACAATATATTATGTAATGAAATAAAATAAGTAGGTAAATATAATGGAAAACCTCACAACTCTGCTTACCATTCATGCTTCATTCACATTCATAAATCGCTGCTACAATCTTTTCCTGGGTGTCCCCGTCATATTTAAAAAATTAACGCATTTCGTATCAGTAAAAACAATTTTGAAGGATTGCTACATGCAAAAAAGGGACATTTTGAACAACACGTAAAAGACAGACTTTTTAAGGATAGAAATAAAAAGTGAGACATTTTGGAAAACACTTGGAAAAGACATAAATATAGAACCTTTAATGGGTACAAAAATGTTTTAAAGAAAACATAAACAAATAAGTTTTAAAGTCTACACATGAAATGGAAATTTTTGGAAGATATTTAAAAAAAGACATCTTTGAAGGACACATTGAAGGGGATACTTTTGAAGAACACAAAAAAAACATTTTTGAAGGTCACCTAAAAAGAGACAGTTTTGATGGACACTTGTATAGTGACATTTTTAAAGGAAGAAGAGATAATTTAGAGGGTCACACAAAAAATTGTATTTTTGAAGAACACGTAAAGGAGACATTTTTGGAGAACACATAAATAGAGCAATTTTTGAAGGACACATAAAAGAGAGATTTTTGAAAAAGTAGCAACGAAGTTTAACTCACCTCCCCAAGATCTTGCTGACGCAGCCATTGGACACCTGCAGGATTCGCGAGATGTCGCACGGCCGGGCCCCCGAGTGCGCCAGCTCGACTATCTTCTGCCGGGTCGAGTCGGGCAGCGGCCTCCCCCCTACAAACACCCCGCCCAGTTGGTTAACCCCGCTGTGACCTGCCAACACCAACCAACACACGCCGCGGTCACTCCCACTGGTCGCAAGGGGCACACCACCCACCACTTCCACCCACCTGGTGACCCCAGGCGACCTTTCAATAGTGGACACGTAAGGGGAAATCACACTAACTAACTAAATTACTCAAATAACTACACATTTAATAAAATATCGTATTATGGATTATTTGTTTCATAAGTCACTTCTAATACAACATTATTTCCTACTCTAAAAATCTACATGACATGTTGATGCTGTAAAACTGTCCTCCACGTCACTGCATCCATTATATTCAATTGCACGTTTTGTAAATGTAAAACCACAAAACAGTCCCAACTGCTCCCAACCACCTGGAGCCAGTGAGACTATGGCTATCTTCAATTGGGGTATGTTGTAAGGCTGAAGGTAGTGGGAGAAGGGAAGGAGATAGAGGACTACCTGATTATTCAGATGTGGTCACTAAACACGGATAATGCCATTTCAAGCAACGTTTCAATTCTGAATGGTGGTCTTACATCAGGGCGATACTGAGAGTATCTTCCTCTCTGCAACGTGCCGCAAATATACTTTATGTTATTTTTAATGAGTATTTTGTGAAATAACATAAATTAGTCAAATAAATTTTAATTGGAACCCGCGACCTCCAGCTTGCTAGTCGAGAGCCTTACCCCTCGACTACGAAGGCCGTTGAAATAAATGAGCAAACCGTAACATACGCATCAGTGGCAAAAGACTAACTCATGATGTTTTGGGTCACCTTGAGATTCTTACGTGACCAGAATATCTTTTGAATTTTCTTTTTAGTCGATACACATCCGTCTTGTCACATATTGTTAGATTGTTGGTTGATTTTTAATTAAAAAAATAAATATCTTTCAAAATGAAATTTAAAATCACCCCTTAGCACAGACTCAAAATGTTGGAAGCTGAAAATTATAGCCTTTCATATTCTTAACAGCTGGTTCTTTTATTAAATTATTAAATGTCCTGCGAGTATTTTGTTTTAATTATTGTTACAGCTGTTTCGGCGTTCAAGGTCATTATCAAACTACTTAGCCAGTAAAACCACACTGAGACAACTCATTTATTAAATAACTCATCTCCTATTTTTATTTGCATGACGTTTATACGTCCGGAATTAGAGTCCTTGTAAGAGCCCTGAAAGAGTAAACATCTTTTACTTATACCTGGGCGGAAAGCTGTGGATAGCTTCCAATGACGTTTAACCTTTAGGATACGACCAACTACAATAGCAGTTCAGTGAAATCATGACTACCTTCAGGTGCACTGCAATGTGCAGTGTGTAGAGCTGGTTTTAGAAGTTTTGAACGCATTTCAGTACTATCCATGAAAATTCCCAAGTAAAACGTTGACATTGTAGATATCTGTCAATTATTTCAAATATAATTTTCAATATTATATTGGGCTTTGAGATATTTACAAAATATTACGCATATTATAAGGGTTACAGTGATTTATTAATATTATCATTTGGAAAATTTATTGTGTGAGGAACTTACTGTTAAGATTTAATTTCCGCAAAGAAAAGAAAAACATATTAAAAAAATCAGAGCAGAGTTGCAATACTTCTGTTCTGATGTAGATATTATTATTATGCATGAGAGCATTAGACGATCATTAGAAAGAAATTGTAAAATTATTTATTTTTTTGCTTTATGCTTGTGAAACAGACATATGCATTACTAAATAAGTTTAAATTGGCACCATCTAAGGTACACCATTAATTTGTTAAAAAAAATGTTAATTTTCTAGAAATATTTTTAAGCAATCCAAGTACCTGCTCTAAATGTTATTTTAAGATTAAAAAAAAATTGAATACCACACGTGAATCCCAACTTCTTCCAACCATCCGAAGCCAGTAAGACTATGCATGGCATCTTGAATAGGGTTATGTTGTAAGGCTGAAGGTAGTGGGGAAGGGAAAGACATGTGGAAGACAAGGGTGGATATTGGGAAGTAAGTTAGCTAAGAGCTTCACAGATGCACTCGTAGAGGGCAGTGCATAGAGCTTGCTTGGAAGTCCGCAAGATGGCAGCCAGTAGTCAGTAGTCGCCAGGACCAGTTAGAATACTCCCAGACAAACTTGGTGTGTTCAGATCTCATTTAGACAGCTCCTAGTTAGGTCGACTATCGAGTCAACATTGTAATACGCGAAGTATTAAAAAATCCCTGATTTAACACAAAGAACCAATTATTTAAAATCTCCTTCCACGACGAGTTAGAGAACTGCTTGTGGAAACACAACAGTGGAGAAATACCTGACTATTCAAATCTGGCCACTAAACATCTCTAAAGCCAATTCAAGCAACGTTTCAATTCTGAATGCTAATCTTTCACCAGGGCAATAATGAGAGTATCTTCCACTCAGCAACGTGCATCAAATGCTGTATGTATATATATATATATTATTTTAATGAATTAATTATTGTGAAACAACAACAAAAGTCTTACTCCTCACCGCGGAGGCCATCAAGTATCTATCTATTACCTATTCTAGAATATTAACCATACATTGCAATTTTTACCACAAATAAGTAAGGACCATTTAGTTATCAAAACTGTGATGTAAGCACTTACCAACAATACCAGTAATAATAATATTATACTTAAATCATAAAAATAACTTGTAAAACACTTTTAAATGTCAATTGACCTAATATTTCACAAGTTACTATTTAGGTACCTACGCAAAGAAATAAATTAATTACCTACATCGTAAATTCTAAGTAAGTACCTGCGTTTTTAATTTTGATTTCCCCTTTCGTGTTCAATTTTGAAAAATTTCACATTTCATTCAAGTCACACAATCTCACTACATATTGCATGTATGAAAATTAAACAATCTTACTTCTAATTAGCCTATCAATAATAAATTAACGAAACAATTAAGTATATTGTAAAAATGAATACACAAACATAGATACCATTTAAAAATTAGTAAAAATCATTCCATCTTGCGCGTTACATAAAATAACATAATGGTAACAATTAAAAAAAATTAAAATATATTGTTGACATTCATATTAAATTTTGTATGGAATGACTGGTAATTGATGGGAAATATAACAAAACACAAAAGGTTATGTAAATTTTCAACAATGAAAGTGAAAACGGTAATTACGTCTGAGATCAGATCGATTAATCGCCCGGGATCCTTTCATTGGATAACTAATACCTATGCCATACGTCACCCCAAGTGACTCGCCACGTTTGGTGACTTAGCAAGGGTGCCCGTGTTCATGGAGTGAGTTTTGTCCAGGTCCTGGTGGCGGATGCGTCTATCCACCAGCTGCGTGGCGGGCCGGATCGGGAGAGGTCGGTTGAAGGAGACCCTTTGACCTCTCCTGCCAGACTCTCTCGACACAAAGTCTTGCAACGATGGATTGATACCTGACTCCTGGACACACTTACCCAAAATTCCAACCCACCCTCCATATATTTTCGTTCTTATGACATACTCTCCATCCTTTATTTGAAAAATCCTGAACACAGCATTCCCAAAGATAACATAGGCCCCAAGGAAAATTACCTTACTCAAGGCCATATGCGTTGAGTTAACGCAAAGAAATAACTAAATTAACCACCCGTAGCACGTTTGACCGGTCGGTGGCCGAGTTGATATCGCGTTTGGGTCCCACCCAGGCGTAGTGTGTTCAATTCCTCGGCTGGCTAAGTCCTCCGTCACAACACAAGCAATATTTTCAGCTTACTGTGGTGGTAGTAGGAGATTTTCAAATATTGTCAGGTTATTCGTAACCCGGGAATGTTTGACTTACTTTTTTAGAAAAAAAAAAAAATATATATAATGTCAATTAAATGTTTCATATCAAATACCAGTCACCCTGTATGCCTATATTAAGTACACAAATTCGAATTACTTAGATATGCCATGGTTCGCAAAACAAATTTTTAAAGGATTTTATTGCCATAATTGCTAATGAAGTTAATGAATGAGATTTGAGAGTGTCCTTAAAATTCCCCTCTTAAAATGTTACAAACTTCTTAAGACTTTTTTTAACACAAAAAAATGCAACAAGGGAACATTGTAGGAACTCCGGGATAATTAATTACTTTAATTTTCTTCTCATTTACGCCTTTTCTTAATCAAAATTAGCAATTAAGTCTCATTTTTTGCATTTAATATTGTGATCCAGATATTTTTTGTGTATCGCAAGAAGTTGTATATTTTTCTTGAAAAATGGAAAGGTGCAAAATATATCATGTAGAAGTCACAGAATTGCAATTAAAACAATATTTTACTGTCACAAAACAAAGATTATTATGGGTGCAGTTTTATTCAGTAATGTATTTATATTAAAAAGCGTAACTATTTTTGTAATAAAAATGAATATACATTTTATTTAATGGATAGATACTATGATTACTATTGTGCAAAATATTGGTACTTATAAGTAAATCATAGATCAAATATTGGTAATATGGTTTCACATAACTTACCTGTGACAGCTGTTTCGCCTACCGAAAGCAATTGGAAGGAAGCCAGTTGGCCATTACGTCCATTTTAAGATTATCGGAAGTTAGGCGAAACAGTTATCACATGTATCCGCACCAATTAGAACGTACAGAAAAAACCGTCTGATATAAATAGTGATAATTGTTGTTTATTTAAATTTATTGTTCACGTCTTACATTTTAAACTAACCAGGATTATGTAATCCCGTATATAAATTAATATAACTATATCTGCTTGAGTTCTTCAAAGTAAACACGCAAACAATAAACCCAACATGTTTTAAATTATCTTACAAGAATAAAATTATAGTAATGATATTTTCTGATATTAGTTAAGGGTTTTAATTCATTCTGCTATCATCTCAGTATCAAAACTTTACCCGTTGATAGAAGATAGGTAATCTAACATAATAATAATTGTGTTTATTTGCGGCGTCTGAAATTACATTACAGAAGTTAAACTCGAAGCGCCAGTCCCACCGGTGGGAGGAGCAGACCCCACTCGCTTCACCCTATCCACCCATTCGACCCCACCCGCCACAGCCAACCTCAGCCACCCCCAGCCACCCCTAAACAGCCCAGCGGCGGAGGGTGAATACTAAAGCCTTAAAAGCCTTAAACATTTCATGTTTGAACTTCCGTTCCATATCGCGTTTACTAGTCGGTAGGTATTAAACCTAAAGTTTTTAATTTCGCCCGTAAAAGGCCATAAAAGGGAACTTTGCGGCCTTTATCTCTCGGCAGTTTGAAATTATTATTTCTTTGAAACTAAAAGACCGCCTCTCCGGGCTTTTTATCTTTCGACAAATCAAATATTATACGCAAGATATTTCTCATTTTCAGGCCTATTTTTATGCCCCCGAGGAACTTATTGGGCGTGAAAACATTGACCGGATTTCAGAGTTTCATGACAGGTAAAAGAAATGAAGTTTTCGATAATAGCAAGAATGAATTAAAATTTATTTATTAAATTATAATAATATTTCAACCGCACACTGGGGGTAGAATCGTAGAAAGTGCAACTAACTATATTTTCTGATGTCTATATAAAACAAATGAATTTTACGTGTTGGTGTCGAAAATTTTAACTTTTTCAGTGATTAAACCATTATTAAAGATTATGTAGGTAATGATATGTAAATTCCTAAACTATGGGATGACCACGTGGAAAGAATAGCCATGACATGAAACTAAAATTCATTACATATGTCCTATAGTGACAAATATAGTCGGAGCTGAACGAGGATGATGTGGAACGACTGCCTAGAAGAGATTTGAGCAGGATAAAAAGCTCTGATGACTGAAGAAAAATTATTCAGGTCGGAAACAAGTGGAACTTTTGTCGAAGAGGCGGTGAGAGAGGTGATGACGATGATTAATTATCTGTAGTTAGCTAAAACTTACGAACATTTTTTTCAATCACAAAGAACATTCTAAATAGATTTGTTTGACATAGAAATTGTATCAGTTTACACGTCTTACTGCGGTATTACACCCAGTGTGCGATATGTGTGTTATTTACCTGAGTGTTAGAATATTATATGAATAAGTATGAATTCAGTTTCGAATATATTATATTATACAGTACAATTACATGCATGAAGTGATTTTAAACAACTTGCTACGGTAGGCTCCTCCAAGACGTTTTTGCTCGACACGTACTCAGTTCAGACCGAACCTTTTTAAAAGTAATGTACTTTAATTTTTCACGAGGGCCTTTATAAACTTGACAATCATCTGTTCTTTTCTGAAATGTGCAGGTGAAGGCAACATGCAAATTTCAACTCTAAATTGAAATCAATTTGTACAACATCGATTAATCACAAGTTATTCTGTCTGAATTGAGTATCATACAATTAACGTCAAACTGGTTTCAATCAAGGTTCAAATATGTCTCGGAAAAATATTGAAAAAACAATTTACGCTTTACCGTAGTTACAAACTGTTTATGCTGTGCGAACGACTAAATATAACTCGTGAAACTGTGGGCTTTTTATTGGGTAAATTCTGAAAAGAGTACCCTAGACTGTGGAATTTAGTTAAGGTTTAAAAAACACTACGTGTTGCATTTGGCCAAACTGAATCCGAAAGTGGAACAAATAGCTCTCCTGTTTAATCTAACATAATGAGCTTTTCAAAGGGGATGCACATGATTGATTTCGATAAGTATTAGCTAGACAAGCTATAAGTAATAGCGATAAACTACATGAGGTTTCGCGCAAAAGTTAACAGCTGAATTAAGATCGTATGAATGGCACAAAACGAGGAAATTCGAGGGATCTGTTAACTGTAAAGACAACAGACGACAAAACTTCAACTGGCAATTTATAAAAAAACACGTTCTGTAATTTTTAATCCCGTTCTTGGACAAACAAATATATGATCATAAGTCCAGGATGATCACGATTATTGCAGTGGGAATGTGCATGAGCATAAATCAGCTTTAAAGAATCCTAATGTTATTCAGAGTGGCATTCGTAAGCCTTCAAAGTGAAGGTAGCCGTAACAAAAGTCACGTATAAGAAGATTTTTCTAAATTTAACTCATACACACTTGCAGCCAAGAGTATGAAAGTGTATTTTGTCATAAATTCAAACCAAAAGTACCTGATTTTTATTCAGAGAGGCATCAGACAATCTCCGAATAGGAGAATGCTGTAGAACCAACAAAAGGGACAGTTGCTTTAAAGGCCTGAAATTTAATGCTTCTTAGTCAATTTTTCCAGAGACGTATTGTAACCGAGTTTGACAGCAGAGGGCTCACCGCAGCAAGGGTGTGCCAGCTCCACGCACTCTATCCTCAGCAGGGAGCCTCCCCCGCCCAGGGAGCTCCCTAGCGACCCGCCCACGCTACCTTTGTGCGCCAGGTCGTCCATGCGGTCCATCAGCCCCGCGTCGGGGGGCCACGGGCTCAGCCCTCCCAGCTGCTGCGTGGGGAGCATCGGGGTGCACAGCTTAGCTGGAATTAAAAACACAAGTTCAATTAATTCTTTCTTCTTCGTCGTATGGTGGAGGAGAGTTGGCGGAGGTCAAAGTGGAATCTTGGGATTATTTAGTTTTGTATTTTGTCGGTGCCAATATATTGGAGGTCTAAGTCCTGGGTTGTCCTTTGCAGGCCGCATTTGGAGCAGTCCGATCAGGGCGCCAACTTACAAAATTACAAAGGAGCCAGGGAGCCAAGGCGCTGGTAACACAGCGCCCTTAAGGGCCGGCTCTATCTTAGTGCGCTGCTGATGTTATTTGTCTTCTTCGTTTGTTGGGTGAGAGTTAATGGCAGTCAAAGTGGAATCCTGAGATTATTTAGCCAATGGATAGCTTTTTCTTTTATGTTGGAGCAGAGTTAGTAGGAGCTCAACGTGAAATGCGCCAGCCGAAGGTTTCTTTCTTTTTATGCTGGAGAAAAGTTGGAGGAGGAAGAAGTGGAATGCTGAGGTTATTTAGAAAGTTGACTGCTTTTTTTTATTTACACAATTCATGGACCTTTTTTATTTATTTATTTATTAATTGATAACTTTGATTATAACTTTTTGCATCATCATCATTTGCATCATCGCACAGCAACTGTACGGATGCAGTTTGTTGAGGCCAACATCTTTAGTGGGAGAGATAAAGTTGGCAGTATGGTGATTTGGTCCACAATAATGTGCTTGTTTCCGCGTCTGAGTTCTTCTTATTGTGTGCACCATTCAAAATACTGCACATATTCGGATTAGTGTGTTTTTTATTATAAGAGATCTTGCAATTGTGTATGAAAGTAAACTTGTATTTCGTGGCCATGTCAATGGGGTATGACAGTTTGCATTAAAAATGAACAAGATGAGTATTTTGGGATACCCATATGTTTGTATGTATATTGTACTTCCCTATTAGTCTGCGTTTGGCTGGAGATTAGATCGGATGTTTGAAATCCTTATGAAGCGGGAGTTCAGATTTTTTTTGGATTTCTCTAAATAAGGGGGTGGGGCTACCATAATAATAATAATACTTGGATGACTTGTATAGCGCCGTTTTTGTGCAAAAACACCTCAAGGGCGCTGTGGCTATATCCAGCATCTGTGGCTATATCCAACAAACTTTCTTCTGGGCATGTTCGGATTCCACTCCTTGCAGCTTAGCTGCTGCGAGACCACCTGCAGAAAAATTTTGGAATGCGTAGGTCTCTATGTTCCTTATAACTTTCTAAACAGCGTCATCATATATAGATTATTCTATTTTTCTGCCTGTGATAAATGTTTTGGGAGGTTTGTCATACGTGCCAAAACATTTATATATTTAATATAAACGGTGTAAATATACCATAAACAATAAATTATATGCAATGACATCTGAAAGTGTAATAAAGTACCTACATTACTCCTGGATATTTAAAGTAAATATAGGTATAGTTATTATGCGTCAGTGGGGAGAGATTCAAAAAGGAAACCCTATTATTTTTTTAAACTATCACTTTTTGGTGGTTTTCTTACATGTTAGGAGGCTGATTTGATTCAACGTCCTGGCCTTGTGATCTAGGAGGTCTTGTTGCCACATGGAGAAAAATGAGTAGGTACTGCTGATTTATTAACATCTTGTTAAAAACG
Organism: Hesperophylax magnus; assembly: GCA_026573805.1. Classification (NCBI taxonomy): domain Eukaryota; kingdom Metazoa; phylum Arthropoda; class Insecta; order Trichoptera; family Limnephilidae; genus Hesperophylax; species Hesperophylax magnus. The sequence continues at coordinate 4,427,862 of JAIUSX010000016.1, forward strand.
TGATGGCAAACCATATAAAAAAAAACAGAAAATTTAGAATATTTTAGAGAACGTGTTCTTGCAGTTGCGCTTAATCTAATAAATATAGCGACGAAATGCGAAAATATAATTTATGTGAACACGTGTTGATCATAATATATTGATAATTTCATTGATAATTTTTTTCAGGAAATCTGTCAATTCATTTGTAAAAGGTCTGCAGTCCAGTTTTCAACAGGTATAAGAATAATTTCACAAGCTTATTTATCAATATTTTTTATCAGTAAGTTTTCGTCGTGCATCACTGCTTGCAATTTTCAATTTTTCTTGTATTTTGCTTCTTACCCTTATTTCTTATATTATTATTATTTTTTTAATTATTTTAATATAGATCATATGGGTTACATTAATACATACATATTTTGCAAAATATAATATTTAGGTTCATAATTGGTAATGTATACCTTATCAGAAAAGAGGAGCTCTTGTGCCTGATAAGGGAGCCACGATTCTTACTTAGATTCTATGTTATAATATGAAATTATTAATAATTTTATATTATTAAATTAATTATCTATTAAACTTACCTATAGGAATTTTATTGTTATAATAATAATGGTCGTTTTGATCTCCGAAGCGATATTTAGGATACATCAAACAAAATTATTAATCTAGAAGTGACCAAAGTACCTAAATGAGAATGTGTCATTTGAACGATTGCTATACGTAAGATCAGCAATAATATAACAATATAAGACACTTCTCATTCTTAGGTCCAAAACTATACAATTTCATGCCTGATGCTTGGAAAAAAGAAAACACAGCTATTCTTCATAAATTGACCACCAATTGGTTTCATCAATTAGGTAGAAAGGAGAGTGAACTTTTACTACACAAAAAATGAAATCAAACACAAACCAAAAACAACAACAAAAACTCCAACAAAAAAAAAGTAAAAGATACCTTTATGTTCTAATCTTTATCATTATGTGTATATATGTACCTACCTAGTACTTTTAAATTAGAATGCTACCCAAGCAGAAGTTAATCTTATGTTTAATTGGATATTTTATTTTATTCTATTTCTTCTCTTTGTTATTTATATTTATAAAAAATATGTTAGTAGGCTTAGGCACCAGTTAAAAGTACATATACCAATTATTTCATTATTATTTTAATACTATACTTATCAAACAACTTATCAACTCATCCTAACTTGACTGTCCTAAAACGTGAATCCTCCTAGTTGGGCAGTCAAAACATTTCTTAAATAATGTATATAAATGTATAATCTTTTAGTAAATAAATAAAAAAAAAAATATATATATATATATATATATATATATATATATATATATATATATATATATATATAGTGTAATATACATGTCGATTAGTCGACCTTATTAGGTTTCAAATTATAAGAAGTTGATTAATAAGCATTCAACAAATCTAAATATCTAATGTATTTCTTTGCAGTTATCTAATAGGTACCTACCTAGAAGATATTGGATTTGTAGGTATTTATCTACCAAAAAAATACCTGCAAATAATAGTACACTAAAGAATGGCTGAATGTAAAATGATAAGCCTTATAAAAATTGCAGCGGGAATGTTAATCATTCACAATTTCAATACATATTTCGAGGACAACTCCAAAAATTCCAAATTATCGACCCAAAACCAGTATCTAAACTTTACGTTTTCAACCCAATTTCAGATTCTATCAGATAGTTATTTAGATAATGAGTTGGTCAAGAAACTTTAAAATAGATACAAAGATGAAAACCAGGTGATTTTTACCAACTTTACCTTATATAACAAATAATATCGAAACAAATATATTATGATGCTCTTTTGAATAGAAGAAAATGTCGGAGACGCGCTGAAGAGACCTACCACGATCAAGTTCATCAAATACTTGCTAGAGTCAGACCATGTATCGAAATTCGGCATAACAGAGGAGTAGTATATTTGTATGAGATAGACAACGAATGTGAATAAAACGTGAAAATGCATCGTTTTGTGGCGTTCTATTCGTTCTTTCTACCATGCGGTAAAACGGTTTGTTGATAATAAAAATACTTGCAAATTTTTATAGTAATGTGGGTAAAAACCACTTTAAGGGCTTTTTACGATTACAAAGTAGAAAATATTAAAACGAATCTTCAACTAAAGTTCATTTTAGATCGCGGCTTAGTTGAGACTTTATATTATAAACTAAAAATAGTATTTTTTTATATAAAGAGAAGACATTTTTTATCATAATATAATATTGATAAATTATTTAAATATAATATATTTTCATAGATACGAGTTAAGTACCTACTTTTATTGGTTGTTAACATACTTTTTTATTACTTTAATTCAAAAATTTATGGCAAAACAAACATTTACAAAAAGCATTTCAACCCTTAAAAAAAATTGAAAATCAAAATGCTTAAGAAAAAAGCTGGGGTCACCACTTTAGATTGATGACCTGCCCGACTGAGGCAAGGAGATAAGCCTGCAAAGGGAGGCCAAACCATGAAGGAATACGGCTTCTAGTGGAAGAAGGTAGAAGCCTAGAACAACCCTTACAGACTTCCCCCTTCAGGACTTGCTTCACGGGTTATTTAACGCGCTTGATAGGCGACTGTATTGGGTTATATCTGCTCTGAGCAGTTTGTTCTGACCCCGTCGGTTGTATCGATTTGCAATAAAAGTGTTATCGAATTTCAGTCTATTTTTATAATGTTTATTTATGGCGTAGGCGCGTGAAATTTCAAAAATACCTAACAAGCATGTAACATTTAAAAATATACATTTACTACATATCAGTTTAAAGTTTTCCTTACAAGTTCTTCTAATGGATGTTGGTAGGCACAAATACACAAATTCAAACGAAATTGAGAGGAGCAAATTTAGATCGACCATCATCTCTAAACATAGTCTGAATAATATGTACATAAGCTCAACATCGGATAAGAGACACGTTGAAGGAGCTAAATTGTATGTCGGTGAAACTATATGTTTGAATGTTTTGTTTTTAAATTTTATACGTAAAATTAAAACAGACTTTAAGATTTCTTTGGTTTGGCTGAGATTGAACCTTCCTACCCAGGAACTTGAGTCAACAACTATACCAACTACGCCAAATGCCGATCGGCTAGGAGTGCTAGGTTACATATTTCGTATAGATATTAACTTCAGGAATTTCCTCTGATTTCATAGAAATGCGGATAGGTCTGCATGTGTGTACGTGATTGTCAACAAAATGTTTATAAAATGCATTATCATTAACAACGAGACTACCTACCGAGTTTCAGCTCGACCGGATGTCAGGAAATGGGTTAATTTCCGCTTCAAAGATATGCATTCATTCATTACCGAAAACAAAATTAATATAGATTTAATTCAAATAGGTGTATTAAACAAGGAAAAATCAAGCACCTCTTACGCACCAAGCCGTTAAAATATATAATTAAATTAATGCATTTGAAACATGTTTAATTTTTAAAACATATCTGCCATAATAATTGATGTTTATTTTGTACTTACATTGGTATATAGATATTTATGTTAGCAAAATTATTAGCACACACGAGCTAACTTACTCCTGAATGCCTTCGAAAACGTGCATTAAATAAATTCATACTATAATCCTATGAAAGAGTTAGTTAGGAGTAAGATAATGTTAGGGGACATTTCCGTCGCAATATTCACACATTGAGACCACACCGAACACAATATTCACACACTGAGACCACACCGAACACAATATTCACACATTGAGACCACACCGAATACAATATTCACACATTAACACCACACCGAACACAATATTCACACATTGAGACCACACCGAACATAATATTTACACATTGAGACCACACGGAACACAATATTCACACTTGTTCAAATTTTGCAAATTCACTTTGTGGCACCATTTTATTAATGAAATAAATTAAAACACTTTGTTTTTACGACGATAATATAGATTATCGATATAACTTCGATTATCGTGGTAAAAACAAAGTGTTTTAATTTATTTCATTAACAATATTCACACATTGAGACCACACCGAACACATACATAACAGTATCATATATATGTTGAAAAACAGATCTTGTATAGTTGAGATGTGCTGACAACCTAAAGAAAACTAATTGCTTCGGATGAGGAAGAGACCAATAAAATCGGCAAAAATTTAAACAGTCGCAGGGATGTCGGAAGTTGAATGCCAGAAAACTTTTATAGAAAACGAATGATTTTTATCGCCAGGAAAGGGATCGAACTCAAAGACACTAGTTCGAGATTAATCTTCAGCATAATATTTCATGTATATATTTCAGTAAAAATAACTATAACAACCAAAGTGGGTTTTATTTTAAAATTTAAACTGCTCGTGATACTAGATTTGGATATAGTATTTTATAGGCGTAATTTTTTACTAATTCCTTTCGCTAAAACAACATTTAGCCATAGAAATTTAGGATACTTTGCAACAAAGCTAATAAACAATGCGCTTTCACTAAACATTAAACAGAATACAAATTACACACTAAATATAAATTAAATGTATCACCAGTCAAGATAGATCAAATATTAATATTATCAAGTATTACCAATGGTAAAATGAAGATTTTTTTTATTTTGTTACATTACATAGTTTATAAAGATATAAATAAAATTATAAATAGATTATAAATTAAAGGTAGGTTTAGGTGCCTTCTTACCTACTAATAAGTAAGAAAGTAGTTTTTTTTAACATTAGTTCCACGCAAGAGGCATATAATTTCCCTCAGGACCAATGTCATCTTTGGGGATGCTGTGTTGGGGGCTTTTTTAAGGAAAAGAAGTAGATTAAGTTTTGGGAAGGAAAATATATGATGGGTGTTAGGAAAATTGAGGTAAGTGTGTCCAGGGGTGACGGTCGTATGAATCCATCCCTCCAACTACGGTACAAGGAGAAAGGGACCGGCTGGAGAGGTCAAATGGCCTATTTCAACCAGTCTCTTTCGATCCGGTCCGTCAAGCAGTAGGTGGGCAGACACACATGCCGCCAAGACCTAGACAACCCCACGCTCAAGAACCCGGGCACCCCTGCTAAGTTACCAAACCTAGCGATCCACTTAAGGTAACCTATGTCAGAGGTGTTGGTTATTCAATAAATGGTTCCTAATGCCTCCCAAACTAAAAAAATGCAGTTGAAGAGCATGCAGGAAGACATGGGACGATCAAGCACATCAAACACGCACTTCATTTAATCGGTAGGTATATTAGATGCGTAACGTTTGAATGTGATTGAAGCAAAGAGTGCCTAGCAATACGGAGTTGTGTGGCATAAGTTGATGAATATCAACCAACATATTTCTAATGCTCCCCTTTTCCTCAATTTTCCATCTGCAACACACTTAAATCCGTTTTCAACGATGACGTAAGCTCAAATTTAATTATTCTTTAAGCCCCTGATGCAGTGCTACTATGCTGGCAGTCATTAAGCCTTCTAGTGGTGAAATAATCCCCTAAAAAAATCGCCTTATTAACACTTATAAAAAGCGACACTTGTAGTGCGCCTTGTGTTAAAACACGCTGAGAATTATACGCATTCGCGCTTCGTTAATGTTGAGAGGTTCACTGTAAAAATATACTGATTTCAATGAAACAATTGTAAAGGGTTGACTCTCTAGTCGACTAATTGGCTGACTCTCAAGTGCTTTTTGTTTAACTCCCAGTTAGTTAACTGCCACCTAACTGAGTGTCAGATTACTTAAGTTAAAGTTTTATTTTTTGGTAAGATGTGTACCTATATCTTTTCTCGTTTAAAAATAAATAAAAACATTTCGGGTTACGAACAGCCCGTATATGTTTAAATTCTTCGTTCTTTTGGGATAATGATACATTTTCATAGTTGACTAGCAGAGTGAGTACCTGTGGAAATCACACAAATTTGTCCACTTGGCTAACCGGACCTAGCTGTGTTCGAACACGTGTTCCGACATCGTAATAATATATTGGAAAATTACTAAAAGTTTATCAGGAAACCTGTTAATCCAATCTCGTTTTTAACCGGATTACCAATAATTTTAAGAGATTCTTAAAAAAATAGCAACATTCATTATTCTCAGTGCGTTTACGGAAAAAAATTACTAAAATGAAATACTTATTGTTGGTTTATTAAAAATCTGGACAAATTATTCGTCTTCCTGTTAAAAACGGGACTAGAGGCCTATATTCAATGATTTGGCAAATTTCATAACAAGCTATCAGTGAAGCACGAATATGCTATGAGAAAGTCGGAACACGTGTTCTTCAAAATAATAATATGTTTGCATCTCGTTCATTAAATTTATTCGGACAAGGTCACCTTCGTGAAAACGTGTTCAGATATATTCTAAATGACCAATAATTTATTAATAGTTGTGATATGATGGATGGAAAATTAGGATAATCGGTGGTGATCCAAGAAGACATCATGAACAAGAGAATCAAATAGATACTTGAATCGAATCGTTCCAAGAGGCGGGAGGTATTGCAGAATACTAGATTTGCATTAGACAATGTTTAAAAGAACGATGGCTAAAGAAGGAAAAAGTGCGACACGGTATAATAACCCAAAAATGCATAATATATATTTAATAGCAATTTTAAACTCTATTTCGGAGCTATCCCGCAGTACCTACCTATCTAATTTTGTAATATCTCTAGGTACCTACCCAATATTATTACTATTTTTTATCTCACTTCATTCCACGAATACGAAACGTTTACACGTAAATTGGTATCTAGGTAAATAGGTACATACCGGAAATATAGTAGGTAGGTACCTACCTACTTATAATATGTGAAATTAGTTCATGTCACAAACTACCTAAATAATATGCCTTTAGATAAATAATACTTGGTAAATACTTAGGTACGAACTACACTTAGGGGCAGATGCTGCACAGAATTTGAACAATTCATCAAATTTAAAAGTTATTTTTCAAGTTCTATTTAAATTCTGTTAATATTTCCGTTCCGTGAAACAAATGGAACAAATAATTAAACAAAAAAAATAACAGAACTTGAATGGAACTTTCACAGTACTTGCTACTATATATTATTTGCCTGTATAAAATATAAATAATTAAGAATAATAACATATGTACCTACATTTTTAGAAATTTATTACATATTTGTACAGCGCCCTTGAGGTGATTTTGCACAAAAACGGCGTTATAAAAATCATCCAATTATTATTATTATTATTTACTTGAAATGTGATTAAATGTTAAAATTCTGTTAATCGAACAATTGGCCCTTGGTACCTTGGCCCTACTCCCTATATACCTATTGATTTGACATATAAAATCACTCCTTGCAAATATGTTTAGTCTTTTTAGAATGGTAGGTAGGTACTAACTTTTTAACTATTTATTTTATGAATATATGATTAAAAAACCTTTACGGCCCATTTTCACTTATTTATGAATATTCTGTGCAAAGGTTATGTAATAATTTTTTTTTAAATGTTGGAATTTTTGTTTATGTAATATCTACATTACATATGTTAAACTTACGCATATGTCGGTACCTTCCTATTTAGAAATATATCTACTTAACTTCTTAAATATCTACCTGATGTGATTTTATAATTTTAAAGTTTACTAAGGTAGGCCATAAGTATTTTTAAGAGGGTGCCTATGTAGAATTTCTCTATCGATTGACAATGTTGTTTTAAGCGCTTACACAAAAAATAAGTTTTTATAGTGTACTTAGTGTATTTTTGTTAATCAAAAATATAATTAAATATACCAAACTCACCTTTTTATAGAATACTAAGTATCAAAAAACAGGATTGGTAATCCTACGTACTTCACAATAAATATTAAAAAGTCACAATTAATTGCACACTTGTTTAACACTCCACAACAATTTAACCAATTAATTGTTTATAACAATCAATAAGATGATGATACTTATCTTAATAAGTAAATTTAAAATAACTTTTATTTTCAAATTCCTTACATATTATTATTATTTTTAAAGATTTTTAGTTTTTTTAAATTTTAGTTGCGTTTTGTTGCACTAACAAAAATTAAATAAAAAGTATAATATACAAAACGGAATTATTTAAATATAGAACTGTCATCATGATTCAAATATCGAAAACGAACAAACGAAGCGAGCTTTTCAAAACAACAAAATCGGTACCCGGCGACCTCCGCTGGGGGCCAAAGCTTTACTACTGAACCTTAACGAGCATGGTTTATATTTTCTGATAACGGTTTAAAATAACGCCAAACATGTTTATAACAACACCAAGCCGCACTCAAAAATTATCCTTAATGACATTAACAATAAAGCTCAAAATTATTTGTTTGAATTGATTGCGTTACGTCGTTTTGTATGCGATGGTGTTAGGTAGACAATCTATCCCGCTTTAAGCGTCAAAACAAAATACAACATCCATACCTGTACTATATTGTAGCTGTCTCGCTCGCACTCATTGGTATTGAGTCAGCTTTATATATCTGTCTCTTTCGTAAAAGCTCCCCGTGTTCGAAACATAAATTCAAAGTTGAAAGCTCCCCGTTATCTCCGGCCAATGGGAGCGCGGCTCCGTTTCGACGGACCAATCAGCGTGGGAGCTTTGTGGCGGTCGCCGCCAATGGGTTGATACAATTGATTTTTTTTGCAGGTTTCGCAGTATTCCCTGTGAAGTTGTGGTGTTTTGTTGAATGTTTATTTAGTTTGGTTATGGTATGATTTAGTGTCGGCCGTATGCCGCCAGGCGGTGCACGGCATGCCCGCCCTTTTGTAGGAAAACTGTACAAAGCCTTTGATAAAGCCCCGAACAAAAAAACAACCAACCATATTTTCTTTCTGAAGTCTTTTCCTTACAAAAATTTATGTCTAAACTGTTTTCTTTGTACCTTTTTGTGTTGTATCGTAATTAATTTAAAACGATTTTCTTCTCCAGTGATGAAGGCGTAATTTTTATTTTTTTTATTTTATAATTTATTCTTTTGGAACAATATTTTGAGAAAAATATAAATTAAGATTATATTATAATCAACTCGGGTCATTCCAAATATTCATTTCGTTTCTTCAATAATTACATAATTACTTTGAGTCGCCATTTTAATTATATGGAAATAAAATAATTTGTATACAGCACTATTTAATCGAAAAACGTATCGAGGTGTTTAGAAATAATTATATGATCGAATGTTTATCCTGACTAAGAAACCACTGGTTTCGAAATATGTCGACCCTTTTCGATTGAATAGTGGTGTATGCAAAGTATTTATTTTCATGCAATTTTATAGGTATATACTTCGGTACCTAGTTACATAATTCAGGTAGGTACCTACCTACCTAGACGGAGTTTACAAATATAGGTTTTATTATAGGTAGATATTGAGCTTAGTGCGTAGGTTACTAGTACCTACTTATAAAGTTATTGCATTATTTAAATTCCCCCCTTGCACCCAGAGCCGTATTTAGGAGTAGGATGCAGCCTACCGGCCCGCACCATACACATGCCTGTGTAATGGCAATATGCTGTATCTGCAAAAGCTAGTTATCAGATAAATGACTTTGAAAGTTAGATTGAACCATTATAAACACGAAATAAAATATTTACAAATATCACGTATTTTGAAATTGACGGTAAATTTGTTTTTTTTTTAAATACATTTCAAATTAAGTTAAACCTGTCAACAAATTTTCAAATGTCTAAAAAGTTTACAGTCGTTAATCTCAAAAATAGATTTGTGGAGATATAGCATATTGACACATCGCAACAAGCGCATGTGGCACGGATAGCTGCCGATATGTGAGGCCAATACGTTGTAATTCAAACAACCCGACCCGAATGGCAACGTTGCGGTGTTGTAATGTCCTGGCAGAATGCTGTATTTTAAGTAGTAATATTTACTAATTTGGGAGGCGGGTTTGGGTTACAATTATTGGATAATCAACACCTCTGCCATAGGTCACCCTAGGTGGTTCACTACGTTTGGTGACTTTGCAGGGGTTCATGTAGTGAGGTTTGTCTAGATTTTGGCGGCGGATGCGTCTGCACACCTACTGTGTGACTGGCCGGATTTGGAGAGACTGGTTGAGGGAGATATTTTTGCTTCTCCTGCAGGACTCTCTCACCATCGCACCACAGTAGGAGGGATGAACTCAATCGTGCCTAACTCCTGGACATACTGACCATTCCTCATACTTTTTTCCTTCTCAGATCTTACTCTCTTTCTTTACTTAAAAAAAATTCTCCACAGAGTATCTCCAAAGATGACACATACCCCGAGGCAATTTTTTTTCACAGGGTCTCCTGTGAGAAGCGCATGTAAAAAAATATTCTGTCGTTTCAGAAGTGTTCCTTTTTGGAGTTACAGCATTATGCCACCGTAAATTCGTGGGGAAGAAAAAATACCAAAAAACCCTTTTACCTATCCGTTTTCAGCATTGAACATTTAAAAGGGGAAGAGCGTTTTTTAAAGAAAACTTCAATTCATAAAACTGTCGAAAAAATCATGCTCTATCGTTCCATCTTTTTCCGTTTTTTTCATACAACTAAATTCAAATATTACAAATCGACCATAAACCTGTCCTCTTCTAGATAGGTATCCACCATGAATAACCTGCTTAAAGTTCTTATATTATACATAATTTAAATCATCTAAGACTCCCATAACACGAGCATGTGCCTAGTATTGAGGGTTAAATCGTTATCGAATTAGTAAAAAAAATAGTTCATATTATGTAACTCTACGATTAGAATTGATTGAGCGCCGCAAAGTCACAATGTTATATCTATAGATAAGGCGCATTGCCATAACATGGGCGACAGGGCCCGCGCCACAAATTGTTTAAATTTAAGTTATGATGATATTATAAGTAACTAATTAATATATTAAAGTTACTTCGTCAGTACAAAGTGTAGGCGCATTTCCAAGTTAAGTTTTATGTGTACCTAATGACTACAGATTTCAAATCAATGCCTTTAGTTTATTTCTGTTGAGTTTCGCTATTTTCTATCTGTATTTATAGAAGAGTGTTATTCCGAGATTGATGAAATATTGCACACTTAACCTTCAAAACGAGAAGAAGATCTCTCTAAATTAGATTTTTAAAATAACGCGAATAAAGTGAAATTTGCAATATTTCGTGTAAATAACGCAAATTTTAGTATTTTTCGCGCGGTATTTTAAATCAAGAAAGGAGGTAATATTTTGCATTCTAAATATTATTTCTCTGTCTATGGTTTTTTTATAAGATTCAATCTTGAATAGCCATTGAATGGAACATAGCTAACTTGTACCCATCAATGTAATTTTTCATTGAAGAAGAGGATAATACTACCAAATCAAAGTGAAACATGAAACAGAACAAGACACAGAAAATAAAAACTATCACAATTTTCTGTGTCTTGTTCTGTTTCATGTATCATTCAGATTTTTTAGAACTAACTTCTTCTGTCATGATATATTACATTGATGGTTATAACTTTCAAAAGTTAAAGAAAAGTTTTAAACCATTCAGAATTCAGAAGTTGCTTAAATTTACTTTAGCCGTGTTTGGTGACCAGATCTGAATTGCCAAGTCCCTCAACTTCCTCTACCACATCTCCTTCCCTCCCCACTACCTTTAGCCTCACAACATACCCCAATTGGGGATGCCATTCTATAACTGGCTCCAGATGGTTGTGAACAGTTGGGAGTTCTACCCCTCGACCACGAAGGCTGTCAGACCAGATTTTCCTGGTAGTCTACAGGGTGAAGATTTTCTGATGATAGCTGACCTCCGATACTCGGGTAATATGTTCCTAGCAATATTATTTAAATCATCATTTTATTACGTGGGTTAGGTATTAGATAATCATTCAAGAAACTGTTCAGTACCAAATTAAAGAAAATCATATATTAAATTAAACAAACACACTTTTTTTCTTTACATATCTTAAATAAGCCCTGACGAAGCTTGAGATAAGCGAAACCCGGTTGGCTGTCATTATTAATTCATATAAAAAGTGGTGTATTATAAAGTGTGTTTTTGTCATTTAATATATAATGTCACAACCCCAAAGTGTTTGCAACCTTCGAAAATAAAGAAAATTAACTTGTAAACCAGTACCTTTGTAAACTGGCAGGTAACTAGGAAACCTACCTAGAAATCGTGTTTAAGGTTACCAAAAGTCACGTGAATACTACATTACCTAAGGTACCTACTTCAGTAGTCAGCATTTAAGCTCACGCGAAGACTTTCCTTTTAATTTTAAGCATCAGCTCGTGACGTCAGACCTACATGGCGACCAGGTCCTGAGTGATTCAGGCTTGGGGAAGAGAAGGGGTAGAAAAGACGGGGGTTGGAAGGGGGAAGGGGGCGGTTGGTTTCGCAGGCACTACGCAGAGGTGTCGCTTCGTGTAAAGTCACTTGTCGTGTAGTGGGACATTGCACGGTGGCACTGTTGCTAGAAATGTACAAATGCATGGTTTTATTTAATTTATTTTAGGATATTCTTAGGACTTTTCACAGGATATGAATAATTCATCAAATTCCATAGTTGATTTTCAAGTTCTGTGAAGGTTCTAATGAAGTTCTGTTATCATATTATTGTTGGCCAGTTGTTTCACAAAACAGAAATAATTTCAAAGAACTTGAAAATCAATTTGTATAATTGTTCAAATTCCGTGAAACAACCCGTCCTAACTGTTTGCTTTTATGTTGATATTGAATATAAGATTTTTTCAGAGCGTTTAACAAGTAATAATTTATGATGTTTGATTGTTAATTGTTAATTATGGAATTAAATTATTGTTAATTTATTAAAAATATGATCAAATTATTCGCTACCCTGTTAAAAAACGGGACTAGAGGCCTTTAACGAATGATATTTTTTTTTAAATGAAAATGAAAAATTTCATATCAAACTATCAGTAAATCATGAATATGTTATGAGGAAGTCGGAACACGTGTTCATCAAAAATAAATAATTTTTGAATCTCGTCCATTATATTTATTCGGACAAGACCATCTGCGTTGAACACGAGTTCGGATATATTCTGAATGACTAATATTTTATTGGGAAATGGTCATGCAGTCACATTTTAAACAGTATCTTGATTTTTAAAATGCCACACAGTACTTCTAGTACCTATTCATAAACACGATTCTAATCTATACTGTCAATATTTAAAAATGTCACGGAGTCAAGAAGTAATATTGCCTAATTCACCAGCACGTTAATTCATCTCAGAAAAAGTTTTTTTTTCTTTCGCATGATCTTTAAATAGTTGTTTCGTAATACAGGTCCAAGTTCAGGCGTATACGAGCAACTTGAGCTGCAGGCAACTGTGTCGCAACAGTTATCTTGCATGCCTCAAAACCCATTACGGGATACGCGACACTAGGGAGTAATAATTGTTTATACTGTTCTTACAATTTGAATATGACACTGTATCCCAATGCCATCAGCTAAAAGTCGCTTACAATAATTCTTATCGCCAACTTTTCCGCCTATCGAGGTGCTACAGCGCCACGGAAATGTTTGGAGGGACGAGGACTCTATTTCACAGCCCTTCTCCGCAACCGCACGGGAAGCTTATGGCGCAGGCTACACCAATCGAGGAATACCACCTTCCCTGAGATGGTTGCTGGATGGAGTCCCCCCTGATGGACCCCTGGAGACCGGACACGGTCAAATATGCACCATAAGCGGGCAATAGCATAAATTTTTATTTTTGGTAATTTTCGCCAAAGTTTGTACATTGTGTTTTTGCCATGTCTCGATTTTTTTTTGGTTTTTTCATATTGACGATTGGCGATTTTCAGAGTTACGTATTACAGATTTTTAGAAAATTAAGCACATATTTATTAGTAGTGAGAAAAAATGAGTATTGCTGATTTATTAAAAATTAACTCACATTATTAGTAATCCGGTTTAAAACGGGACTGCATGCCGCTTCCTGATAACCTTTAAGAAAATTAGTTTTAATATCAGAACACCTGTTCATGCACGTGCGTTTGTCTTAAGTGTATATAATGACGAAATGCGAAAATATTGGTATTTATATCGTGACAAAACATTGGTATTTTATTAAAAGTTTACTAGGATACCTATCGATCCATTCGTTAAAGGCCTGTAATCCCGTTTTTAAACGGATTACGAATAATTTTAGGTGTCTAGGATTAATTTGGAGGTTTCTTAAAAAGCTTCGATAATATATTTTTGATAATACACAAATTTTAGGTAAATTTCCACTAACATTGAAAGAATTTTGATAGAATTCGTTAGTTCCATTCCGTGAACACATTTATTTATTTTTGAACACCCTTTTTAGGGGCTTTTAAATAGGAATAGGTATAAAATTATGAACTATTTTTAACTATTGTACATTTTTTTGTTCAAAATTAAACTCCCCCAGTAGCATTTTTTTCTTTTTACTAAGTGTATTGAAAAAATCAACGAATAATCCACATTATAACATTCCATTAGTATTCTGGGCAGTGAGAAATACCTACATATTATAGTAGTCCCAGAATTTTTGCACTGAAAAATTTTATACTGATACTTAAAAATAAAATATAAAAGTAATGGGATTGGCTCTATTTGAACTTTGTGGCGGTACATACCTACTAAAACTTCTTTTGGTCAAAGAAAATATTTATATCAGGCACCACTTATGTTTAATATTCTTCCAAATCATACTAAGAACGGGTTGTTTCAGAGAACTTAATTCCTCAAATTTCAAAGTTTTTCAATTTTCGAGTTCTGTGAAAGTTTTTTTCAGGTTCTGTTTTTAATTCAGTTCTGTGAAGCAACAGCCTATAATTATATAAAAAACAGAACTTGAATAGGACTTTCACAGAACCCAAAAATAAACCTTAAAATTTGATGAATTGTTCAAATTCTCCGAAACAACCCGTCCTTAGTCTACCAATTCCTTACTTAAATTTTAGAAAGTTAGTTTAGTAATTTGTATTGACAGACGATTGTCTTAATATTTTTTCGTCCTCGTCCTTTCTTAAAAAATAATATTTTATATAAGTCCCATTTGCTAAAAACTGAATGTCACCTTAGCTGTCTATATTATCCACTTTGTTTCTTCTTGGGAATAATGATTAATGATTAGTTATGGTTCAAATATTGTTACAATATACTGTCAAATTACGCATCCGGTAACTCATATAGTACATATTTTCTTTTATAGTGATTTGTTTTTGGGGTATTATGCCGTATTGCGTTACCTCCTTCTTTAGCCATCGTTTCGGATAGCATTGCAGTGTCCATCATCAGGGCACATCTGCCCTGAAAATGCTAATGGACACTGCAATGCTGTCCGAAACGTTGGCAAAAGAAGGAAGTAGCCCAACACGGCATAATACCCCCAAAAAAATCACCATAATACTTTTGGCCGTGAAAATCTCAAATCATACCATATTTTCTTTCTTTTTGAAATATTTTGTGTTTGTATGTAGTTCTTTATGGTTGTGATAACTCTTTATGTTTGCTTCACTCAAATGTAAATTGTTAACCTCGATACAGGCTTAGTTAGGCCTAGTGAGGTTGTTTTTTATGAGAAAAAACAAGAATTATGTATAGTGAGACTGAGATGCAATATAAATAAATAAACAGAATGGAAAACACAAAGTAGGATAAAAACGTGCACTACTTTGGCGAAAATGCTCATTTAATATTTTTCTCTTCTATTCTGTTTTTATTCAACTATGTAGGCGTATTTATGTGTTTTCACTTTGTTTAATTGTTTTATATTATTATTTTAAATATGGAATGTAGCTTTTGCATTGCACTAATTAATATTATTTTTTTGGAAGTTGTGCTTTTGACTTTTTGTCGAAATACCTACGGTAAAACAAATAGCAAAAAGATTAGGAATAACTTTAAAAATAAACGATACAAAAGTTAATTTTGATTAAAATAATACCCAGTAGTGACCATTACACGGAAAAATGAGTATGACTGATTTATTAAAATCCTGTTAAAAACGTTTCAAACAGTTTTTCAAGCCATTTAATAATAAAATATTAGTAAATTCAGAATGTATCGGAACACGTCTTCATACAGCTTCACTTAGGTATCCTGATAAATATAATGACATTATTAATATAAGAATTTTTATGAACACGTGTTCCGACATCCTCACATTCGTGTTTTACTGATAGTTTGTGAGGAACTTTGTCAATTCGTTCGTAAAAAGTCTTAGTCTCATTTTAACAGGAATAATAATAATTTGACCAGATTTTTAATAAATTTGCAATATTTCATATCAGTGTGTTTTCGCCATGTAGCCTTCGCAAAAAAGTTAGCACATGCAGGGCCGGCCCCTTAAAGGTGCAATTGGAGCAGTACGCTCCTGGTGACGATTTTCCAAGGCGTCAGAAAGCCAAGGAACCAAGGCGCTGATAATACCTGACACCTAACATAACGCCCTTGAAGTTTTTATTATCGACAGGCGCCATTTGTCTCAAGACCGGCTCCAAGCACATGTTATGTTGTTCATTAATAAATAATTACTCTTTTTATATTACTATTGACACTTTAGACCCTCGTCCCACTGGTCATTGCGCCATTGTTGAATTAGACAGCCACCTCTAGTCTGGATTCTGGAGGTTCCCTATCTTAACAAACGGATTGTAATCTTTAGAGCACATGCGTAAGGTAGGTTTGCTGTACTTGTTCTACCGGTATTACAATGAAAAACGCTCTGAGGAACTAGCATCATTGATCCCTTCGGCATCGGTACTTAGTCGGGAAACGCGCCAAACGCGTGTCCTGTAATTATTGATGCAACTGTATTTTTCAAAATTATAATAATAATAATATATTTTTATTTAATAAGGTTGCAACTGTAACTAAGAATACATGTTAAGTGTTCATAGTGTACATTTGTTAATAAATTAGGTAGTAAATAGAATTAACAACAGAAAATAATAATATAAAAAGAATAGGTAATACGTGAGGTTTTCCATAACTTACCTCACTAGGCTAGTGGTTAGCCAGTGTTGATGCAGTAATTAATTGATTCATCGAGTGTACGTAAGGTTTGAGGTGTGTTCAGATTGCGCCCGCCCTCCAACCACGTGGCATGCCAGATCGGGAGAGGCTGGTTGGGGCGACCATTCGACTGCTCCAACTGGTTTCTCGACCCGTCGCCTAGCGTCGCTTCGGGAGGGATATATTCATACGTCGCTCCTGGAAACTTTGATCATTTTCCTTCCCAGAACTTTTTCTCCTTCATTTCCTTAAAAAGACCCCCCACGGAAAATCCCAAAGGTGACATCAGGGAACTTATTTTTTTCAGAGCCTTCTGTATGGGGTTAATGTAAAAACGTTAACAATTTGCAAATGCGATGTTACTTTAATATAAAATCGTAAGCAATATTACTAACTGTCCTAAATTAAAATAAATGAATTGAAAGTACCTACGCGGCAGACGCGTTCGTGCAATGAACAACTCAGTAAAACTAATTCAAATCAAAATGCTCGCCTTATTATATTTAAAATAAATATAATAACATTCTTTCTGACGTGGATATCTTTAACACATCTTTAACATGGATAACTTAAAAAATATTTACTACAAAATGTAGTGTTTTGTTGGTGCCGAAATGAATCGATTAGAGACATCTAGTGAGAAAATTTATACGCATGCTTATTTATATTTTGGTTTGCATCTCTGCTATGGAAGGTTAAACAGGGATCGCATTTTCTATTAGACCCACCCTTTTAAAGTATTATATTTTTTCGGTAGATGTCACTGACGTTGAAAATTCTTCAATATATTTCAGCATATAATAAAATCACACAGATTGGTGTCGTCAAAAATAGCAAGGAAATTATAAAAAAAAGTATTTCAATGGGTTTGAACGGTTTATTTTATTTTTTCTAGAATGTCAACAACAAAACTAATTTTATGAAAAAATATAGACGTGGTACTTACAACTATAGAACAAGTATAAATGTGGTTAGGTTAGGACATTTTATACCCGAATGATGTCTTAGGTTGGGTTTATGTGAAAAACAACATGTGAGCATGTTTGGTTAAGTGAATATCTATGGTTTTGCCAAAAGGTATTTTCTTCTATTTTAAGTATTGCTGAAAATCAATTATTCGAACTTTATTCCGCTGGAGTCTGTATTTAGAAATGAGGGTGAGGAAAGCTGGCTTCATTAAGACGTAGTAAATGATCTCAAAAACACTGATCATAGAAAATCCTAGAAAAAGTCCTAAAACTCCGCCACAGGAAGCTGTAATCAAACGAATACAAATATCGTCAAATAAAAAAGACTCGTCATCATAATTTTCAACATTTAGTTGAGCATTTTTATCTCTCCCAAAATCTTAGTTAGCAAGATTTTGCCCAGTCCTAGGTATCTATACTCCAATCAAAAGTCATTCCACTCGAACAACTAGTGGGTCGAACCACTCGTTGTTCGAGTGGAATGACTTCGTCGAGAATCGAGGCTCTAGACTTATGCACTGCGCAGCCAATTCCGCTTCGAACAGCGCTTTGATGGGGAGCCGTGTTTGTAAATTAAAGACAGAAACATTTAAGAAGGTCTAAGAGGTGAAAAAAATTTAGTAAATTTAAAATATCGAGGAAATTTCAACTGCACGAAGAGTAATCGATTATTGCCCTGAAGATAAATTTGACAAACCTGATTAATAAAACATCAAAGTAAGGACATTTTATCGTTTTGTCTTAATAAATATCATAACGATAGTAATGAAACATTACAAACATACAAAATTTTATGACAAATAATTTATACTAATAACAATTCCTAATAAGGTACCCTAAGCGTTTAAATTCGAAAGGCACCAATATAAAACAGCTCCAGGCGTCAAGCCTCGGGGCCGAGGTTGCTCTACATCCACTTTAACAATATCTATATTTTACCCGTGTATATTTTTGAAAATTCAAACAAATCGATTCAATTTAATGCCTAAAATAACAATTTAAAAAATCAGTAATATTATTTTTCTTTTTCGATACGAGCAATACAAAAAATGATGTTTAAGGAAAGCACTCGAACTTTAACATATTTATTGAATAATGCTTTACATAAATTACCACACGGAATTTTAATTAAAACTACGAATAAGGAAGCAAAATTTGATTATTTGAAACAGAAGTATTTGGTACTCGAACAATACGTGTTTTGCCGAAATTCAAATGTTAAATTGTCACCAATTGACCATTCAGTGTTATTTTGTTTTTTGACACTTGAAAGGTCCTCATTAAATGCCGATTCCAAGGACGGGTTGTTTCACAGAATTTGAACAATTCATTATATTTCAAAGGTTATTTTCAAGTTCTGTTATTATTTCAGTTTTGTGAAACAACTGGCCAATAATGATGTAATAACAGAATTTTACAGTTTTTTAACAAAATGCGAACAGAAAAATAGGAAAATTATCATCTTGTTAAGCTCGTCAGCTTATTACAATTTGTTAGACTCGTGAATTTCTGTGAAACAGCTGGGTAGATTTCACATATTAAAAGCCCCAAGAGAATAGAGAGGGAACTACGAGAACCCTAGTTTAAATATAACGAGGGTAGGTTGATTGTTGATTGATGCATTTAATATTTACCTAGCAAATCCATATTATTATATCGCATTAGCCTGTGGGTCCCAAAGAACACGACTTCTTTAAAATTGATCATTAATCTCGTCACTTCATTCCTAAA
Organism: Hesperophylax magnus; assembly: GCA_026573805.1. Classification (NCBI taxonomy): domain Eukaryota; kingdom Metazoa; phylum Arthropoda; class Insecta; order Trichoptera; family Limnephilidae; genus Hesperophylax; species Hesperophylax magnus. Next base: position 4,447,534 of record JAIUSX010000016.1, read on the forward strand.
ACATAATACAAATAAAAGTAATATACACTGACTTGCAAATCTTTGCACAATCGACAAACTTTATTTACTGTTAAGTTTTTTAGCCATCTCTACGGTCAATCGTAAAAGGTTTTATCGAAAATCTCGGTAACTTCACGAGCACCAACAGTTCATGTCGAATAAATTAAGAATTAGTCGTTGTAAACTGTTAGTTTTTAGATTCTCACGGCCAAAAGCATTTTTGTTGTTTGTTTTTGGGGTGTTATGCCGTGTTGCGCTAACTCCTTCTTTAGCCGACGTTTCGGACAGCGTTGCAGTGTCCATCATCAGGGCAGATCCGGTAGATCCGAAGATGTGTGAATTTTGGTTGTCGAGTTTGTGCTTATTTATTTGTGGCCTGGGCCCATCCAAGTGCGAAATGCCAACGCAAGTGGCGACATCTTGTGGCGAATTCTGAAAGCTCAGTATTTATGTTAGCCTGGGTCCCGTCCAAGTGCGAAATGCCAACGGAAGTGGCGCCATCTTGTGGCGAATTCTAGAATTAGAAAACCGATTGACAGCGATTAGAGTAGATGTACCCAGTATCAAGGTATAAATGCAATGGTTTTATATTGTGTTATTATATGGTATTGGAGTATACTTAGACATGTTATTTGCGTTTAGCTTTGGTGTAGCCGTCAATTACCGGATACCAAGAGCTGTTGAGCTTAGCTCCGTCGTCTCTATTGATATTAAATGGATTTTTGTAGATTTCAATTGCCTCCATAATCAGGCGTGATCTATAAGTTTTGGGTCTTCCCAGGACCTCGGGAGCAAATCCAAAGTAATGGCCGGTTTCAATTAAGTGTTCGGCGATTGCCGATTTATCAGGGTGGCCAAGTTTACAAGCACGAAAATGTTCTGCTATCCTTTTGGAAAATTTCGCCATTTGGCCTCATGGAACGGAGAAACTTAACGAATTCCTGGACCATCTTAATTCTCTCCACAGCAAAATTAAGTTCACAATGGAGCTGGAAAACCAAGATAAAATCCTGCCTTTTCTAGATGTGGAGGTGATGCGAAAACACGATGGTAGCCTAGGACATACCGTATATAGGAAACCAACTCATACGAATCGATACTTACACGCTGATTCGCATCACCACCCAGCGCAGAAGAGAGGACTTATCCATACGTTGGTGACCCGAGCGACCAGAATATGTGAAGAAACAAAACTTGGAGCAGAACTTATAAAACTGACCGATGCACTGGAGCGCAACGGTTACCCGGCAAGTCAGACTAGGCAAATTTTAAGAGCCAAATCTACAACAAACGAAGACAGAGTTGAACAAGACTCAAAAGGCTGTGCTTTCCTGCCTTTCGTTCACAATGTGACAGACAGAATTGCCAGGCTGTTGAGAAAAGAAAACATCAAAACTGTCTTCGGAACCACCACCAAAATCCAAGACCTACTGAGGTCTGCAAAGACTAAGTTTCCTCTGGAAGCAGATGGAGTGTACAAACTCAGCTGCTCTGGTTGTGACAAGGTTTATATAGGCCAGACAGAGCGGACGATTTCCAAAAGGATAGCAGAACATTTTCGTGCTTGTAAACTTGGCCACCCTGATAAATCGGCAATCGCCGAACACTTAATTGAAACCGGCCATTACTTTGGATTTGCTCCCGAGGTCCTGGGAAGACCCAAAACTTATAGATCACGCCTGATTATGGAGGCAATTGAAATCTACAAAAATCCATTTAATATCAATAGAGACGACGGAGCTAAGCTCAACAGCTCTTGGTATCCGGTAATTGACGGCTACACCAAAGCTAAACGCAAATAACATGTCTAAGTATACTCCAATACCATATAATAACACAATATAAAACCATTGCATTTATACCTTGATACTGGGTACATCTACTCTAATCGCTGTCAATCGGTTTTCTAATTCTAGAATTCGCCACAAGATGGCGCCACTTCCGTTGGCATTTCGCACTTGGACGGGACCCAGGCTAACATAAATACTGAGCTTTCAGAATTCGCCACAAGATGTCGCCACTTGCGTTGGCATTTCGCACTTGGATGGGCCCAGGCCACAAATAAATAAGCACAAACTCGACAACCAAAATTCACACATCTTCGGATCTACCGGATCTGCCCTGATGATGGACACTGCAACGCTGTCCGAAACGTCGGCTAAAGAAGGAGTTAGCGCAACACGGCATAACACCCCAAAAACAAACAACAAAAAAAAGTTGTAAACTGTTGTTTGTTCGTTAGTTATCTGCTGTCATGGTCGGGAAGGATGAAAAGTTCCGAGATTATCGATATAACCTTTATCGATTGATCGTGTTAGACACCATGACCATACGTGACTAAACTTTGGGATTCCCTTAATACAGTTTTATCTTTTCAACGGCCAATAGGTTAAAATCTCTGAAACTACTATATTTCAGGTATAAATCCTTTTTTTTTTTTTTTTTTTTGTATTAGGCAATTCACCCTAAAGAGAGTGCTTTGTGCCGATTGGGTTAAGATATATGGTTAAACTGATGTGAATTATCTATAAGGGGACTGGACATATCATATATTAAAGTCATTCAAATCTATAAACTTATAAAGAATAGAATATACGCGAGAGTTGTTGAGAGACAGCAAATATGGAATACTAAGGGGAGACTGGTGGGTGATTTTAATAAGCAATCGATACATGCCTTTGAAAGAAGAATGGTTTTTACAATTGAAGAAAACATGGTCAAGAGTCTCATCCTCCACACCACACTGGCATAATGAACTTTCGAGCACCCGAATTTTAAACAAATGAGTTGAAATAGAGCAGTGGCCAATTCTCATTCTCGAGATACAGGAAATAAATCTTTTGGACTTTTTTTTGCCGTGGAACCAGGGTTTACTTGGAATATGATTTTGTATTCCAGCATAGAAAGATCCAGTTTGAGTTTTCGTGACTGTCCAATTTTCTTCCCAGGAACGAGACATGTTGGATTTAAGAATAGAGAAGACGTCAGAGACAGGAATTTTAAATCTAAAGGAATAGAACCAGATACAGTTCCAAGTTTAGCGAGAGAATCAGCTTTCTCGTTACCCTCAATTCCTAGATGGCCAGGCACCCAAACCAGTATTGTCTCAAACATAGATTCGTTTAAAGAATCGAGGATTTTTTTAATATTACAAATAACATAGTCTTCTGGACATCGAACGATATTAGAGGAAATTTTTAATACTGCACTTAGAGAGTCAGTACACAGTAAGGCTCGACGAATATTAAGGAGTTGGATTTGAATTAAAGCTTGTTCAATTGCGAAGCATTCTGCAGTAAATATGGAAATTTCTTTAGGCAATTTATAAGACAGATTAACATTGAATTCAGGAATATATACCGATGCGCCACATTCTTTGTGGTCGGATTTGGAACCATCTGTGTATATGAGGGAAAATCCAGGAAACTTTGAAAATATAAAGTTTTTAAAATGTTCTTCAACATTTTGAAAGTTATTAGTTGATGATAAAATGTTCGTCCGGAAGTCAGAAATTATTACGTTTGGGATAAAATTAATAGCATTAAACGGGGTACTGTAAATAGGAAGGATTGGATCATCTTGTAGATTTTGAAGGTAAGAAGACAGAGATCTAAATGATAGAAAACTTTTTAATAAGAGAGGGAATCGATCTCTATCTATTACCCTCCTTCTGTTATTCAAAATACTGAACAAACGATCGAGACTCTGTTCCAATGAGTGACGCGATAAAGATAACGCTTTGAAGATATATCTATCCGCGAGGTATTGTCTTCTCAAAAATAAGGGAGGATCTACACATTCTATCTGAAGAGCATTAATTGGAGAAGATTTCATTGCCCCAATAATCATTCTGAGCCCTTTTGATTGGATTCTTTCAAGTTTTTTATCCAGATATTTAGGAAGTGGGTCGAAAAGAAATGTGCCATAATCCAAGTGACTTCGAACGAGGGAATTATACATTAGTTTAAGAGTAGTAGGATGGGATCCCCACCATACTCTGGAAACAGCTCGCATCATATTAAGCCCCTTTTCACACTTAGCAGAAACGTTCTGAATATGAGGGAGCCAGGAAAGCTTATGGTCCAAAAGCAAGCCAAGAAATTTTATTTGCTTAACGATTTGAAGGGGGAAATTATCAAAAGAGACTGTAAAGTTAGGCAGTTTTCTTTTGCGAGTAAAAGCCACTACCTTGGTTTTAGAGGTAGCTAAATTCATTCCATTTGTCAACATCCAAACTTTAATATTATGTAAGGCCAAATTTAATTCCTTCGCAGCATGCAATAAATTTTTGTGAGATAAATATATGAGAAAATCGTCCGCAAAATAAAGTCGCTTAATAGACGAAGGGATTACAATGTCTAAATCACTAATATAAATATTAAATAATAATGGACTGATAACAGACCCCTGGGGTAGCCCTTTCCAAAGTTTGCGCTTCAATATGTTTGAGGAAGAGTGGATAATAATGGATCTGTCTGTTAGCAAGTTGATAATAAATTGAACTAATTTTATGGGGATATTTATTTTAATTAATTTTTCCTTCAAAACATCAATTAATACATCGTCGTAAGCTGAAGAAAGATCTAGAAATGTGGCCAATGTACAAGAGTTAAGGGATTGAGAAATACGGATATCTGTTGTTAACAAACTTAAATTATCCATAGTAGATTTCTTTTTCCGAAAGCCGAATTGATTAGGAGGGATAATACTGTGATTTTCAACAAACCATTCTAATCTGTTCTTTATCAAATGTTCCACTACTTTAATTAAACACGACGAAAGAGCAATAGGACGATAAGATGAGACTTCGGACGGATTTTTCCCTGGTTTTAAAACCGGGAGGATTTTTTGAACCTTCCAGACATCCGGAATAAATCCTGTTTCAAACATGTTATTAATTAAGGATAAGAAATATTCAACCGACATGTCGGAGAATGCTTTAAAGAAGCTATATAATATTCCATCAGGACCCGGAGAAGAGTCAGAAAGAGATTTGATTACTCGTTTTAGTTCACTAACTAAGAAAGGAGAGTCTAGCCAGTTAGAGTGAGATGGATATGAAATAAAAGAGGGCATTTCTTCACATGTGGCAACTGAAGGAGGGGCAATTTTATCAGCAAAACCTATAATAATTTCCTCCGGAATATGTTTGGTACGCTCCGGAGCATATGACGAACCGAATTTTTTTAAATTAGTCCAAACAGATGACTGGGGAGTTTCAGGAGACAAGTTTTCACAAAATTTTCGCCATCCAGACCGCTTTTTATTTTTCAAAATACGTTTAGTTTCTGATTGGACGCGTTTCACTGATAAGAAATTTTCAAAAGACATGCATTTGCGGTAAATGGAAACTGCTTCTTTTCTAGAGTTAACAGCACGAGTGCATTCTTCGTCCCACCACGGAGTCGAATGTTTAGTTTTAATGTTAACTTTACGCTTTGGAATGGATTTTTCTGCTGCTTTTATAACTATACTAGGAAATAATTCACATTGTGTACTGATGTTCCCAAGAGAAGATTTTACAGAGTGAACAAGAGAGTCTAATACAGAAGAAAAAAATCTCCAGTTCGCATCTTTCGTTTTAAATTTAAAATTATTGTTAATTGTAAAGGAATGCGAGGTGGTTAGATGGTGAAAGAGGATTATAATAGGGAAATGATCACTGGAAAGGGGGTCTTTAAGTATGTTCCAAGAACATTTACGTATGACCGAAGATGAACAGAGAGATAAATCAACAACACTTTTCCTTTGTTGAGGGGGGGTGAATCGGGTTGGAGATCCGTCGTTTAAAATACATAAATTATGGGAATCAATAAAATCTAAAAGATTACGGCCAGAACGATTCGTTAATTCACTACCCCAAGAGGTAGAATGAGCGTTAAAGTCGCCCAGTAACATATACGGGGGACGGATCTGAGACATAAATGATGACCATTCGTTTTCATCAAAAATAGTGGAGGGAGGGACATATACTGATAGTATTGTAATATCACATACAACAGCTGCTACTATCTGAAAATTGTTAGAGAGAGTATGAAACATGATTGGTTTGAAAGGGATAGAGTCATGGATGATTAAGGCAGCGCCTCCCTTACCATCCAGTCTATCATGTCTAAGACAATTATATCCAGAAATCTTAAATAGATACGAGGGTTTAAACCACGTTTCAGAAATAGCGGCAACTGAAATTTCATGTTCATCGAGTAATTTTACAAGTTCAAATTTATTACAGATTAGACTTCTGATATTCCACTGAAGAATTCTGTTCAGTTTCGGAGACATTAGGAAGACAGGATAATAAATATTTAATGCAATCGGCAGCGTTGGACGGTATATTATTGTTGTTTGAAAGAATAGAAATTAAGAGGGTAATTAATGTCTGAATGAAAGCAGAATTTTCATTCACCACTTTCCCTAAATTAGAGGAAGATTGGGAACTATTTAAAGCACTCCCATTGAGTGTCTGAGATTTATAATTCCCATTTGGGTTAAACAAAATATCATTATGTTGATTTTTATCAATAGAAGCAATAAATTTTGGTTTTGGTTTGAGTGGTATAAAAATTGTTTCCCTGTGAGAAGATGATGGAGGAGATTTAGAGTAAGATAGATTGCAAGGAATTGAGGTAGATGTTACCTCTGCAAACGATTTTATTGCAGGTGGGAATAATTTTGATGCCTGGAAATAGGAAATGTTGTCTGAAGCCATTGATTGTTTAATATTCCTTTGTCTGGTCAATTCTGGACAGGCCACACTAACCGCTGTATGATTTCCCTTGCAGTTAATGCAACGTGGATCATTCGATGATTTTTGGCAAAGATCAAAGGGGTGGTCTTCTCCGCAATGAAAACAACGTGGAGGGGAACGACATATTGGTTTTGAGTGTCCGAAACGGCAGCAGTTAAAACACTGGATCGTCGGGAATTTATATACTTCCACAGGGAGTGCGTTGTAATAAATAAATACCCGAGATGGCAAAGTTTGGCCTTCAAAAGTAATAACAACCGATTGTGAGGGTTTCCATGTAGTGGTTCCATTAGATGTATCTTTGTAATTTAATCTACGTGCTTTTAAAACCTTAGGGGTCACTTGAGAATCATTAAGTGCATCAACAATTTCAGATTCTGAGAGATCGGTTGGTATACCTCTCACTCGGCCCATTCTAGTAAGGTTGTAAGTTGGAATATAAGATTTAAATTTGTGGTGTGAAAGCGTATCTATTTTTTGGACAAATTCATTTGCAAAGTTTGCGGATTTAAATTCTAGGGATAACTTATAGCGGCCTTCCGGCTTAATAGATCCGTTAACTATGCCAAGGTTACTGTTTTTTGAACTAAAAATGAATTTCCCGAAATCCAGAGGATGAATGATTTTTCCTTGTTCAGTACTTTGGACATTGACAATGAATGGAGCCGAGGAGGATGGGGAATAACTTAGTTCAGTATTTTTAGATTCTGATAATATGGTATCCTTACGACTTTCCTTAGGGTTTGAGGTTTCATCGGATTGCGAAGGTTTAATTTTGGGTGGTACATTAAGACAGAGCGATGGTCTTCGTTTTCTGGAAGGGACTATTATAGAAACATCCGATTCATACTCATCTCCAATATTAAATATGGACTCGGGGTCAGGAGGTCGATTTTCATCTTCCTCCATATTTATAAATTAATTAACAAAAAAAAATAATAATACAGTCTATTTGATTGACTGTACACACGAATTTATCAAAACCTAAATATAACAAACAAATAATAGAAAACAAAAATGTAACAATAATTTCTTATCTGTACGAAGTCCGCGACAGCAGGTAGGCAATTTGTCAAACACAGAGCACGACTATCCACTACCGTAGTTCGATGACTAATCCAGGTATAAATCCTACAGACACAATGTAATATTATCTACCATTTTAAGAAATAACTACATAAAGTATAAAAATAAAACAGATTTTTTCAGATGTATGCATCATCCCTTATCACAAATAATATACTTTGTGCGCCGGAACCATACTACAGCTATTTATGCTATTCTCTGTGACTTCTAAGTGAGGGCTAAGGTAATCTTACTGGCCGGAGGCTACGTTTGTTGAAGAAATTAAATTTACAATTTACATCAACCCAGGTTTTGTTTTGCATCTTGTCATCTTTGTATCATGCCGAAGGTTAAACAAAGAAGACCCAAAGTGGGAATGGTACCTATATTTATTTAGGTATTTCAAAGCAAGGAGTCTTGGATAAAAAATGTCATTGGTTCCATCGATATACCCTAAACGCGTGCCAAACAACATTTGAAAACGGGTCGTTTTATGACCTATTCTTGAGCCCAAAAACTTAACTGCAGAATCTTTTAGAACCTTTTTGTATTCACTCTTTCCTACAGCATTGGTTTATGACAATCGTCAGGTTAATTCCATCCTATAAAAAATACCATACAGGCAGTATCCCCAGAGGTGTTAAAGGCCCCGATAGAAACCCAGAGTACCTTGTATAGTAAGGTAAATTGCATACTTCTTCGTCATCTTTTCAGCCCAGGGTGGTTTGAGAGAATTGTTATTCTTGATGAGATCCGAATAGAACACCTCCACGTTGAAGAAGATTTCGTCACAGCTTGGCCAGCAGCCGCAACTCTTCACAACATCAAATTGCTTCATTTTTGTTTTTCGATCTCCGATTGTTGAAGAGGCCCCCTTCCTGCGATAGTAATCTTCTATGCCATTCAAAGTTATGTCGGCTGAAAATAACTATAAAGTTAACATTAACACATCCTGCTGGAAAACCGCCATTCAAATACAAATGTTGCTTTAGCCAAGTATTTTCCAAACTTCCTATTCCCTATCTTCGTCACCTCCATACTCTCTTCTGCTTCTCTACATCGGCGAGACTGAAATAGTTGGAAGTGCCAGTTTGTTATTCGAAGCAATTATGAGAACAGTTTGATAAAATCAACGTTGCTTGATAATGGCTTCAATATACGATGTAATTTTGATATTTCTTCTTTTGGATGCCTGCTTTGATAAGTTTGTAAATCTGTAGAGAGAGGACACTGCACCAAAAAGTTGAACACTAGGCTGAGCGCCAAATTAACACAAGCGGTGTAGGAGTGTATAATTTATTCATTAGTTAGGAAAGGTTAAAATATCTAAGGTAAATGAAAATATTTTATCTTTTGAAATACTTACATTTTACATTATTGATACATAATTGTTCATCCATTGAAGAGCAGATTCTGGAATTGGGAAGGCGATCTGGAATGCAAGAAATATAATTTTAATATTCGATCCCTTGTGACCTATTAACACCTTTTTTTTTTGTTTTTTGTTTTTTTTTTGTTTTATTTATTTATTAATTTTTTTTTGATTAGAGAGTGTACAGACAGGGGAACTATGTCACCACCCGGTTGGGCGGCGTTGTGAGGCGGAATAAGGTAGGGGCTGTAGGAAGGGATTTGTTAATGCGGGCCTTGAAGAGGCTCGGATTATAGGAGGGAGGAAAAACAGATGCCGGTAGCTCGTTCCACATACGAGCCGACTTAAACAAAAACGAGTCGTAAAAACGGCCCGTTCTCATGAAGCCAACGTCAACCGTGAACGGGTGTTCAGTTCGTGTCCGTCGAGTTTCGCGCACGTGCACCGGTGCATCAGGAATCAATGCTGCTAGCTCCTTGGAGCAGGCTCCATTGAAATACCTGTAGAACAGACACAGCATGCCTACATTGCGTCTATGCATTAGAGAAGGCAATCGATCTGTTAACAACGGATTGTCAATCAGACGGATCGCTCTCCTTTGCACAGATTCAATCAGGTTTATTAAGTATTTTGGGGCACCAGCCCAAAGGTGGCTCCGAAATTCAATAGTTGGGCGGACTTGAGACTGCAACTGCCGGTAACATCGCGCAAGGCACAAGTACCGTCTTGAAAGTACTAGCGCCGGCCCCCGGTGCCAGTGTGAGTAACGCAAATGTGTGTGTATCCCAAGTGCTGCCGTCTAGCCCGCCGCACCCCGCCCCCGCCGCCCCGCCCGGCTCATCCAGTACTCCAGTAATCACTGTAGCTGCTACAAGCGGCCCTCAGATACTATTTGCGCGCAGAATGACTACAAGATCCAGCGCTAAAAAACATGCATCCGAGGAAGATAACACCTCCACGTCTACTGCAGCGCCATCTCGTAATCAACAATCATCGGTATTTTCCCCGACGTCCGAACAGACTACCACATCTGTAAAATCATACAGTGATGCCGTCGTCAACGGCAAACGAACACGGCCTCGCCCAATTTCTAAAGGGACAGGATTTGCGGATGACAACTTGGTGGCCATCCCAAAAAATCTGCACTTACATGCATTCATGTTCCACCAGGCAACCACGGTTGATCAAATAACCTCATTTCTAAAAAAGAAGAAGCCCGATCTAGAATTTACGGTAGAGAAACTCGTTACGAGACATGAGAGGTATGCCTCTTTTAAAATAGTTTCCATTTTTTCCTGGACCCCATGATCTGGCCTGAAAACGTGGCCTTCAACGAATGGTCATTTCGGAGGACACGACCCAAAACCAAGATGGCGGACACCAACACGCACGAAAACCAATATTAGTGGAATCTACCAAAACGTCAAAAGTTTAAATAATAAAATCTCAGATTTTATGATTAATGTAATGTGTCAGAAACCACTTCTGGTTGCTCTTACTGAAACGTGGCTCACTTCGGGCACGTATTCCGCCGAACTATTCGGAAATCTATACCACGTATACAGGAAGGATAGAGGCAGTCGCGGAGGAGGGACACTCCTGGCCCTCCGAGCTGACAGCCACTCACACGCTGAAAGACTGGAATACATGGAAACCCAAGGTGAAGACTTGTGGGTAAAAGTATCACACAGAAATGTCATCATATATATATGTGTAGTATACTTTCCTCCAAATACAAAATCGGAACAATATAAATTATTTTACGAGAAAATCATTAGTGAAAGTGCAAAACTACAATCTAAAAATATTATTATCTTCGGTGATTTTAACTTTTCGTCAGGGAAGAACCCGAGTGATGTTTACGATTATTTTTGTTCTTTTTATGATTTGACACAAGTAAACACTGTTTATAACATAAATGCACGCATGTTAGACTTAGTATTAAGCAACATACATTCCAAAAATGCTGTTGTCCGTCGCCATGATTCTCCACTTGTCAAAGAAGACCTTAATCACCCTTCACTATCATTCACACTCGAGTACATAACAAAAACCCAAGAAAAATCACACATATTGCCCCCGGACATAAACATGGGTTGGATTTTCAACGAAAACTCAGATCATACACTTAGAAATGCCTTAGAACAACATAACTGGAATCATTATGACTGCCTCGATGTAAACCTAGCTGCTGAAATGTTTTATAAGCAGCTCAATAATATTTTTGACTTATGCTTAAAGAAAAGATCCACACGTATGCTCGGAGATGATGAACAATATCCAAAATGGTTTACTGGAGAGATCATTCATCACATACGAGAGAAAAATAAAATGCACCATCTTTGGAAAAAAACTAAATCCGAACATGCCTTAACAAACTTTAAAACATCACGAAAATTAATCAAGCAGTTAATTGGTAAGGCCTACACTGACTTCACACGTGAAGCAGAGAATAGTATTATAACAGACCCCACTCGATTTTGGTCTTACACGAACGATAAACGCCGCGGCTGTGACAAACTTAATCACATGACCTTTGATGAAAATCAATACAATGGATATTTTGAAATCGCAGAAGGTTTCGCAGATTATTTTCAATCAGTATTCAGCGACAATATTCCCAAACTTGACATTTCCTCTATAGCTTCTTCGTCACACAATGCCTTACCTGTTCAAATTCACGAAATTAAAGATGATGATATTTTTGCCGCTTTTCACAAGCTTAAACCTAAATACTCTGTCGGTCCAGATTTTATACCACCCATCATACTCAAAAGATACTCAAAACATTTAATTCAACCTCTTAAGCACATTTTTAACCTTTCACTTCGTAATAATACCTTCCCTGAAATGTGGAAACTAACAAAAGTCACGCCTATACACAAAAAAGGAAAAAAATCGGCAATCGATAATTACAGACCTGTAGCTGTCTTATCAGCACCCGCAAAACTTTTAGAAACCATAATTTACTCACAAATATATAATCAAACAAAACATACAATCACCGAGAATCAGCATGGATTTCGCCCCACTCTATCACCCTCAACAAACCTTATGAATCTCACCACCTATATAAATAAATCGTTTGAAAATTTTTTACATGTCGATGTGATTTATACAGACTTCGAAAAAGCATTTGATAAAGTCGACCATGATATTTTACTAATAAAATTGAGTGACATCGGATTCTCTCAGGATTTTCTCGCTTTCGTAGCTAGCTACTTACACAATCGTCGTCAGTATGTCAGTTACGGACACCAGTTCTCTCACGAATACAAAACTAACTCCGGGATTCCCCAGGGATCGAATCTAGGACCCCTCCTCTTTCTTTTATTCATTAATGATATAGGCAAGACCATTAACCGCTCAAAATATCTACTCTTTGCTGACGATATCAAACTTTTCAGAGCTATCAAAAGTTGTATCGATTCCATTCTCCTGCAGAATGATCTTGATTCTCTTGTCAAATGGTCGGAATTAAATAAATTACCCTTCAGCATCCAGAAATGCAGTGTAGTTACATTTACAAGATCCAAAGATACATTTCTATTCCCTTATCACATTAATAAAAATATATTAACACGCAAAAACGAGATTCGTGACCTTGGGGTGATCTTCGAAGCAAATCTCTCTTTCAAATCCCACATATATGACATTGTCTCCCGCGCCAACAAAATGCTTGGATTTGTTCTTCGTAATGCGAGATCATTTACTAATGGAATTGCAATACGGAGAACATATGAAGCACTTGTCCGCAGTATCCTGGAATACAGCTCCATTATTTGGGCCCCTTCTGAACAAAACCATATCTTAGAAATAGAAAAAGTACAAAAAAGGTTTATGCGTTACCTGTATATGAGGGAATATACATACTATCCATTCCTGTATCCATCCTTGTTCTTAACAGGAATGCTCGATTTCAATACATTAGAAGCCCGCAGAAAAATATTTTTAGGCAAACACTTTTTTAAGTTAATCTCTGGTACAATACATAATCCGCCTATGTTGAAAGAGGTTAACTTTTATGTCCCTAACAATTATACTCGAGGGAGATCCCATGCACTCTTATATGCTCCGAAAGCGAGGACTTCTGCCTATCAGAACGCGCCAATACACAGAGCGTCTCAAATGCTTAACGATTCTGCATTAGCCATCGACATTTTCAATGTCACCTACAGACAATTCAGTAACTATCTTATAACGCATGTGACAAAATAGTAAAACTGCCTGTGTAAACCTTTTAATTTGTAATCTTCTCCATGATATATTGGTGTATAACCGTTTCATGGAGAACATGAAAAAATAAATAAATAAATAAATAAATAAATAACTTGTTTGGAGGCCTGATTTACTCGGGCTTCTATGGATCCCCGATACTTGAGCTGGTCTGATATAGTAACTCCAATCATTTCAATAGAGTCTTTATTGGGGAGAGTGCTCCCATCAAATTGCACCAGACAGTCATTGATCTCCCTCTTTGCCGAAATCAGACACGCTTGGGTTTTTGAGACGTTGAAACTGACCAAATTCGCCTTACCCCAGGCACGAACCTTCTCGAGGTGGTGGTCAATTTTTTGCTTCATTTCAATTCATTCAATTTTACCCTTGCTCTATTCCGTCTTTATTGTTGCCTTTTTCACATGTGTTTTTTTTCACTTGTAAGTATAGCGCCGAAAGATTTTGTGTCAGATGACATCACATGGAAGTTATTATCATCCGCGATGTACTCCGGACGGTTATCTATGACGTCAGAGCAGAGCCGGATTTTTGTTGTTGTTTTGTCGATTTATTGACTGTACGAATAACCATTATATAATAATCATTAGTTCTCAGCAAATTCAACCAAATTCAATATTGAAGGTAACAATAACCTCAATACTAAATTACTGTACGGATTGAAAATAAAAATGCTATTGTACCTATTTATACCAGATGTTATTCTTGTTTAATTTTCAACATAATTTCTCAGTAATTATTCTGTTTAACATAATACTGTTTCGCTCCTGTGAACCACTGTAAACATAAATCATGTATATTGTAAAAGCCTTTTACGGCGTCTAAATAAATAAATAAATAAATTATTTACTATGAACCTATTAAGAACCAATCATGTGAAGATATTTTTGTCAACGGTATTTCTCACTGTGTGTGCCCCATAGACTCAAAAACTACAGAACCGATTTTGTTGAGAATTTCAAAGCTCATTCTTATTAGTGCCAGAATTGTTTAGAGAGTGGTTTGAATGGTACAAGAAATCGAGGACGCCCGAGAAAGACATGGCACGATCAAGTGAATTAAATTCTAATGTGTGATAAAATGAGGCGTAATGAACGAAGAAGTCGTTAACGCCCAAGGAAGAACTTGGCAGGACCAAATGACTCAAGTACTTATGAGTGGTAAAATTTGGCGTATGTGATGAATTGAGAAAAGAGTGTAAGGAGAATGCATGACATGGAAGTAAATGGTTGAAGGACGCCTGAGGAACACATGGCGTGATCAAGTGAAATCAATACTTGAATAAAGGAAAAAAATTATTTCCACCTAATAAATGCACTCAGTTTTCAGGTACATTGGAATTCACCACCTCAAAACTAAACCTACTCCAAACCATTCGTAACCCCGAGCAATGACAGATAAACATCAAATAGTATACTATATATAGATCTCATCAATGGTCCCAACAATACCCATGCCCCTAGGAGCGTATAAATTTTGAGCCCCATTTTTTCGTAATATTCTTACTTTTAGCAAAGAACGGTGTGCAGCCACATATCAAAACAATGTATTTAATTTCACACTCCAAAATGCAGTTGTTCATGGTGTAGAAGTCGAAGTAGGACAGGTTTATCTCCCCGTCAAAGTAGCATTTTCTGTTTTCTGGAGACAGAGACTTCATTTTCAGGTCGGTCCAGATGCGGTTTGGGATGACGGAGAAGCTGGTCACTCGATCCATGGGAATTCTGGCGTAGGTGTTGATCACTGTGCTCTCAAGGGGTGAATCTAGAATAACCTGTTGATTAAGAATATACCTAAATACGATGAGTAAAATAATAAAGCTGCTTAAATTATGCAAAACCAGAACTCATGTAGAAACTAAATTAAAAGCATTGGATCGCAAAGTATACCCGTCCCAACTGGAGATCGAACGTGTTGTAATTGTTCTAGCATCTTCTATATTTTTCGTTTTCAAAAAAAGTTTTCGTCAAACAAGACGAGTGTGAATGAAGAGGACGAACGTCGATGACGTCCATACGAGCTCTCGTTGGGACTAGTTTACTTCGACAAAGGTAAACCTGTGAAAAAAACATCGTACAGAAATTATTTAAGTCGTGAACACGAAAATCATCGTAAGATTCTGTAGGCCTATGAAATGCAAGAAATTGGCCTCGTTAAAAGAATACTAGGTGAAAGGGCATTAAAAAATGACCAAATAAGTGATACAAGTTATACAGGGAAAGACCGTAGACTGACTGCATGGAAAATGTTTGGAGCAGAATTGAGGTTCAGTGGACGAACAATGACTAAGGACACGAGCTGTGGATAATGCATATATAGGAAGCCAAATCATCTATTGAAATGTAGCACTGCATAGGAATAAACAAAGATTGACAGCTGGCATCATAAATATACCGCTGGCATGAACCGTCAGATCACTAGCGCCAACGGCTGATTTCAGCATTCCAGATTACCTGTCATTGCAATGTTTTATAACTTATCAGTGAAGTATAATTATTACCACCTTGAATCCTTGTTCCGAGCCATCGCAAGACTCTTGCGTTTCGCTGGTGTTAAGGAACAGTTCTACACTGAGTCCGGAGTATTCCCCGTTGTTGAACACCCTTCTGGGGTAGGGCGACTTCCCGTCTGTCTCAGACGCGTCCAATGAATAACCATCGTGGATGTTCCATAGTAAGGAGTGATTGTTGTTCACTATCTTGGCCAGGGTACCTTGTGGGAGACTCGTCCTGGAAAATAAATACAGTTTTTGATTAAGGAGGCGTATTTAATTGAAACACGGGAGGTTCACTCAGTGGGGGAAGTGAATACAAGGTACCCTTTGATAGAATAGAAGATCAGAAGAAGAGATATTACCCAATGGTCACGGTGACGGTCTACCCAATTTGGAAGGCGGGTTCCAACGCCGCCCGGGGAAAATGTAATCATCACCTCTGCATTGGTCTCCCGAAGTGGTTCTCTACGTTTATGAGGTGAGGTTTGTCCAGGACTTGGCGGTTGTTGTGTTTTTTCACCATGCTTTCCACCGTACCGCGTGGCGGTCCGGATCGGGCGAGACCGGTTGACCTCTTGACCTCTCCAGACGGAGTCTCTCGACCCATACCCTTGCGTCGCAGTGGGAGGGATGGATTCATTTGTCCATCAGTACTGGACACACTGACCCGTAGATTCCTACCGAACCCCATACCTTTTCCTTCCCGGAACTTCTTCTCCTTTCTTTCCTTAAAAAAATTCTCCATACGTCATCTCCAAAAATGACGTACGCCCTGAAGGAAATTATTTTCCTCAGGGCCTCCTGCGAGTCCTGTATAGAGTTAATCTTAGTGAACCTATTGTATCTTCATGTTACGAAATTAATAGAAGTGTTTGATTGACTTACATCATGTTGAAACCGAAGCAGATGCCGACGTTGGTCACAACCGGATGAAACAAATCCGTACAACAATCAAAGGAATAGGCTTTCGCTCCGTTCTGAAATATCCAACTGCAGATTTTGATGGTTTCGGAACACGATGGAGTACTCTGTTCATCAATAAAAATGTTTTACTAACACAGAAGCTAAAGATTACAGATGCACTGGTGACTCGATCGTTTCTTTGATGATGGGGACCGACATTTTTTGCGTGGGCTGAAATCTCACTTTCCGGAAAATACATAAAATTTCTCCAATGACAATGTTCATGGATAAGTCATGCACCTAATCAAAATTAAATAAATTATTATGTCTATACGCAAATGTAGATATAATATTATATATATATCTACATTTGATATATATATATAATATTATATATATAATATTATATATAATATATATAATAATATAGATATAATATTATATATAATATTATATACCAATGTAGATATAATATTATAGTATGCTAAAAAATACATGTATTTTAAATTTTCATCGTACTCGAAATGTTAACTACTTAAAATGTAACAAAAAATGTAATAAAATTAAAATGTAAATACCTCAGAACAGTTACCTAGTGGGGAAAATTAAATTATTGATGTCAATTAGCGTAGATATTTATGTTACATTGTATGAAACTGATGAAGTATCAGGAAAAACGCAATATCTTGCAAGATTATCATCGAATTTAACTGTCGATTCCCGACGAAACTACGTAACTTTCTTGAACCAAAACAAACTGTCCAATAATATTCGTCATGAGAGGGATTAATGGTTTATCCACGTGTTAAATGAAATCAAGTGAAAAATTCTAGCTTGAAAATAATCAAAAAAATGCTTTTATGTTTAAGGATTTCATTCATTTAGGTGAAGATAATGCATCGATTATTTGTTTATTTGAGTGGGATTCTGGAATATCTGGAGGGGATTTTCCCCACTGTCCCCCTGTAAAAAACCGCCACTGGATTGAAGATGACGACCGACACATGATGTCGCGAAGATCTCAAGTGGAGGAACCGGATCTATCAGAGAAATTAGAGCGGGGATCACGATCGTCAGCAAAGACTCAAGAAGAAGGAAGTTCTAATATACCATCCCCCCTGCTGTGTGCAAGATATCTCAGTTATTTTCATTATGATATCTAAGATATCTCAGATATTTTCATTAAGGTGTGTAAAACATCAAAGATATATTAGTTATTTTCATTAAGGTGTGTAAGATATCTAAGATATCTCAGATAATTTCAACAAGGTGTGTAAAATATCTAAGATATCTCAGTTATTTTCATTAAGGTGTGTAAGATATCTAAGATAGTTCAATTATTTTCATTAGGGTGTATAAGATATCTAAGATATCTCAGTTATTTTCATTAAGGTGTGTGAGACATCTAAGATATCTCAGTTATTTTCAATGAGTTATTTTCATGTAATTAGTTATATATTTTCATCATATGTAACTAATTATATACAAATGTAATTAGTTATATAAAATTTTAAAACTGTTTATTTCCTCAATAAACTAAAATAATAAAAAAATATATATATATAGGACAATTGAGATATTTTGTATAACGGAAAAACTTATTTTCTATTAAAACAAATTGAAATACCTTCTCTAAGAAACTTATTAAATTATTATCGAATTCCCGTGATATTATGTAATCCAGCGAATAATTTTGTAAATCCATTTGGTTACAAACCAAAGAAGCGGCAAATAAGATTTCCCTGAAAAAAATAGAAAATGTGCATGCATTAAATGAGAACTTAGATCCCTTTAGGTCATTGGATAAAAAATGTATTTAAAGATATCGTAAAGAATATTGAACGAATCACATAAAACAAAACAAACAAAGAAAACTTTCTTGTTTAAGTTTTTATAGCTAATTGGGTAAACTTGTCTAATTCCGCTGCATGCCTTTGATCTTTAAAAACACTTGATTTGAAGTTCTCTATCTAATGTTTACAAGTATTAAAGTCGCACATGCACTTGATAGCTTTTTAGGGTTTAGTTTGGGTTATTTTAATAATATATGCGTATTTACTAACCTAAGAAATTTACTTTGATTGAGAAAAAAAGTAATTTTGATGCATCGTTTACCATCTCCCATCACATAAATAGACTTACACTTCTTGTAGTAATTAAGTTGAAACCAGGTGCTATTTATATATTTTTGCGTACTGCGGAATTCGACAAGTTTATCGCTAATTGTATTTGGTTATCGAAGAGAGCAATCACTTTTTGGCACATTAAAATTTTGTTTATAACTATCAGTTTTACAGTTTTTATTAATACTGTCCTGAAGAATATTAGTTCTTCGTGGTCGAAGGGTAAGACTCGACTGACAAGCTGGAAGTCGCGGGTTCATATCTCGGCGTACGCAAGTATATTTTATTTGATTAATTTATGTTTTTTCGAAAGAATTCGGAATATAGCCAGGTACTTCCCTATCTTCCTCTTTCCCACCTCCTTCCCCTTCTCACTACATTCAGCCTCACAACATACCCCAATTGGGGATGCCATAGTCTCACTGGCTCCAGACAAATACAAATATTTAAAAAAGTTATAATCGTAACCAGTTGTATAAATTATAATTTCTTAATACAAAAATATGTTCTGTTTCGTATTTATGGTTTGATGGAAGATCCTGGATTTATTCATTTTTCGGATATCCTAGATGTTGGGTACACTACACATATTTTCAGGAAACAAAAAAAAACAATCTTCACGCAAACAACATACTTATCAATAACTTTAGACAGATCCACCACAGATTTTTTAATTGTGATTTTAGGACAAATCACAACTTGAGGAAACGGAATGTCATATATTGGGGTTTGGCTATCATCCAGGACTATGTTGAATGGAGAAGAATACCAATTTATCCAGATGCTGTAAATGTTGTAGACACAGAGGGAAAAACTCGCGAGGCAAAGGATACTCCACAGGAATCTTTCGTTCAAAGGCTTTGAGGCATCTGAAATGTACCTGAAAATGATATTGTAATAATGTTACCAATATTAAATTAATAAGGAATAATAAATGTGAAAGAAAATTTATTATTTTGAAGTGTCATCAATATCATAAATTTCTTTGTATATATCTAAATAGTATAAAATAAAGTCGCTATCCGCGTATGTCTGTTTGTGAGCTTAGTTCTTCTAAACTACGCTACAGTTTTT
Organism: Hesperophylax magnus; assembly: GCA_026573805.1. NCBI lineage: Eukaryota > Metazoa > Arthropoda > Insecta > Trichoptera > Limnephilidae > Hesperophylax > Hesperophylax magnus. Next base: position 4,467,549 of record JAIUSX010000016.1, read on the forward strand.
GATAGGATTTTCATTATAATTTCGAGAATTACTTCCGAAAGGTTTACATACAGGGTTTTCCAATAAGAGGTGTTATTTTGAATAGCCCGCTATTTCGGTAGATGTTACTTTTGAACCTATCGTTTTTTGACATTTGACAAGTAGAAACTACATCATTAATAAAAATGGAACGATACACGCTTCAACAACGCATTGAAATTATTAAAATTCACTTGAGTGAATAAAAAGCAAATCATCTTGAGTGATGAGGCCCATTTCCACCTCGGTGGCTTCGTCAACAAGCAAAATTGTCACATCTGGGGCTCGGAAAACCCAAGAGTTATTGTTGAAAAGCCTCTTTATCCTCAACGTGTGACTGTTTGGTGCGGTTTATGGTCCGGCGGAGTCATTGGACCTTACTTTTTCGAAAATGAGGCTGGAGCAACAGTTACGGTGAATGGATCGCTATCGAGAGATAATTAATATTTTTTTATGGCCGGAATTGGATGATATTGATCTGGACAACGTTTACTTTCAACGAGACGGCAGATTAATTGAATATCAAAATAACACCTCTTATTGGAAAACCCTGTAGATAAAACATGCATATTAAAATTATAGAAAGTTGTGTTTTATAATCAAGTCGTAAAAATATTTTTCGGGCACTACATTGTTAACCCTGGCTGAACCTTATGAGATACATCAAAATAATGTACTGCAGATATATTATTTTGCTAATGTATGTCTTAAAAAGGCCTATAGAAAAGTCCGCCATGGTTTATGTCTATCTCCTAAGAATAAACCCCAGCAACGTACACGTCAGCCAGCAATAACATAATCCTACGAGTATTACGTTGACTCATTTTGCTCCATATTATTTTTTTAATATTCTTCTTAATGGTTTGCTATCCTTCCATCATTCTTTACTGTATACCACAATGGTACTGTTCAAAAACTACATTACCTCGACTTTAATATATCAGACCGGATCAAGTATCGGGGATCCATAGAAGCCCGAGTAAATCAGGCCTCCAAAAAGTTGGGCGTCTTGTACAGGGCTAGGAGATTCTTCAACAGTGACCAGCTGCTGACCCTGTACAAAGCTCAAGTCCGCCCAACTATTGAATTTGGGAGCCACCTTTGGGCTGGTGCCCCAAAATACTTAATAAACCTGCTTGAATCTGTGCAAAGGAGAGCGATCCGTCTGATTGACAATCTGTTGTTAACAGACCGATTGCCTTCTCTAATGCATAGACGCAATGTAGGCATGCTGTGTCTGTTCTACAGGTATTTCAATGGAGCCTGCAGCATTGATTCCTGATGCACCGGTGCACGTGCGCGAAACTCGACGGACACGAACTGAACACCCGTTCACGGTTGACGTTGGCTTCATGAGAACGGGCCGTTTTTACGACTCGTTTTTGTGTAAGTCGGCTCGTAAGTGGAACGAGTTACCGGCATCTGTTTTTCCTCCCTCCTATAATCCGAGCCTCTTCAAGGCCTGCATTAACAAATCCCTTCCTACAGCCCCTACCTTATTCCGCCTCACAACGCCGCCCAACCGGGTGGTGACATAGTTCCCCTGTCTGTACACTGCACAGGCAGGGACGCCCTTGTGAGGTGTCACATAAAAAAAAAAAAAAAAAAATTGGGCTCAGTATCTCATTCCGATGAAGTAATATTGCGTGAATTATTCCTAGGGCGTACCCGACTTCTTTTACCATTCAAATAAAACACCTCTCTAAACACTCCTGGCACTAACAAAAACAAACACACGCCGGCTGAAATGTTAAATATTGAGATACATTAATATTCGTATAACACAATTTTGTGCTATTTCACTTCAAGTGCGCGTTACTATAATAAACTTGTAAATAATATTTTTGTATTCTATGTTCATATTCTTAAAATTACTCCTACTGTGCTACTTATACAGGGTGTCCGGGGGTAAAGTGCAGTAACTTCGTGGGGGGATTTTACATGATCGTAGGAGTAAAAAAGATAAATAACTTTTTCCGAAATTCCAATTTTTTATTTTTCATACAAAAAGACATACCTGCTAAAAAGCCATAGTGTAGGTGCAAACTTACCCGATAAATTCGCAAGTGTGAACGTGGCAACGTTGCATATTTGTGAGTGGCGCGTATCCATGGAAACCGCATGTGAATTGTAAACAATAACAACACAGAGTTCGCCGTATGTTTTGATATTTTACCAAATTCAAAAAGAGAACTGCACTAAAATCACGTTACACTTTTTATTATAAAAAATATTAATAACTCATTGAACACTTAACTAATTTCATCGCTTTTTACTAATAGGCCACTTGCATCATATTTTTCAATTTTTTTTCCGGTTAAGGAAAATATTCTAAGACATTCTGTATTATTATTATTTTTTTAATCGTATTTTTGAAACCCTGGGGATTTTTTGAAAATTTGAATCCGAAAAATCAGACCTTTTTTTATAAACCGGAAAGACGGGACATAATTTTATAGGTGAGAAAAAACAATGATTACATAGCCGAAAATCATTTAAAAAAAAGAACGTTTTCCACACGAATGACACAGCAGAATAACGAGGCATACCAAAAATATTACATCTCATAAATATTTTTTTCCTTGATCCATCTTATTGATCATAAATCATTATAATGTACAACGTCTATATTAATAAATCCAATGTAATATACTTGTACTTGTAAATTATAATAATAATAAGAATATTATAAAATTTGATTTTGATAAAATCAGCACCATAACCATTATACCTCTAAAACACGTACCGACATCTAAATTGTACGGGGTTCTCTTCACATCTGTCAAAAATTCAAACCAAATGAAAAGTTCGCAGAGAACAAACAATAAATCTAGTGAACGAATTCAAAAATTCTTAGATAAATTAAATTTTCAAAGTTGTTCACTCCGCCCGTCAAATTTTGTGACACATTACATTCAAAGCACGATTTACTAATAGCGGGGGGTGCAGGAGGGGGTGCGGGGGACAGTTTACCAGCTGACCGACTGAATTCGGGTGCCGGGGGTAGCGGGGATTAGTTGCCGAGGGGGCGCGGGATGTAGATTTGGCAACGACGAAATTAATAATGCCGTCTAGGCACGTCGGAGAAATTTTTCGTTATTAGCTTAAAAGTACATCTAAAAGTTGGAATTTCAGAAAAAGTTATTTATCTTTTTTACTCCTACGATCACGTAGAATCACCTTCCGAAGTTACTGCACTTTACCACCGGACACCCTGTATAATATTGATCAAATAACGTGACATCAAAATGTACAACAAAAGTATAAAGCAATAATAGGAAAACAAATAATGAATAATAACAGTACTACACGAGAGAATAATAATAACTAACATCACATTAAAAACTGTACATTACATTTAATACAATGATAAGAAAACAAATAATTAAAAATAACATTGCTATTATATATAGCACAGGACGAAACAAGAACATCGAAGTGTCAAAGCCAATATCATTGACACATGTAAATACATTCATCTAAGGCCAACATGGATAAATTGAATTGCATATCCCGTTCGTGTAGCTGAGAATTAAACAATCATTATCTTTTTTATGATTACGTAAAATTTAATGCAATGCTGTGATAATTTAATAAGACTTGTTTTAATTAAAAGCCCTTTTTAATCTGACACCTCACAAGAGCACCCCTGTATAACGTGAAGGCAGGGAGCTATGTCGCCATCCGGTTGTGTATCGTTGTGAAGCGGGTTAAGGTAGGAGCTGTAGGTGGGGATTTATTAATGCGGATTATAAGAAGGATGAAAAACAGATGCAGGTAACTCGTTACACATACGAGCCATCTCCCACATAAGCGGCCCGTTCTTTTGAAGCTAACATCAACTGTGAACGGGTGCTCCGCTCGTGTACGTCGAGTTTAGTCGAGATAGAGATAGAGCATGCTCCACTAAAATACCTGTATAACAGACTAAGAATGCCCACATTGCGTTTGTGCATTAGAGATGGCGATCGATCTGTTAACAATGGATTGTCAATCAGACGGACCGCTCTCTTTTGCACAGAATCAAGTAGATTTATCAAGTATTGTGGCTTACAAATTCAATTGATGGCGTACTGAGATTTATATGGGGTTATCAGCTGATTACTATTGAAGAATCTACTAGCCCTATACAAGACGCCCAGTTTCTTGAGATTTATATGGGGTTATCAGTTGATTACTATTTAAGAATCTACTAGCCCTATAAAAGACGCCCAGTAACTTGAGATTTATATGGGGTTATCAGCTGATTACTATTGAAGAATCTACTAGCCCTATACAGGACGCCCAGTTTCTTGAGATTTATATGGGGTTATCAGATGATTACTATTGAAGAATCTACTAGCCCTATACAAGACGCTCAGTTTCTTGATATTTATATGGGGATATCAGCTGATTACTATTGAAGAATCTACTAGCCCTATAAAAGACGCCCAGTTTCTTGAGATTTATATGGGGTTATCAAAGGAGGAGTCTGCCTCTATAGTCGAGCTGACGTCAACTGTGTACGATTATTGAGTCTGGAAAACTCCAGATTCGACGTAATGTGGGTGCGCGTCAATCTTGCCAGTACGGCAAGATTCTACGCATGTCTATACCGCTCACCGAACCACAGCGAATCAGACACTTCCGAGCTCTTCAAACATTTGAGAGAAACTATTGATGATCTCTTGCCCCGCTACCCTTCGGCCGAGTTTATTGTTCTGGGGGACTTCAATGTTCATAACGAACCATGGTTGAAGTTCTCAGGCCCAACGGACTCGGCTGGCCGACAGGCGGAATCCTTTGCCATTTGCTACGGATTAGAGCAACTGGTTCAGGAGCCTACAAGGGTTCCTGATGTCCAGACTCACCGTTCCAATCTGTTAGACCTATTTTTAACTACTGTGCCACACGGTTATAAGATTGACGTCACAGCGCCTCTGGGATCATCTGACCACTGCCTAGTGACGACATCAATCCCCGTTAGCCTCAGACCAACCAATGAGAGGCTGAGGAGAAAAGTGTGGCACTATAGGTCAGCAGATTGGTTCGGTATGCGGGCCCATTTCAACGCTTTTCCGTGGTCAGCTGTTTGTTTTCGGACTTCGGACCCTTCAAGATGTGCCCAGGAGATTGGTGAAGTCATCAAATCGGCGATGGATGGCTTCATACAATCGACTACTAAAGAAACTGGTGTGGGCTCAAAGCCGTGGTTCAGTCGACAATGCTCCGAAGCAGTTCGACGAAAAAACGCGGCTTACCGAGCCTACAACACATCTCGAACGCCCGAAAGCAGATCAGCATACAACAAATCGGCAAAGGAATGCAAGAGAATCATTAATAGGTCAAAATTCGAACACGACCTGCAGATCAGCAAAAAGCTGGCTGCCTGCCCGCATGGCAGCAGAGCATTCTGGTCCCTTGCAGGCTCAATAGGTCGGAATTTTTGCAAACCCAGTTTGCCACCTCTTACCAGACCTGACGGCTCACTAGCAAACACCGCCACCGAAAAGGCTAACTTATTAGGGAAAATGTTTGCGGAAAACTCGACCCTCGATGACGGAGGTGCTGTTCCGCCGTCGGTTCCTCACTGCGGCTTCTATATGAAAAAGCTGAGGATCCGGCATCGGGATGTACTCCACGTTATACGGGGGCTCGATGTTAACAAAGCTAGTGGACCTGATGGAATACCTGCCCTGGTATTGCAGAGGTGTGCTGCGGAAATAGTTCCAGTTTTGACAAAGCTCTTCAAAATGTCCCTGAAGTGTGGCACTGTGCCCTCTGGTTGGAAAAAAGCGGTCATTCACCCTATTCCCAAGAAAGGTGACCGCTCCAACCCGGCCAACTACCGCCCCATAGCGATCACATCAGTTCTGTCCAAAGTGATGGAACGTGTGATCAACGACAAACTGCTCACATACCTCGAGAAGAACAAAATTATCAACGACCGTCAATACGGATTCCGGCGGAACCGCTCGTGCGGTGATCTTCTCGCGTATGTGTCGCATGTTTGGGGGCGGTGCCTGGAACGTCACGGTGAGACCCAAACGGTCGCACTAGACATATCCAAGGCCTTTGACCGGGTCTGGCACCGAGGACTTGTCAACAAATTGCCTTCTTACGGACTTCCCGCATCCCTGTGTACGTGGATTGCTGATTTTTTAAGGGATAGGTCGATTCAGGCTGTTGCTGACGGTTTCACCTCATCCTCACACTCTATAAATGCTGGCGTCCCACAGGGATCGGTTCTGTCTCCGACTTTGTTTTTGTTGCACATCAATGACCTTTTGACATGTGCACCGATTCATTGTTACGCGGATGACAGTACAGTTCATGATAGCTTTTTGTTTGACAAGCCCCCAAAGGGCACACAAACTCCAACGGCTCGGAGGGCTTTGAAGCAGAGAATGGACGGTTATCTCGAGAGTATTTCCTCCTGGGGTAAATATAATCTCGTCGAATTTAATGTTTCAAAGACCCAATCCTGTCTGATTACGTCTAAAAGGGATCTAAATGATAACCTAGTCTCCTTCAACGGAAGCAATCTTCCGAACAGGCCTTCCATTGATATGCTTGGTGTAACTATAAGTGACCAGCTCAGGTATGGGGGCTCCATCGAAGCCAGAGTAAAGCTGGCCTCTCAGAAGCTGGGCGTACTGTACAGGGCCCGCAGATACTTTAATAATACACAACTGCTGACCCTGTACAAATCGCAAGTGCGCCCTAATGTCGAATTTGGCAGCCATCTCTGGTCCGGAGCCCCTAAATACCTGAATAAAACCCTAGACTCTGTGCAAAAACGGGCGGTCCGTTTGATAGATTCCCCAATCTTAACAAACGGACTGCAATCTTTAGAGCACAGGCGTCAGGTAGGTATGCTGTCCTTGTTCTATCGGTATTACAATGGAAGATGCTCTGAGGAACTAGCGTCATTGATCCCTTCGGCACCGGTGCGTAGTCGGGATACACGCCAAACGCGTGCCCAACATTTGTACACAGTTGACACTTGTCACATGAGAACGGGTCGCTTCTACGATTCGTTCTTAAGTTCAACAGCTCGGCTGTGGAACGAACTGCCGGCCTCTGTGTTTCCTCCCTCCTACAACATGGGACTCTTCAAGACCCATGTTCACTCCTTCCTCTCCACAAAAAGACCCTCCACACAGCATCCCCAAAGATGACATAGGCCCTGAGGGAAATTATTTTCTTCAGGGCCTCCTGTGTGGAGTTAATATAAAAAAAAAAAAAAAAAAAAAATCAGCTGATTACTATTGAAGAATCTACTAGCCCTATAAAAGACGCCCAGTAACTTGAGATTTATATGGGGTTATCAGCTGATTACTATCGAAGAATCTACTAGCCCTATACAGGACGCCCAGTTTCTTGAGATTTATATGGGGTTCACATTATGGCCCTTACTAATATATATTTTAAAAATATTTTACACATCTGATATACAACCGTTTACCATAAATAAAACATTGTTTATCAATTGTGTAAACTTTTAAACGCGTTTCTCATGTAAAACATAAAAACTCCGGCAATGAACACAATCTTTGGACAAAGATACCACAAATATCAGGCAATAAAAAATCATAAACATGCGGGAAACAAAAAACATTTCGCAAACAAAATTAAGATATGGATTAAAGAACAAAAAAGGTTATATTACAAAATAAATTTATCTTAAAATAAGAAAATATATACCTACATAGTACACATATTATACACAATCGGATCAACAATTACATACACATTGCTTGGTTTTTATAACTTTTTTTTATACAAAAAAATTATTAGTAGCAATTGTAAAGTTTGTATAAATTCTATTTTTTTCACAGTCCTCCTCACTAGGGTTTTATGTTTTTAAGCAGTCTGTAGTTTTTGAACATTGTATTTAGTTTCAAGTTGTCTTTACATCGTCTTCATAATGTTTGTAAGTTGAATATCACTTTGTTCTCTCAGCCATGTTTTTACTTTTGTTTATAAATATATTCATTCAAAAGATGTATTCAAACTGGGAGTAACCAGTACATATATGTTGGCTTATTGCTCTGGTTGATATTGGGCAGTTGAGTATTTAGATATATATATTTTTTAATTTTAAATAAAGTTTTTCTACATTATAGACTTGGAAATTTTTAAATATTTTTTCTGTCGGAGTTCCAACCGGAACTTTTAGAATTGTCTTTAGTACTATTATTTGGGCTATGTTGATCCGCTCTGTGTGAGTGCTCAAGGCAGATTCCCAACCAGTTATCCCGTACTCTATTAGTGATTTACACAAAGCATAATAAAATTTTTTAATGTCGTTAATAATGAGGATATTACGGATATTTCTACACGAAGATTATGTACCTGGTGAGTTTTTTGCCCTAAACAGCGCTAATTATTTTATTTCTTAATATTTCATTTAAATTCGCTTAACTAACAGAATTTTAATACAGAACATGTTTATTCACGTACTTAATTTGTCACATAGAATTGTATAATGCTGTTACTCGCTGTTTTTATTAGTCGGGTTCGAACCACGGTGTGCGCAAATAATTAAATTGACATAATCTGATAATATTATGTTTAGGCCCTCTGATTGGTCAAATTCAAATATTATGTTTCGGGTAAATTCCGCATAGGGGGTCTGACCAACCGTAAGGTTCATTTCGGTTTTCAGGCGACCGGATCCAAAAAATTAGACTTGAAAATTAAGACCCGATTTCATACTGAAATATGATCGCCTCATGTAATATGAGATTTCTTCAAAAACATCGTTTCTGCTCATATAATTTTTGAATAATATCGAAGAAAATATGTTTTAGAAAGTTAATAATTCATTGTATTAATTACATTACAGTAAAAATTATCCACAATTACGTATTAAACATTTGACGTTTGTCATTATTAACGCGACAGATATATTCGATTTCCTATCCAATAGAGCGAAAGCATTATATCCACGCTTGGCGCTTTAGCCTAGATACCGATAGCACACACGTGCACGTATTTCTCAAAAAAATTGAACCGGACTCCGAATTTGATATTGTCCTATTGAAAGCAAAAGGGAACTACACCTCCTTCAAAATAGGTGTCCCGGAAGAAAAGAAAGATACATTCCTAGATGCTGCCAACTGGCCGGCAGGTATCGCTGTGTCTAAATTTAAATTCTTATCACCATCAAATAAAGAAGGTGGCCCACAATCAGGTAAATCTTTACCTACCTAAAAATGGCAAAACTAGCGTTGAAATACCAAAATGTGCGTGGTCTAAATACGAAAATAGGTGAATTTTCGAACAATGTTATTTCACAAAATTCTGAAGTTATTGATGAACTGAAACATGGTTGCAAACCTCTGTATTCGATGCAGAACTGTTGTCCACCAGCCAGTACACAGTACATCGCCGGGACCGAGAGGGGCAACGAGGGGGAGGGGTACTGCTCGCAGTACGTAAACCGTTAAATTCAATAAGAGTAAGAGAGCTAGAAACAGATGGTGAACACCTCTGGGTAAAAGTCTGTAAAGATAACTTTACTGTGTTTATATGTGTAGTGTACTTCTACTGCACAGATGACAGCGAAAATAGACGTATTTTCTATGAACATTTAGACAATAAAGCCAATATATTATTAAATAAGAACCTAAAAGTGGCGACCTTCACGACGTCACAAACTATAGACCCATCTCCATTCTCTGTTCATTTGCTAAAATTTTCGAAAAAATAATTTGTCCAAGTCTGAATTATCATCTCAAAAATCTTATTACTCCAAAACAGCATGGATTTCTCTCCCAGAAATCAACATCCTCCAATTTACTTTGCTATGTCACTACCTTAACCGAAGCTGTCGATAAAGGTCAACAGATAGACAGCATCTACACTGACTTTAGCAAGGCCTTTGATAAGGTAAATCACAGATTATTAATACATAAACTAAAACGCATGGGTGTTCATGGTACCTTGCTAAACTGGTTTCACTCCTATCTAACTGACCGTGAACAAAGAGTAGTATTTGATGGTTATGAGTCAAGAGGATTAGATGTGCCGTCTGGAGTACCTCAAGGGTCCCATTTGGGCCCGATCTTGTTCCTTGTTTTTATAAATGACTTGTGCGATGTTATTTTGGATTCTAAAATTTTATGTTCGCCGATGATTGTAAGATTTTTAAAATTATCCAGACATTACTTGATTCAATACTTCTTCAAAATGATATCAACAGAGTTTCTAAGTGGTGCATTGACAGTAAAATGTTTCTGAATTCTTTAAAATGTGTCCACATAACTTTTACACGTAAACGCAACTCAATCTCAACTCAATATTTTATCGACGGTACTAAACTCCAGGAAGTCACAACCATTCGGGACCTAGGCGTAATATTTGATAAAAAAACTAACTTTCACACCTCATATCGACAGCATTATTTCTAGATCCCTGAAAATGCTAGGATTTATCAAACGAAATAGTAAAAAATTTCAGAATCCCAAATAAAAAATAACGCTGTACAATTCCTTCACACGCAACGTTTTGGAGTACGCAAGTTCTATATGGAGTCCAACCTACAAAGTTCATATTCAGCGAATAGAGCGGGTTCAAAAACACTTTATGTACCACCTAGCGTATTGTGATAAGCGAGCTCGATCACTTCCTCATTACACCGATAGACTAAATTTCTACAATGTACGCACCCTTGAACAGAGAAGACTAAATATTGATTTAAATTTTCTTTTCAAAATTGTTAATGCTCTAATAAACTGCCCTTTTTTACTCTATCAAATTATGTTCAACGTTCCTAGAATTGGTTCCCGACTTATACATTATATTCCGTTACATATTAAAAAATATAAAACTAAGCTGGGGTATGACTCACCTTTACCAAGAATGTGCCGTTATTTTAACGAGACATATAAAAGTCATCCCATTGATTTGTCAATGTCATCACTGGCCACCTTCAAATCAAACGTAAACAAGACTTAAAGCTACCTATCGTGTTGATCTAAAAAATAATTACTGTTGCTGTTATGAAATGTATATGTAAGTGTATGTATTTGTATATACATGTATGCATGTAGGTGCATACATGTACATTATTCTTTACTTACAGTGTTGTGTTCATCAATGTTGTGTTTGTCTGTAATTAGTGATAGTATCAACCAAGTTTAATTAATGTAATTGAATTTCGGTAGCTTTGATATGAATCACTGTTGACAAACCTAAGAAAAAAAAATAATAATAATTTTAATAATTTTGGGTGCTTTCAACTTAAATAATAAACCCGAAGACGTCTTAACTGATTTTTCGTATTTCACAAACTCGAATGGACTGACGCAATACAATAAAGTGAAGAACAGTAGCGACAACATTCTCGATCTTATCCTTAGCAATATAAACGTGTGTGACGTGATGAGAAGCGAGGAACCACTGGTGAATGAAGACCAGCATCATCCGACGCTGGACATTTCCGCGCGCCTATCAAGAGCGGTTCAGTGCAGACGAAGATCCCTCCAAAACGTTCGCCGCGCCCCCCGCGGCCCCCCGCTTTCGCTCTACAATTATAATTTCCACAAATTTAATTATAAGCGAGCAAACATAGAACTGTGCAATAATATTATTTCGCATTTTGATTGGACATTTTTGTACACCATAAAATCTGTAGACGAAGCAGTGAAATATTTAAACAATGTACTGTTTAGTATTTTTGAATTATGTAGACCCAATAACAAACCCAACATCACAAACGATGTATATCCGATATGGTTCAATAAGAGCATTATAGATAAACTGAAAAGAAAGGAATCGCTCCGAAAAAGATATCTATTGCACAAAAAGCAATCCGATTATCTGATATTTTCAGCGAGTAGATCCGAGCTAAAATCTGAAATCAATTTTGCTAAAAAACAATACATGAAAAATGTTCAGAATGGGATCAAAGACGACATAAAGTTTTTTTGGAACTATATTAAGTCACAAAAAGTTAACCCAACCTCACCAACATGCTTGATTGAGGAAGGCGTAACTTTTACTAACCCTAACACAATTGTAAATAAGTTTGCTGACTATTTTCATTCCGTCTATAGTCAAGTAACCCCGAAACTTGAAACCAATTTCCCAACAGCATCACCCTGGAACGTTGGAGATATCTCACTCGGATTGACCAACATCCAGGAAATAGAAACTTGTATCCGGAATCTCCGACCTGATAAGGCTACTGGTCCGGACGGTATTCCTCCTTCAATAATTATAAAAATCTCTCCAAATATCTGTGTACCCCTTGCGTACATATTTAATCTCTGCATTATGTCTTCCACATTTCCACAGTGTTGGAAACTAACGAGGGTCAGCCCCATTCACAAAGCTGATGAAAAGACTGACGTCAGAAATTATAGACCAGTTGCAGTACTGTTAACAATTCCAAAATTTTTTGAAATGATTATCTGTGATAAAATCAGTCCACAAATCACGCCTTTCTTAAGAGGTAATCAACATGGCTTCTTACCGAAGAAATCAACGGTAACCAACTTACTCTCTTTCTCTCGACGGGTAGCACAAGGCCTAGACTGTAGGCATCAGACGGACGTAATCTACACGGACTTCGCAAAGGCATTTGACCGAGTAGATCACGATATTCTAATAAAAAAGATGCATAAAATAGGTTTTAATCAACCCTTACTGACATTTTTTGCGTCATATTTAAAAGATAGAAGTCAGTATGTAAATATAAATGGTTACGACTCTCATAAGTTCGCAGCTCTGTCAGGAATTCCTCAAGGATCGAATCTCAGTCCCATGTTATTCCTTATTCTGATAGATGACATTCAGGATTGCATACGTCACAGCTCATGTCTACTATTCGCGGATGACATGAAACTGATGAAGGAAATCGAATCAGATTATGATTATTCCAAACTGCAGGCCGACCTCGATTCAATCATGATATGGTCGGTAGAAAATAAACTTAACTTCAATATTAAAAAATGCGTTGTTATGACTTATAGTCGTTCACAAAATCCGCTATTCTGACAGTATAGAATGAATGGTGAAGTACTTACACGCGTAAACATCATCAAGGACCTTGGGGTGATCTTTGATCCCAAGCTGACATTTTCAAACCACATAGTCCAGCTTACCTCAGCTTGCTCCAAAACTCTTGGTTTTGTAATTAGAACTTGCAAACAATTCAATAACATAGAAGCAATGACCGCCATGTTCAACGGAGTGGTCAGAAGCAAGCTGGAGTACGCCAGTACTGTCTGGATACCTCATCAACTTAAATACATAAATATGATTGAACAAATTCAAAAAAAATTCCTAAGGTATGTTTACATGCGATCATACGGAATATATCCGAAATTCATGCATCACGTGGAACTGCTAAAGGAGACAAATTACCAAAGCCTGGAGATTAGGCGTAATGCCGGACTCATGGTATTTGAATTAAAGTTACTAAAAAACCTTATCGATTGCCCATATCTCCTGTCATGCTGTGGCTTATTCGTTCCTGATAAATACTGTCGAAATCGTAGCCACGACCTATTCTGTATACCGCAGGGTCGGATAGATGTCATTGCCCAACATAGCATGACAAGAGGTATGACCTTGTTGAATGCCCTACCAGCGGATATAGATGTGTTTAATATCACCATACCATGTTTTAAAAAATATATGTACATGTATTGTTAGTTTTAATAAAATTGTACCATAATTGGACTTACCTGTCTGTCGTACAATAAAAAAAAATAAATAAAAAAAAAATCAGTGTAAAAAGCTTTTCTAGTACATAATTATTATGACAGAATTTATTTATAACATAATGGCAGATACTCTCGCTATCTGAAAAGATGAGAGAATCTAAACGTTGCATGAAAGTGTTATAAAACTTTACTAAAAAAATGCTCTACTCAAATTTAAAAGATAAACAATTACCCTACTGACTAACACACCTACACTACTAACACTACAAGGACGAAAACCTCAAACCTACAGAACTTCATAATTAAATACATCTTTTGGCCAGAAAACCATATTTTCCATTGTATAAAACTATACAATCATCCAAATGAAATTAAAAACACCCTGGAGATAAAAAAAAAGTTTGAGGACGACGTCGAAATATGGCTAACTAAACATGAAGATGAACAAATCATTACAAAAAAAGAAGTAAGGTAAGTAGGCTTACGGTACAACAGTTTTAATAACTAACAGTCAACAAACATGAAGAATTTTTCATTGTGTGGAAATCAACATTCATAAAAATTAGGAAATCATGGTGTAACACCCACACAAAAACGCCAGTTCGCCTTGGAACAAGTATACCTAGTGAGGAAGACTTTGAATAATCTACTATATTTTGTATTTTAAAAATAGTTTTATTAAAAAATTGTCTTGAGCCCTATTTGGTGACCAGATCTGGTACTTCCAACCTTCCACTCCCTCGTCTTCTTCCATTCCCCTCTACCTCCAACCTCATAACATACTCCAATTAGAGATGCCATAATCCCAATGGCTTTGGACAGTTATGATTAATCTCATAAAATATAGAATTATATTCAAATGAAGTGTCTGGGGGTTAACATGAAGGGGTGATTTTTTTTTTAAAGAAAGATAAACAATATTTGAAAATCTCGTACTACCACCAAACTAAGCGGAAAATATTGCTTGTGTTGTGATGAAGGACTTAACCAGCCGAGGAATTGAATACACTACGCCTGGGTGGGTCCAAACGCGATGTCAACTCAGCCACCAACCGATTCTACATGATTTTTGAATAAAAACACGTAAAAACCTTTTTTCGAAATTCCAATGTTTTAAGTTAGGATAAAAAATTGAAATATTTGTATGGGAAATTATAATAAACATTGGAATTTCGAAAAATATTATGAATCTTTTTTACTTCTACCACCACATAGAATCACCTCCAGAAGAGGTAAAGCGCACTTTACCCCTGGACGATTCTTGTCGAAATAGTAGTCTCTCCCATAAGCGACTCTTTAAGTTTTGTATATTTCAATAACTTTATGTTGGTTCACTATTAGAGAGTCACAGCACACTTGAAATAAAGTTAATACTTACTTTAACCCATGTAAACTTCCCTTACTAAAAATATCGTAAACTCCCTCCTTCAGTTTACTGTAGAATGTTTGCGGTTTTACTGAATTTTCTTCAATATGAGATTTTTTAGGATCGTTGAAATTAATTATGTAGTTGTTACTAGTATTATCAATTGTTTTCAAAATTGGTAGTTTTTTAGCTTCCGAAATTTTTTTCTTATTTTCCCCTTGGGCATTTTGAACAGTTCGTGCAGGGAACAAATATTCGTGGTCGAACGTTATTCTTCTATTAGGATGTACGTATTTCTGGTTGCCTTCGACTATTGTATGAATAGGCCGATGTTTTGGGTCCGTCCCAGAAGATTTGTTGCTGAAATAAAACAGAAGATGAAAAAAACTCTTAAAGATTAATCGAGTGAGATTAAATATCCATAACTTGGTAGATGGTCCATTGGTACTTCAAGGAATGCTATATTTTTGTTTAGTACCCAACAACTACTGAATGGTGCGGCACCATGATCTGCTATGCATACCACATGATAGAACAGACGTATTGGCACTAGATACGGTGCTGCTAAACATCATAATTTCGTCTTTTGACATCTTCTACATAAATTCTGAAGATTTCAATAGACATGTCACACTTTGTTATGTATTAGGCTTAAGAAATTACAACTTATGTTAACTT
Source organism: Hesperophylax magnus (assembly GCA_026573805.1). NCBI lineage: Eukaryota > Metazoa > Arthropoda > Insecta > Trichoptera > Limnephilidae > Hesperophylax > Hesperophylax magnus. The sequence goes on from JAIUSX010000016.1 coordinate 4,483,269, forward strand.
TTATTCTATTTGTGTTACAGTTATAGCAAATATATTAAAAGTTATCTGTGTGTATATATATCTAATATTGGTAATTGGCTGACGGCCTGTATTTGATTGGCAATTTAATCATTTAAAAAATATAAGGTTTATTTGCGGCACGTTCTATAGTGGACGATACTCTCAATATCGCCCTGGTGTAAGACTACAATGCAGAATTGAAACGTTGCTTGAAATGGCTTTAGCTTTGTTTGTGAGCAGATCTGATTGGGAGCAGTTGGGACCCTAGTGCGGTATTCGTATTAAAACCACTTGTATATTCACTTGCTCCCGTTATAAAATGAGGAAATATTAGCACTTTTCAAACAATCACCTACATCAGACGTAGCCTGCAACATGTACAAAAAGTCTGTAAGATTATTTTCTACAGACCTTTTTTTCTACTCTTTGTTTTTAACTGTTTGAAATTCTAGATTGTAAACATAATAATAAATATTTATTTTTGAAATAACTTAATAAGTAAAACCTCAAATTTTAATATTTAATTACAGAAGACAATATAAGCGATTTTAAAATCTACCAACATATCTTCATTTTCTCAAGGCATGTTTTTATTGGCGGCTATCTTTATGTATGATCTCAAGATCCATCTCGAACTTAATGCAATCTAGAAAATGTCTCGGATAAATGTATCCTATTTTTATTTTAATGTGCGCCATCGATTGACTTTTCTGCAAGTGAAGGATGATTATTTATTTTTGGAATAATTTAATTAGTAAACCTCAAATTGAAAAATTTAATTATTGAAGACAATATTAGCGATTTTTAAACATTTGAAACAGAAAAATCAGAAACAGGTACGGTCTCATCTAAGACTCCAGCACCTTTGAATTTTATTATACCCTTTTCTAATTAAATGTGATTTTTAGTTTCGGGTAAAGTGGTAATTACAGTTTACACGATAAAATTCATCGGACTTTAAAAACTTTGTATTTGTTCTCGTTCAAAATTTAAATACTTAAAACTAAATAATTTGTTGTTTTCTAATACAAAAATCTGAAAGAGTCATTCATAAAATATAAACCTTAACGGAATCGTAACGACTTAAGTGAAGAAGCCGTGCACAAAAATATGCGTCGCGTGGCCCTGGTGTATTCGACAGATCTATGGTTGAATTTGCCTTAGCACATCTCTAAAATAAAGTGGAAATCCTAACGAAACAAATATTTCTGATGAACGCATTACTAAATTCTCAGATATTTCTAGAGGAATCCTTCGGGAGATACTAATTCGACGTCTAAAAAAACAATTTTTTTTGCTTACCGCTAATTTTATAGAGGAAAACGTTTTATAAACTTTAAAAAGCGTTGTACATGAAATATTTGAATGGTTAGGTAATGTTTTAATAAATCGTAAATATAAATAACTTACATCCAAAAAAACCAAAAAAATATATGTAATCGTTACAAATTCTTCTGAATTAATTTAAATATGGGCCTCGAGCAATCCACCATTATTAGAGCCTTTATCTCCTTAAGAGAAGTATATTGCTAAATTTAGAAGGCTTCAGGGTTTAAGACATCTTCAATAAATAATTTTGAGATGCATATATGTGATAAAATAAATATATTAATTAATTTTATAAAGCTCCGGTAAATCTACGTGGGTTGCTATTATTATTGTATTTCGATTGCACTACATCAAAAAAATCTCCACAATAATTATAAAAATCATACCACGTAATTTGTTGCACGTTTAATCTCCAGTTTTTATTTTAGATCTGTGTTCGATTGCTCACATATTTCTATTTTTACTTTTATTATTAGACGGCCTTCGTGGTCGAGGGGTAAGATTCTCGACTGTGAATCCGGATGTCGCGAATACGTGCTGTTTCACAATTAAATCATGTAAATAATATATAGCACATTTGCGGCACGTCCCAGAGCGGAAGAAGTACCGTAGTGGTAAAAGACGATAAACGTTGAAATGGCTTAAGCTGTATTTGATGACGAGATCTGAATAGCTAGATAATTGCCCCATCCTTTTCTTATTTTCCTTCCCCTCCCCACTATCTTACTATCTAGAGTTTAAATTATGTTACAAAACTTAAATATGATGACAACTAAACAACATATAATAAATTTAACAATTATTTATAAGCTTAAAAATAACATGCTCCCTAAATATCTGCAAACAAATATTATGTACAGTGAAAATGTTCACAATTATCCTACGAGGAGTTGCCGAGACTTCAGGCTTCCCAAAACTAAACTTACGTGCATACAGCAGCGTGTTTTATAAAGGGCAAAAGCTTTATAATAACCATAGACATAGATAATAACCTACCAAGTGCCATAAAGGAAGCTTTAAGTCTTGACACTTTTCGTAAAACATGTGCTATATATATATAAAAAAAATTATGAATTGTATACACTCACAAATATTATTGTCACCTTAACAGGAGTTAAATGTATTTTTCAAACTCTATTTCTTAAACCGGGGTAACGATTTTTCTGTTGTTATAATGTATAGTTCTTTTTCCCTATAATTTTTATCCCTAAAACAATTAGGGATGCCATAGTCTCACTGGCTACAAAAGGGTTGAAGCAGTTGCAGTGAGATATTCACACCACAAAAGTAGGTACAGTAACCTAATTACGCGACGAATATTATTTTGCTAACAATTTAACAGATCACAATAATATCATTACCTTATTTAATTTTAATTTTTAAATTATTATTCATATATTAGGGATTTACTACACGGAGAAAACTCACTGATTAAAAATATTACTATTTATTAAGAATCTATTAATATTATTCGTAATCCGGTTAGTATCGGGATTGCAGGCCATTAACGAATGAATCGACAGGTGTGTTGATAAACTTTTAGTGAAACACCAAAGTCACGATGTCGGAACACGTTCATAAAAATCATTTACGCATATCGTCAATATATATTATTAAGACAACTGCAGTTGGTTTATATTTTCGTATTATTACGAATACACTAAAAGTTTATAAGGAAGCAGGGTGCAGTCCCGTTTTTAACCGGATTACAAAAAAATTTAAGAGATTTTTAATAAATCCAAAGTATAAAAAAGGGGTAAGCTTTTGTTTTTTGAAAACGAACATAAATATGAATTTTATCAACGTTGACAATTATGGATTTAAACAAATAGGTATACTATAATATAATTTTCAACTGTCCTGGAACGGGAAACTTTCCTAGTTGGACAGGCAAAGCTTCCTAATATGTAATTTGTACTTCTCAAATGAAAATTTGAAACGCATATGGATACGTCCCTATTTTTTTCTGCTTTATCTGTTTTAAATTTTCGTTTGAAAATCACTAATATTGTCTTCAATAATTAAAATATTACATTTTGAGGTTTTAGAAATTAATTATTTAAAAAAAAAATACATTACTTTTTTAACTACTTTTAGGGGTAAATTTGATTAGCCTTACCTTCCGTGCATGTCGCTAACGGTTTAACGTTTAACACAGAATGAATAGAGCCTCCATGATAAAGTGGTTGTATTAGCTGATTGATTGTAACGAGCGGAGGGATGAATGCGGTGGGGATGGGGTGAGATTGTATCTGCGGGCAATTTGTTAGATTGTCCACTTTGCTTTCTTTGATTGAAGGGGTTTTCGTGACAGGGGTAGTAAATATAAATATGTAATACAATACTAAACTTATAACCTAATTTTTTAAAGCTAAAATACTCGTAAATATTATTGCATTAATTCGCTGAATCAATCTTAACATATAAAAAAATTTTTTTAGCAAATTCTTACACTCGGCAAATTCTTACTGAAATGAAATATTATTAATTTATTAAAAATCTGTTCAAATTATTCGTTTCCCTGTTAAAAACGGGACTAGAGGCCTGTTACGAAAGAAATTCGGAACACGTGTTCTTCAAAATAATAATATTTTCGCAAATCTATTATATTTATTCTGACAAGGCAAAAATTATGGGGATTTTATAGTTCACTACCTCCAGGTAGATGAAATTCTGAGTGGAAACGTATTAAAAAAAATACAAATCTATTTCTGAAATGTCTCGAGGCTTGTGACATGACAACTAGAGTGCAGGTGCGTTTGTCATCTGTGATAATTCTCAAATAACTTTACATAATTTTTTAAATAAATACTTTTACTACGAATACTTATATCTCTTTGATCAACTCTAAAATAGAATTTCTGAAGTGGTCTAAATTCCCGAATTCTCGAAGCCTTCGTATCATGAAGTTTTACACAGGTTTTGTCTGGAATTTAAGTGTCAAAGTAAATCAAACGGTATAGTATATATAGAGTAGAAGTACTCTCAGTATGGCATGGTGAAAGACCGTCATTCAGAATTAGAACGTTGCTTTTGACGTATCCGTATTTGGTGACCAGATTTGAATAACCAGGTACTTACTACCAACTTCCCTCTTGCTCATCATTTTCCATTACCTTCAGCTAACAACATACCCTAATTGGGGAAGCCACAGTCTCACTTCCTCCAGGCGGTTTGGACTCTAATGGTACTCAAATAAAAATAATAAAAACTAAAATTAAAATTAAAAGCACTATTCTTGTTTTTCTTGTATGAACAGGCGTAATCATCTTAATATTTTAAAGTATAACTTTAAAAGTGTTTTTTCCTAAAATAATTAAATTAGCGCCATCAATGAACGTGCAGTTTATCAATAATTTAAAGTTGATAATATTTGTCCTTTTACGACCATATTATTTCCTAATTAACTCCCCCACTTCAACCCCTTCCACTCCTTCGCTAATGCTTCTGCCGATTTGGGTTTGCTCCCTCCACCTCCACACTCTTTTGCCCTCTACCAATGTTAATCTATATTACACGACTCATCCCGATAAAGAGAAAATTGTTTTCGAAACATGTAGATTTTGTTTCTAATAAAGTGTCACAATAATCACACACTTCTTTCCTCATTCACATTCATACATCGTCTTATACAAACTCTTCTATTATTCTGACTCTTGACATGGCCCGGCTCAAGTATCTGATTCACTTGATCGTGCCATGTCTTCCTCGGGCGTCCCCGAGTTCTGCTACCATTCGCCAAAACCAAACAAAGTAATTATATCATCGCAAAATAAAAACCTTCTTTCAGAAGAACTATTCTTCGAAAAAAGAATTAAAAATTTGTGCGCAAATGAGAATTCAACTTAAGATCAGCCATCAAAATCAGAAAACTGGAGTGGGAAAGCCTACTCCAAAATTAGACATTTTGAAGACACCTAATTTGTAATTTTCATAATGTGTAATTTTAATAATTTTCTAACCACATCATTTCTGTTTATTTTGTTTACCTTTTCCAGTATGGAAATATCTACTTACGGATTATAAGAAAGAAAACAATGGGGAAAATAACATGTATTTTGTAGTTAGGCTTTAGGCTAAACACGGGAAATATTTCAACCCCATACAATTAAACCATGTGGCTGAAGTAATAAAATTTATAATTTTAATGAAAATAAAAACTCTCATGCATAAATTAGATCTTTATTCAGTATTCTAAGTACACAATTAATTCAATATGCTAAGATTAAATTGTAAATCTTTATACCAAAATCTAGTTTTTTATTTTGCGAATCATATTATTAGTGAATACAATTCGCAAAGGTTTTCAACCCAGCCAAAGAAAACTAGACATTAGTATAAAGGCATAATAAGTTAATAACAATATTTATATACATTTTTCTTAAACTAAACTCTTTCTTCGTAAATTTTGACTATCTGGTGCGTGCAAATGAATATTTATGAATTTATATAAGCATGCCAAAACAACAAAGCAATCGATACAATTTTATTTTAAAAATGATGTTAAAACTTTTATAAATTACTAAACAAAGGTATATTTTATTATTATCTTTTGGTACAGCTTATTGGTATTAATTTTATTTTATTTCCAATTGCTAGAAAGCGTACGATTCTATTGACTCATAAAAAATAAGTAGAATATTTAATATTGTAATTTTAACTAAAATAATTGCTTTGCGTAATGGATTCTTAAGCGCTTGACAATTTATTTTTGGATTTTATTGGCACTCGTCAAATTGATGTTTCAATATTTCTATGTGGCCAAAGCCAAAGTAAAAAGTGATTGAATTAATTACATACTGTTTTAATATTATTGTTTATAATCGGCTTATTGAGGATTCTTAAGCGAAGCGTTTGGGTTTGTATAGATATGTCCATTGTCCAGGTCGGTTGCTGGTCTAGGATTAAGAGTTGATATTTTTGTTTAGACCATTCTCGCAATATCTTGCTCGTTGGGGTCCTGGTCAAGATCGATGTCATCAGCTTCTTCAGATTCCCTTCCAAGACGAGGAGTGAAGTCGCGCTGGGAAGTCATTTCTGCAGAGAAAATTTAAAAAATATATAAATAGAAGTTTTCTCGTCCACATCACTTGAGATGGGCTGATGACCTAAACATAACATCTTGCTTCAAATGCGTGAGAGTTGCCAGTAATATAAAAAACTAGAGGTATTTTAGGAAGGTCTATATGAAAAGCTGAGTACCAGGAGGCTTTTCATCATCGACTATGTATTATTAGGCAGGAATTTTAAAATCGCCCAAACCAAAAATATTGTATAAGAAAAAAAAATAACAGCATTATCTCTAACAAATTTACACCGAGTTGGGTTGTTAAGTTATTCTCTAAATCTCGTGACGCAATGCTTTTCAGACTCGCCATTGGCCGATAAATTAACAAATATTGCATTGTGCGATTTGGTCGAGTACTTTTTATATTGTAGGAAACTTGCATTTAGGCTTTCGAAGCAGGGCATCGGAATTCTATGGGGAGTGTATTATAAAATTACTCTTAGTCGGTTTATTTTTAGACTGAAATAAAAAGACGAGTCATCAGGTTTTGCCATTATTGAGAGATATGGCGAAGTATCATGTACCGTTTCATCAACACCATCAACATTGGGAAACTTTTTAATTAGCACCTCGGGTATTTTGAGATTTCGGGTTTATTTAGAAATAGTCCTGGATAACATTAATTTTCAAATATTTGCAAACACCTTACATACTCATAAAACCAGAGCCAAACAAACAGAGATACTAGATACACCAAAGTGTAACTCTACGTTTGGACAAAGAAGCTCTGAATGTTTAGCAGTAAAGGTATAAAACAAACTCCCACTTAGTATCAAACAATTCATAACAAAAAATAACTACATTAAGGACATTAAATCTTGGCTTAAAGAGCTACCGGATAAAAAACTTACTAGTATATTTAAAACATCGTCGTAGAAGTTTCTGGAAAACCTTAACCAAAATATGAAATCGAACCATAGAAGTCGCAGAAAACTTCCAAAACCTAGTCCCCCTCAACACAGGATCTAGTGAGGAATATAATCAATATCTATTAAAAATAAATATAAATCTACGAATATAATCAATATCTATTATACATATATATATATATATATATATATATATATATATATATATTCTTGAAAAAATGAAAAAAAAATTGTATTATTAAATAAAAAATATAGATTCGCTGTTTTTGGATGAATACCAAAAATAAATATATTTTTTGGAAGCAGATAAAAAATAATTACAAATTTTGTAATTACAAATGGACATGTGTAATTAAAAATATTAAAATTCTGATTTCAAAAACAGAAGAAATATTTTGCGATTTTTTGTCGTTTGCCGATTGTTTTTCATGTTAACTATAGAAATACTACTTTATACAAAAATTCAAAATACATTTAATTAGACGAACGTATTAGAAAAGTGATTGACAGTTTCTTTTTTTTGTTTCACAAAAAAATAATTATTAAAAAATTCACAAACTTTTACAAATCTTTTGTAAAAATGCATAATTTTATGGTCGATGAAGTTTCGGAAAATATATAACAATAATTATTTGTAAGTGTATGGTTAACTTTTAGATGAAAATGCAAAGCGAGGTATTGCCTTATTCAAACACTGCTTAAATCATACAACTCACGGTATTACAAAAGGAGATGACGACTTTTATGAGTTCGTCTCAGTATACAAAAATACCCGAGGGGTAAAGAATATTGACACTATTAACATTTTATGGCGTTATTGTCCAAATGACCTAGTGGGATATCCACCTCTGCTTTCCTTACCTCTCAAAGCAATCATGGTCCAGGGAGCATACTCGCTCAGTCCGTTCAGTCCGTTCAGTCCGTTGAGACCGTTCCTCTTGGACAGCCTACCGAGCCTGGGGCCGAACCACATACCGCCGCCGGCGTCTCCGTTGGCCCCCCACCTGGTGCCTTGACCGATCTGAGGCTCCAGAGACATTGAACGACCAACACGAGGAAAGGGGATGAGTCCTTGGCGCTTGGTGTCGGAGTGAAGTTCTGGTGGAAAGAAAATAATTATCGTGATTGTGCACTGGCATATCCCCTTGTTACGCAGTGTTGTGCTTCATCCTCTTTTAGTAAACGTTTTATATGTAGATTCTTACGAAAAGGAAATCTCAAATCATATCGTAATACGGGTTTATTTTTTAAACGCCGTTTTATGAAAGCTGTTGAAAACTTAACGTAAAAACAATATTTTTTAATTTCGTCAAAATGGGCTCTCTCTCTGACCTCTTTGAACCGCCACCTTTGTAAACCATTCACACAATTTTACATTTCAAGCACATGTCTTCGGAACGAGGTGCCATAATAATGTACTCTCTTTCATATGCCACTTTCGGGGAATAAAATATTTCTAATTAGCCAAGGCTGGCATCTCCGATTGGGGTATGTTAGGAGAAGCTGAAGAGAGTTGGGAAAGGAATGACTAGTAAATGAGGAAGTTTGGAATAAACCTGCCTATTCAGATATGGTCACCAAAAACGGCTAAATCCATTTCAAGCAAAATTTTGATTCTGAATGTCGGTCTTTCACCAGGTGATACTGAAAGTATATACCACTTTGGTTGGTGTCAAAAGGGTTGTATATCTTATCAAAAGCTTCATTTCCACCACCTTCATCCCTTTCCTACCACTTTTCCTTGCCCTATTTATAAGCATTAATTAATAATTCTATAAACAGATTACGCATATATTTAATTATTTTAAATGGACTGATTGAAAAAAATAGCCACCTGTCCTGGATTTAAGCTCACTTTTATACAGCCGTGAACTACTGTGTATCTAATTGGTAATAAAATAAATTATTGTAGCTATTTTTAATCCTCACCCGTTAATACATTGCGTCACAACACCATACAAATAAGGCTTTAATGTATTGTGTATTTTCTAATACTAGTACCTTAATGACCAATGTGATTGTTGGCACAGTCCAAAGCCGTTAAGATTAATTAAGCTTTTATTTGTAGAACAGAACCGCTATTAATGACAAATTCTTTTAATTTTCTCATTTTTCATCACTTTTAGGCGTTTTGACAGGTTCAGGGGTTACCAAACACATATAAAAACAGTATAAAATAATATTGAAAAATTCTTTACAAATTGCTAAGCAGAAACAATGCTTTTTAGTAACACCATTGTAGCATTTCAAAATTATTTTTATTATCTGAGAGCGAAGTTCTGTTTTAACGCGACCGGTTTGAATTTCCGTGCGTTTGCAAATTTGTTGTACCGTTTCCGTTTCAACATTTTTTTACCCTTGAATGGTTGTTTTTTCAAATTGAAATCGTATTTATTTGGATTTTCTAATTCGCTAATTTCTATTTTTTTCAATTTTATGGTTCCTACCTGCCAGAAGAATGTTTGAAAAAAGAATTTTCATCGAGATAGTGAGGTTAGTTTGAACAAATTGTATTATTCTTGCATTTTTTTCAAATATATATAAATATCGTTTATATTTAAGTTGGTAGGTATTTAAATACCTACTTGAAAATCTTATGATTTATATTTATAACAATTATTTGGATTTTAAATGGTTTTTAGAGCAATGTTAAATGAATTTCCACTCTAGAAACGGATGAAGTGATATTATTATTTACAAGTCAGGTTTCAAACCAAATAGCTTAAAGGAATCTTACAAAAGTTTCTAAATATAAATGATGAAGAAAATTAGCGGGTCTGAAGGTTGGCATATAGCTCAGTGGTACGTAAAACTTTACTCGCATTTTTTCCAAATACGTACATAAATATGATTGATGATTATATATTAATATTGTTTCAATGATTACTTCAATCATTTAATTATTAATATCGTGGGATCCACGTATTTTAACCATACAGATTGTAATCTTCCAATCAACTTAATACCGTACATGTTAACTGACGTAATGAAAAGGCAAATGTAAATTGTTAAAACTACTGATATGGCTTCGCGGAAATAAATCACCTATAGCATAAGCTTCGTGTAAAAATACCGTATAATATGCAATTAACAGATTATAGGTTGGGGGTAGAAAACAGGTAGAAAGGGTGTCTTAGGGGTAAGACGTGTTGCAAAAGCAATAGAGTAATAACCTGTGGTTACTTATGGATGGTAATTTTACTTCATTTTGGGTGCTTTGAAGATGATAAAGAAAGCTTTACTTGATAAATATTTTGAAAATAGAAAAGGAGATAGTGATGTTTCTTTGACCAAATTGTATAATTCCTTTTTTGAATTTAAAAAAAATATATACATATACGGTAAATAATTAAGGAGGTAGGTATTAATGTACCCACTTACAAATCTTATGATTTCTGAAGAAATTTTGGTTTTGATTATTAAATATGAGAAATATAGGACATACTCCTTTGGGTGCGAGGTCTACTGTTTAGGTACAGATAAATTTACAGACCGACTAAATTCAAAATAGGACATGGCTACGCTCAGTCAATGAAGAGTGATATCTACCTTCTTAAGAAAAGTTATCTTTAGCGCTCTTTCAAATAGATTCCGTTATTAAATTTTGTTGTCGCATCAAATAATATCGCCCTTTTAATTATCAAATCATTTTAAGAATTTTTTGGTGTATTTTTGTGTTTATTCACTGTGTTATATTATTACATTACTCAATAAAAAAATATTCGACCTATCCAATATCCACTGTACCCTCGATACAGCTAACGTGAATACTTCTTTATGGAAAAATTCAAAAGATTATGATTGGAAGAATGCTTCGTTTCATGTAGGTTTGGCGAAATTTGTTTAAAAATATATTTACCTGAGAATTCTTCAGGAACAACTTGCCAGCTCTTTCCGAACTGCGCCCTTCCTACCCTTGGGAAAGGAAATAGCCCTACAGTGCCTCCCCTGCGAGCCTTATAGCTGGACTGGACCGCTGTAACATCAAAGAAACAAACACACCCCTTATTATAGGCTTTTTCAAGAAATAACGATAATTTTCATAAAATTGGACACTATCTGAAATTCAGTATTTCCATTAATTTTCAAATCTTCTTTCATCTTGTTCATTAACAATGACTTAAAATAATGGCGTGTTTCTTTTATGAGTCAAAGACTTCCCTTAAATAATAGTTAATTAATATAACTGTAAGATAAGATATTACTAATAAATCTGAAAAAAAAATGAGACACAGAAAATAAAAAAGGTAACGGTGGCAACTGGATATCCAAACAAGGATTTGTGTTACCGGGACAATGATTCAAACCACTTGGCCACTGTGACCTGGTTTTTTTCGATCTCATATTTCAAATTCAATATCCTTAAAAAAAATATCTGATATTTTTTCCAGTCACCAAATGCCGCAAATACTAATAATAAAATTTGGAAGATTTACAAAGCGCCGTTTTTGTAAAAACTCATCTAAAGGTGTCCGGGGGTAAATTAAGAAGTTTCAGGTTAAAAAGTTGAATTTTTTTCATGGAAAGAAATTTCTATGGAAAATGAAAACATATTTTTGCATGGAAAAAAAAAATTGGAATATCGAAATAAATGTTTTCTTAAACTTCCACCATCATGTCGAATGACCTCCCGAAGTTAGTTCACTTTACCCTCGGACACCCTGTATACCAATAATATATAGACACTGACGTTGTAAATGAAAATGAGTGTTGAAAAGCTGGTGCGAATAAAGTAAATAAATTATTTTGAAAAGTGCAGTGTGAGGTTATAATGAAATACAGAAAAGTAGAAGTATTAGTCACAAACTATGTGGCAGAGTATCTATTCCCTTTGTTTTTCAAAAACTAGTACATAGTTAGGGTTCCATCGTTTTTATTTTGATATTATGGCTCTCCGTACGTAAATATGTTAGTATGGTATCGTACACAAATTGCGAATTGTTGTTATTCAATTTCGGAAGATGTTACCCTAGCAGGTGATAGAAAAGGTAGACTATCATTCGATATCATGTGAAAATATTTGTGTTGTCAATTTACCTGAAAATTGTACTGCAATATTTCCACCTCTACGTATTGAAAAACTTTCAGATACCTATTTGTATCGAAAAGTTTCCGCGGCCTATTGGGAACAATAAAAATATCCCGGCAAAATGGATTGAAGTTTTTCAATTCTAGAGTTTAAAGTTTGAAAGGAAAAAATCTGAATATATGGTGGAGAATCATCTCTCGCTCTATTGTCGAATAAATATAAAGTGGACATGTCTAGAATTTTATATTACTGCGTGAAAGTTGGTTTTGAAAGTTGAAATGGAGAAATGTTACTTTGTGAAAGCTGAAACAATTTTTTTTTCGAATTAAATTTAGTTTCTTTTTATTTTAGGTACCCTTTTGGGTGATATTTCTAGAATTTAACTGTTAAAGCCGTACCGCTGATAGCTCTCTTGTAACTACTCCTTCTGTGTCATGAACGATGCGTGTAATAGAAAGAGACGTTACAAAGGAGCTCTCAGTGAAAGGAACAAAATGATTAAATCCGATTGTGATTTTAAGTTATGGCAACAAAAAATTTAGCACAGCCTATCCTGGAATTTAACTCAATGCAACTAATACGTAATTTCAATCATACGTGAAGGTGCTTAGAAATTTCCCAAACAGTTAAAAAATTCCCAAAATACTTGAAAAAAAAATGCTTTTTGAAACGGGCAGTTCTTTTGATATATTGAAACCTTTAGAGCACAGACATCAGGTGGAAATGCTGTCGAAATAAATGTTCACCTTTTCCTCCCCATAAAGACCCTCGACACAACACCCCCAAAGATGACACAGGCCATGAGGGAAATTATTTTCCTGATTGCCTGCTGATTAATGTAAAAAAATATAAATCATATATATTTTTCACGTGTTCAATAAGAAAAAAAAATACTACCTAAAACCACATACTAGAATGATGTGCTTTTAAATTGTATCAAATGTCGAAATCTATGACAACTACGTGCCTAGTTATCGTATTTTATTCCGTTATTATTTTGAGGTTCACTACACATATGAACATCAAAATAAATGAAAATTGATTCTTTAAACACATACCAAATCTATTTTAATATAAGGCGAAATCCAGCAATCAACATAGTTCCTAATCGTTTTGTGACAGCACGGAATAACAAAAAAATGGATTACAGAAACTGTTAGGTATCTTTGTACCAGAAATAGTTTCTACCTAATATTAAATTTTATGCCATGAAATTATACAATACTCTACGAAATCATACAAAAAAATAAATGAAATTAATATATATTACAAAGTGATATTCAACTTACAAACATTATGAAGACGATGTGAAGACAACTTGAAACTAAATACAAAGTTTAAAAACTAAAGGCCGCCTCAGAACAGGAAAACCTAGTGAGAAGGACTGTGAAAAAATATTCAATTTTTACCTAAATTATACTTTATACCTACAACATGTACAATTTTTATAAATATTTGAATGCTTAGGTTCTCTTTAAATCATCATGTTTGACTTTAATTTTTGAAAAATTTCTAGTCGCAATGAGTCACACTACTGTCAAATAGCTATTCCCCAACTTTCATCATACAATATTTTACCTCAGCGCTTTTAAAAGCAGCCATGGGTTTTTGGGTGAATATTTTTTTTAAACTTTGATAATAAATCTCTTATCAAGGGAATAAATGACTAGTTTTCTAAAAATAGTTAATTACATAACTTATGTTAATAGAAGGTTTTATTTGTTGCTCTCTCAGTGATAGCGAATGAATGAAACTAATTCTTAAATATTGTAATTAACTCATTTATCAAAAATCTATTAATACACACTAATTACCAATAAAGGAATTCCATATTCGGGTACATGTGTAGGGAGATGCACTTCTTGTTTTATCCACATTTATATGTTTTAACCTTTTAGTTTTTTAAGTCTTGTGCGGGATTTGAACCCCCGACATTTCCCACTGACTCAAATTTAAATACGTATATCACAATGACGCCATCAAAAAACGGCAGCGGCAGTACCGAGCAGCTCAGCTCCTTTGTTTTTTTTTACATTAACTCCACACCTATTTCATTTTTGGGGATGCTTTGTGGAGGGTTCTTTTAAGGAAAGAATAAGGGTCGGTAGAAATCTGAGGGCCAGTATGTCCACAAGTGACGAACGCATGAATCCCACTATGGTGCAAAGTGATGGGTTGAAAGAGTCCTGCTGGAGAGGTCAAAAGGACTCCCTCAACAAGTATTTCCAGGTGTATTAACCGCCAAGATCTAGACAAACTTCACACCATAAACCCGAGTACCTCTGCTAAGTCCCCAAACGTACCTATCTACTTGGGGTGACCTATGGCAAAGGTGTTGGTTTTCCAATAAATGGTTCTCGGGGCGGCGGTTTATACATATTGAGTGAATATTTTTCTCTGGTATGTAGCCGAGGGGTTCAAAGCGTCGGCTTCGCACCCAGGCTACGATAGTTCAATCTTCCACATTCTTAAGTTCTCCATCATCGTACAAACAACATTATCAGTTTTTAATGATGTCAATATGGGGAATTCAAATATTCATATAATTCATACAATGTTCGTTATTCTAAATTTATTTTTATAGAAAATAATTACAAGTGTGATGCATAAATAAGTGCGATATGATTGAAAGAACTCACCATCATCATTACTGCTTACAGCTGCGTGATACGGCATGAATGGAAACATGAACAATGGTGAAATGGTTTTAATAGTTAATCATACTTTGTTTAACATTGAAATAAAATGTACCAGAAATATTTAAAACCTATTGATTCAACTGATTAGTTCTTCAGTAATAATATGTTTTTTTAAAAACCTATTTAATTCAATCAGTATGAAACGTATGGGAAAGTTTTCATACTGGTAAAAAAATCCTTCGGGATTCTGATTAATTTGCATTTGTCGAATGGATAAAATTTCAACAATTGCTTTTAAATTTGAATGTTTCTTTCCCGGTTTTCGAGAACAATTTTCTTTTCTTTGCTCCATAATTTTTTTTCATTTTGCTATTGAGTTGTTTTTAAAATTTGTTTGACTTTGTGATCGTGTTTGATATTGTGATTTTGAAAATGAGAACATAATACAATATATTGTACATATATAGACAATATAGACATATGAATGTGGTTATGATTAGTTGCGGATCAAATTTGACATAAAATGTTTTGAAATCAATAGATGAATGTGAATGTAAATAAATAAATATAAGCAAACATCATACAATCAATATTTTTTAAATCACTATAATCACGAATATATATATGTAATATTATAATATTAACAGCAAGACATATTTAACTGTGATAATAATATGAACGCGATGTAAAAGAAACATCAAAGAACGAAAAAAAGTTTAAAAAAAATTACGAACAATCATTATTAAAATAAGATATTTCCTTTCTCCCATCACTTATCGAACATATAACCTAATTAAATTTTACAAGTACTTTAGTAGTATTTTAGTTAATTTAGCATTTTAAAGCCGCTATGAGATTATTGCTCTTTGAGAAAGAATAGACTATGACCAACACTTTCAAAAAATTCTGTACACAGAAACAAATTGAAATTTAAAAATTAGACTAATGAAATAGTTTTTCGGCTATTGGAGGGAACCGAGAAAATTATGTAAAACATGCAATATACGAACACAAATAAATTAAAATAATGTAGATAAATTATTATTTTTAAAAATCTCACCTGCTCCTTGAACTGTTGCAGCTACCAGACCCAGAAGCACAATATTTACAAACATCATCTTAGCTGGTTTAAAAATTTCAGCTCAACAAAAATTAAACTTAAAACTTTTACAAAATTCGCAAGGTGTTCGGGGATGAAATGAAGGCTTCTTGGGTGTCTCTAGAACTGAAGCCGCAGGTCAACTGTGAAATCTCTGAGGGATGCTGGCTTTTTATACCCCCGCCACAGCCTCCCTCCACCGGATGTGAACACGTTTTCTGCTCCCGACGAAATCTTTACGTACACGTTAACGTAGATTGCTTGAAGCTCGTTTGGTTGACGGTACAACAGGTACAATCAGATTTCAGGAGTTTCAGTGCTAATTTAGTACTACACATTATTAGTGGAACTGACACGTGAAATTTTATAAATATAATATAAATATAAAAATCAAAACATATTATTAATATAAAACCCAATTTTTCAAAGCTTTATCAAATGGTTGTCAGTAGATTAACATTCTATTGACAAATTAAGTATCTCTTAATATTTCTTTTGCCTTTCCAAATAACATCGCGACTTTTTTGCGGTGAGGAGATCTTGAAAAAAAGTAACGGTGTAAGTCTAGGATTATCTAACATCACATAGTCAGTGGTGTAAAAACAACGATGTCGCGCAAAACTCTCTTTTGGGGAAGTTTATTAAGTGTAGTGGGGGGGGGAGGGAATTCTTTATTTTACGAAATATTGTAATTAGATATTTACACATGCGTGGCCTCCTAAATATAAATTTATGTGTGGAATCACTGTTAAAGATTGAAAGGGGAAATACAAATAATGTAATGAATTAAATAAATATATTAATATGGTATTGCTTCAAAGGTGTTGCCTGAAATGACTTCAATAATAATAGTAAAAAAATAATATGATTTTTTCCGGTATATGGGGTGGTTGGTTTTTAATAAATTGAGTAGGTGACACACAAAAAAAGCAAAAAATGTAAATAAAAATAACATCAACAAAAAAATTAGGTATTTTTAGTATATATATGAGCAAGTGAAAAAAAATGTATGGAGCTGTACCATCTTGTTTGTAAGGGGTCAGTAATGTATGGAGCTGTACCATATTGTTTGTAAGGGGTCAGTAATGGCAAAATCTGAATAACCTAGACACAAGCCTTTCTTCTTTTTCACACACTATTCTAAGACTCACCATTTTCAAATGAAGTATTTTGTATTTTTTTTTTAATTTTGAGCTCATTTACATGTGCTAGAAAAGTGTTATAAAAATAAACACGTAAAAGCCCAGTCAGGCTTGAAATAAAATAATGACATGGCCCACTGACTCGGCGATGCCATACGTAGTAATGAAAAATCATGTGTTTTTGGTATGAATATTTGATCGCCTAGAAATGTTTCAGATGCTTTAATTAAATACTGCGAGTAGAATACATCTTGGCCTTTGAAATAATAGAGTATTTTTTAGATAAGTCTTTTTATAAGCCCAGAAAAAAATAATGTAAAGGCCCATGAAAATTGCTTTAAAGTTCAAAATCTCCTTCTTACGAACCCATTTTCGGTTATGATTTTATTGTATAATGTGGCAAATTAAGTTATTTATAAAATGATCGAAAAAAAATTAAATATTTATGCCTGAACATCCACAAAATAAAATAAAAGGCGCTTTTTGGCCATGTTTTTTTCTTGCATAAATCAAAGCAGGCGGATTGTGTTAAGCGGGAATTTAAACCTTATCGCCATCTACGTAAGGGTTGTTATTGAAAGCGGCTCAATTTAAAATATTACACGACGTAGTGCATCGCCTTAACCGTAAAAATCATATTTGAAAATTTTTTCGAATGTAATAGTTTTTTTCCCTAAAATTATACGAATATTGGTATATTTATCAAAATATTATAAAGAGCAAAAAGCTACCATACTGTAGAATAAACCTAAATTTCAATAATTAGTTGACACATGTTTTATCCCGTGGGAAGGTTTAAATTTTATGTATATTTATTTATGGTTTTCGTGTGTTTAATACGTTCTCCAACTCAAACTTCGTCAAATTTAATATGTGATGTTATTATTAACTTCTGTATGTATTTTTATTTTTATCATGTAGTGGAGAAATGAAGGAGATGTGGATGAGAAAGGTGGGGAAGTACCTGGCTATTTAGATCACTAAATTCGGTCAAAGCCATTTCAAGCAAAGTTATAAATGGTTGTCTAACACCAGGGTGATTCTGAGAGTATCTTCCAACGTGCTACAAATATACTACATAGTCTTTTATATGAGTAAATTGTGAAATAAGATAAATTAATCGATTAAAATTTACTTGCGCACGCCAGGATTTGAACCCGCGTACTCCAGCCTGCTGGTCGAGGGTTTAGGCTCTCGACTCTCGGCTCTGGCCACAAAACCTTAAAAGATATACAAAGAGCTAGTCTTACGCACTACGTCGTGTAATATTTAAAATTGAGCCGCTATCAATAACAACTCTTACGTAGATGGCGATAAGGTTTAAATTCCCGCTTAACACCATCCGCCTGTTTTGATTTATGCAGGAAAAAAACATGGCCAAAAAGTGCCTTTTATTTTATTTTGTGGATGTTCAGGTATAAATATTTAAAATTTTTTCGATCATTTTATAAATAACTTAATTTGCCACATTATACAATAAAATCATAACCGAAAATGGGTTCGTAAGAAGGAGATTTTGAACTTTAAAGCAATTTTCATGGGCCTTTACATTATTTTTTTCTGGGCTTATAAAAAGACTTATATAAAAAATACTTGATCATTTCAAAGGCCAAGATGTATTCTACTCGCAGTATTTAATTAAAGCATCTGAAACATTTCTAGGCGACCAAATTTTCAAACCAAAAACACATGATTTTTCATTACTACGATGGCATCGCCTTAATGTTTAATTGAAAGGGGTGCGGTGAATCTATAAGATTGAAAAACACTGGATTAAATGATGTAATCAACTTCTGCCCTGTTTTCGAAAACGTTTTGCATGTTTAAGGGATTAGGTTCACCGAGAAACATGCTAATTAAATGATTGGTAGGATTATTTTATATTTGGCGCGGTGTATTTACCTAACAACCGTTTATTTGGCTCTTAATTGCCAACAGTGAGTTCAGTTTAACAATTGCAGTAGAATCGTGATCGTTAAATAAAGGGCTGGATTACCGAATCCGATAAAAGTATTAGTGACGAGTACCTACCCAACAGCTGTATTTCAGGACAAATAAAACAACTGCTGGTTTTCGTCATCGAATGATTACATTTTTATATGAATTGATTACGTCTTAAGGTTCATGGGAATCCACATTAAAAATCACAGACATATGAATATTAATAGACGAGAAGTTAAGGACGAGGGGTTAAATCAAGAGTTGCGGACGCAGGGAAGAAAGCTGACTGTGATTCGTCAATAAATTAATCTGACAGTAAATAGGCATCTCGCATTATGATATCACCATTTAGTTCTTAAAAGTAAAATCTGCTTTTGAATGAATAGACATTTTTACATGGGAGCGCAAATTACTCGCCACGTTATGAACAAATTTGCGAAGTCCAAATTCGGCAAAATAAATTTCTTCTATTTTCAGAGTCGAATATTTCGTTTATGTATTTAGTTAAGACACTTTTATAAATGTTCATAATTTACTTCCCAGCAACCAACCAGCTTTGTGTTTCGCGTCCAGACGTTTCTCGATGTGATAGTATATGTTTCTACAACTGATCCATATTATACGATGTGAATATGCTTAAAATAAAGTAAAATAATGCTTATATATGAAATGTAATACGACAATTGGGTTTATTCTCTTTTTCACATATATTTTTTATATAGTTTTCATAGCACAAGTCACCATTTTGCCGTGTTATTTCGTAAAATGAACCGATGATGCCTCGACCATAGTTCGCACAAGAATGATGACGTCACGTTTTCTAAATTCACTTGAGGCCATACGCGAGCACAGCCGGCTCCAATGGAACCGGTATGGGGAGTGGGGAATAATACGCTTTTAATCACTTAGGGCAGGTCTACTAATATTCATATGTCTATGTCAAAAATTAATTACGTTAGATCTACACAGGATGATGTGAGGAAAGTAATTTCCTTAAGGACCTATATCATCTTTAGGATTGCTCTGTGGAGAGTCTTTTTAGGGAAAGGTAGGAGAAGAAGTTCTGGGATGGAAAAGGTACGAGGGGTTGGTAGAAATCTGGGTCCGGAGAGATTCTGGCTAGAGAGGCCATAGGGTCTCCCTCTGCCGGCCTCTCCCGATCCGGCCCGAAACGCAGCAGTGAGCAGAAGGCAGAAGCCCTTGACAAACCGCACCCTATCAACCCGTTTACCCCTGCCAAGTTGCCAAACAAGCGAACAACATAGGGGGATAAACGGCAGAGGCTTTAGTTGTCAAATAAATAGAGAAGTTTGTGCAATAGAAGGAAATAGAGATTGGGAAAGACCTGATTTTCAGTTCAAATTATAATATTGTTACCTGCATAAAAAAGAAACGAAAAGTTTTGATTCTGAATAATTTTGATCTTTCACCAGATATGAAAGAATACTGAAAGTATCTGTGCTCTTGTACTTTTTTAGTTCTGATACAATAATATATTCTAGCAGATAAAAACTTTCTACCACGGGTTTCTGGCTGCTAGGCCCTGCATGCGGCTTTTTGATAGGCTTCGCCCTATTTAGTATCTGATGGTACTTTTTCCCGTTTGTACGTACAACAGCAATTATTAGAATGGGTGCAAAATTTTGTTAATAACATTGGTCTATTCATTTTTCTATATAACGTATCCAACCATTTTTGAATGCCTAGGTATGTATGTCTTATAATTTCGTTCGTTTGAAAATCACCGGAAAGATGAAAACTAATTTCTACTAAGTAACAAACTCCTATTAACCAAGAAATTTACTGCCAATCTGAATTCAAGAAATTAAAGAACGTCGAAGAAATGGTAAATTTTTTACATACAAATCAAATAAGTTACTCCCTCTTACGCAGTGGCGTCTCGTGATATTTGGGTGTACGAGAATACTAATATTACAAAAAATTACATTATTGATGTTGTTATAGCTGAAAATGATTCGATTCAATTTTTGTATGAAGATTCTCAGGAAACTTTATTTGGCACGGATTTACTGAAAATCTTCATACAAAAAAACTAATTTTCAAAAAATGCACATGACATCAATAATGCCATTTTTGTAATAATAACACTATAGTACACCAACAGCTGCCACTGCTCATAACTTCTACTATTGAGAATTTTATATAAAAGCCAAAAGGAACCGTTTCCAAAATTAGCCGGATCCTTGGAAAAATAATATCGGGTGATCCAGTTGCAGTCACCAGAGAAAATTGGACAAGCAAATTTTTATAAAACATTCATCTTCTTGACGTTTCCGCGTAGCGAATTTTGTATTAAAAAAAATCTTCCGGGAAAATAGAAAAATTTAAAGTTGGAAAACTTGTCGAAAATGTGTTGGGAAACATCTACCATTTTGACGTTATATGAGGTTTGAAAATTTTCCATGTTGGGAAAATTGATAATTTATTTTTATTTAAAAAATTCCGAGCAAAATGCTAATCGTTAGATTTTGCTCAGAAAATGGGTGAACTGATTTTTATAAAAAAAAATTATCTTTTTGATAGAAAGTTAAGATTGGGAATTATCCATACTAGGATATTTTTATTTTTCTGAAAAAGTACATCGGGAAATATTGAAATATCAAAAAAAAATTGCCTTGAAAATTGGTCACTAAATTTTTATAAGAACATTTATCTATTTAATATTATGTGAAGATTGGAAAATTTCCATTTTGATAGATTTTTATGTTTCTGAAAAAAATCAAAAATATTGTGCTCGGAAAAATTATCCTAAAATGGATCGGGAAATAATTATATATTCCAAGTTTTGAAAGAAAAAAAAGACGGCGAATCTGTTTGAAAACTCCAACGGTTCTTTTTTTTAAATAATAGAGGGCGGCACTTCCATCTACAACAATCCTTACTGTACAGGCATTCAGATACTAATATTATCAAAATATGTATGCATGGTTCCATGATAACTCAACACAGTGACAATTCAACACACTTTTAAAAAGTGATATAAAGTCATTAGGAACGATGAAAATTTTTATTTTTTCAACCTAACCTAACCTAACCTAACCTAACCTACATAACTCAGTTAATAAAGTTTTTGTTTCATCACTTTCCATGACTTTATATAACTTTTTAAAGATGTGATGAATTATCATTGTGGTGATTTATTCGGTTACCGTATGTATATATCTGTCTAAAATAAAGAACACCATACTTAATATAATACAATTTTTTATAATTCACTGCTAGGTTATGCAATAGTATCACATCGTTTTCAGGCTATATTTAGTAGTTCACCAAAAGACGGGGGCTTGCGGTGAGTTTCCTCATAGGTTTTTACCTTGGTTCGTACTAACTTCCACGTTCTTTTCGAACGTAAGGCAAAGTTTCATGAGAAGTCCTTTGACTTGGTTTTGATTAAATTTTGTGAAAGCTCATAAAGTATTTATTAAAATCGTATTGTGTGCATCTATTAGCAATAAAACAATAAAACTCAAAAGTTGATAAAATTAGATGAAAACGCGAATAGTTTTAGCTTTGCTGAATGCTGTATCTAAAAAAATGTCAACTGAGACGATTCATTTAAAAAAATAAACTAATGTTTTTCTTTGTTTCTTTTCGTGATACTCTAATTCTCTTGTTTCCCAATTGTGATACTAGCTGAAATCCTCGGATTTTAGAAATCAAAAGCACAAAGTTTTCTTTCAGTTTCAGTGCCGGCAACCCAGAACTTTTTATTAATTTAATTTAGTTTTTTAAATATCATAGTTTTCTTTACCCGCCTCATTAGACAAATTCTATTTTGAGGAGGGGAATTAACAAATAATTAATTATTAACATAAACAAGTTATAAATACAGTAAGTACATAATAAATAACATGATGCAAACAAGCAGTAGGTACCTACACTATAAATTCTATTATATTGTAACAGTATGTAATTTTGTTAGAAATTGAATGAAATGTGAATGATTCGAATGTCTGTTTTTGTTTTTGTTTTTTCGGTCAACCACATTAAAAATATTTTTAACAATCAATTCAGATTATTTGGGGTGATGTAGGTTTTTGTTTATGTTAAGAAATTATTGAATATATATGGTGCCAGGTAAGATTGATATTTTTTTGCAAAAGTTGATTTAATATAGGGTACTTGAAATTGTATGTTGATTTTCTTAATTAATAGTTTATTAACGTCTAGTAATTTGTTCTTCAGCTGTTCTGTTGGATGTTGGCAAGACTTTTTAAAAATGATTCTAATTAATGTTTTGTGATTTATTTTTAGAGGTTTGAGGTAAGCATCTGCTGCTTCTCCCCATACCGGTATACCATATGTTATGCTGTATATACATTTGCAAGCCGAGTCTCGAATTATTGCAAAAGAACGAAGCGACAGCAAGTGGCGTTTCGCGCCTTAAAATTACTTTGAAAGTGTGCAAAAAAATTTTTTTTAGTTGATTTAATAACAAGGTTTTTCATATTTTTGTGAAGATTTATGACAGTTTCCGGAATTTTCTTGTGAGTAAATTGACATGGAGATAACATTTTAGTTTATGGTCAACAGTTAATCCGAAATATGTAATATTATCTGCATTTTAATTTTGTCACAAGCACAGTATGTGTTATTTATGGAGTTATTTGTACAGGGTTGAAGATGTAGTTGTGGAGGGTTATTTGGTTGACCAGCTATTTATTTTGCTGAAAGTTTAGTATTTTGCTTTAAAAATGTTGATTGTTAGTAGATTATTTTTAACCCATTTTTATTTTTCACTTACTCCTCTTTCTGTGTTTATGAAGTTCTTGTCTCATGATTGTGCCTTGAAAAAAATCATTGTGTGGTCTGCATAACTGATTACTATGTACTGTATTTTTCCTAGGTTTATCTCAGATGAACTATTAATGTAGATTAGAAATAGTATGCGACCCAAGACGCTGCCCTGCGGTACTCTATACCTGATATCCAATTTATCACCGCTGTATTTAAGTATTTTTTCTATTTTTAATGTAACTGACAAACCATTTTAGCGGTTGACCGATTATGCCGATATTTTAATGTTGTTTGGTAAGTTATGCGAAATAGTATCGTATGCTTTTGCTAGGTCTAACATACTTATTTCTTTTGATCCGTAATCCAAGTTTTTCTTTACGTAGTTGGATAATTCATATAAAGCGTCTTCTTACCTATTTTAAATCTAAATTGGTCGGGTGGGATCAGATTATGTTTTTCAAGGTACGTCAGTAATCTTTTTTCGTGGCTTTTTCGTGAATTTAGCGAATTTTTGGTCGGTAATTTAATATCAATGTTTTGTCTCTGACAGTAATTTATCTTTTGTTTAGCAAGTCAAGTGTGCAATATTTCATTAAGAAGTATCAAAATTTTGCTTTAAAGAGTAAAATAATCTTCTTCTTGTTTTGAAGGTCAAGTGTAACAAATTTAATCAATGTAGGAATAAAAATTTAGATATTTATAAAAAAGCATATAGATAGACAATGACTATTTTTGTGATTATTATGAATTTGTGTTTAATATATACATATTTGAAATAAATTCAAATATATTAAATTTGAGTATGATATAATTAAGTAATGTGATTAAGTGCACATTGAATTATATTCACTCATATAGAATGGCCAACTAAGCATGCAAATTTGCTCACTCAATGCCAAAATATGCACCAAAAATAAAAATAAAATACTTGCCTAAATTGAACGACAGAACAGGAATATACCTATTA
The DNA here is from genome assembly GCA_026573805.1 of Hesperophylax magnus. Classification (NCBI taxonomy): domain Eukaryota; kingdom Metazoa; phylum Arthropoda; class Insecta; order Trichoptera; family Limnephilidae; genus Hesperophylax; species Hesperophylax magnus. The sequence goes on from JAIUSX010000016.1 coordinate 4,508,110, forward strand.
GAGCCGTTCTTCTGCAAATTCCAGCGAAAAAACAAAAATATCGAAATTTATAATTTGTGAAGAACAAAATATCAGAAATATGCATTTTCGTCGAAAAAAAAAATTCGACCAAAATAGCATTAAATGTTCAATATTGACCAAAAAAGTATTAAATGTACACTAATGACCAAAAAAGTATTAACCGTACACTAATGAAAAATACAAAATATACTCAAATATCGACAAACGGTTAAAATGTACGTTGTGCATAATGGTGATCGGATAAATCATCAAAATGATAATTCATCACATCTTTAAAAAGTTATATAAAGTCATGGAAAGTGATGAAACAAAAACTTTATTAACTGGATTAAGTAGGTTAGGTTAAAAAAATAAATTTTCATCGTTTTTATACTTTATATCGCTTTTTAAAAGTGTGTTGAATAGTCACTGTGTTAAGTTAGCATGGAACCATATTCAGAGCTGTAGGTTGTTTTCGATATCACATACAGAATTTTATGAGAAAAATATTTTTTTTATATGTTTTCTAATCCATTTTTCACCCGTAAGAAAAAATTGAGAACTTGATTACTGAACGCGCCCTGAAGGTGCTATTTCACAAACAATAACTATATAAATTAGCCAAGTTTTATAATTACTATAAGTTATGTGTTTGCATTTTATGCATCGACTCGTTACGTTGCACAAAATTTAATTTTTGAAATAGGGTGGCGGGTTTTGAAACGAGATAATGTTATTCTTCATTCATATATTCTTGCGCATTAAGGAGACGTAAGACAATAATAACGGGGGTTTTCTCGACGCTCACATTTTAATTATTTCTGAAGAACCAATTACTAAAATCTCAAATGTTTCTAGAGGGATCCCTACGGGAATAAGTTATTTATATGTTAGATTAATAAAAACAGGACCCTATTATTAAATTATTTTATGTAAAACGGTTCTAAAATTTTAAAATCGTTTTTCAACTATAAAATTAACAGTAAGCACCAGATTTTTTTTTCTAGTCGGTGAATTAGTAACTTCCCGAGGGATCCCTCTAGAAACATTTGAAAATTTAGTAGTACGTTCATCAGAAATAATAATTTTCTAGGCCTGCCAGGCCAAAGTCGACCATAGATCTATCGATTACCGGGTGGCAATATAGTTCCCGTGTATTTGTTTCAAACAAAAAAATATATTTAAAAAAAAGAGAAAACAGGTGCCCGTAAATTTCTTCAAAATACCCCGACCCTTAGAGCACCTGAACTGGCATGTCCAATAGAAACAATCATCCTTAATTTATTAAAATTCATTGTAACGGTGCTTTGTCAGAACTTTAACCCTATAACCCTCCCAAACAAAAAAAATCATGAAAATTCCTAAAAATTCACAAATATTCAAAATAATAATTTATTTAATCTAAATATTTTTTTACTGACCATTATTTTGGAAACGTAATAATCTTCCTTTTTCAGGCTTTATCCGAAGCTGGACAAAGGGATTAAATAGACAGAGGGGTTGGAACATGACGTATTGGAGAATAAATAAGGGATGACAGTGGAAACCGCCACGGGGTGGGTGGCGGTAGGAGGAGGTGTTGGAGGGGTGCTTATGATTGCAAAGAAAATATTTCTGCTAAGATAATGCTGAAAATCTTAGATTTAAAAATAGACCACAAAATTTGATAGACATACAATAAGTTAAGTAACGTGTGTGGCAATAAATAAACAGTTGAGATCTGTGAGTACGCAGCATTCCCAAATTAATTTTAATAGTTTGTGGTGTAGTGGTCAGGACAGTTACCTTCCATGCAGTTGTTCAGGGTTCGATTCTTGTATTTTTGATTCTTGATTTTTTTTATAAACTTTAAAAAATAATTCTGATTTTTCAGGGGTCTTAGGTAGTATTACAGTAATATTTTATCGCTTGCGGGTGTTTTTATGTTTTAATTTGTGATATTCTCCTTATGAAAAATTTGATAAATACTTACCACTTATTTTATTAAATAATTTCGATAATTGCTTTTATCCCGTGTTCTCCTCTTTGACACATTTCGTTTTATCTATTTATTTAAATGTATTGAAAATTGTTGAAATTTATATCATAAGATCTCCACTACTCTACGTAAACGTAGAAGAACTATATTCCCGATGGTTGGGTAACGCTGAGCGAACAATGAAGCCACTGTTGGAAAGGACGTGTTTTTTAATGTTATTACCGCACAAGAGTTCCAACTGCTCCAAAAGTCTATGGCATCCCCAATTGGGGTAGTTGTGAGACAGATGGCAATGGGAAGGGGAAGGAGAAGGGAGATAGGAAGGTGGGGATGTACCTGGCTATTCAGATCTGGTCACCAAACGTATGTTTCCGTTTCTTTGAAATCAACGCACTTAATAAAACATCAAATAATATTGTTAACTTCTTGTCGCTATTCAGTGGCTGAGTTGACATCGCGTCATCAAGTCAGTGTGATAAAATGCAATAAATAATTCTTTAGAATATCGATAAAATTTTCAGCGTCACAGAAAATGTTAAGTGATATGATGTTTAGAGGGCGCCATAAAAATTGTCCAACAATAATAACAATATGTGAAAATCGCGTGTTCACTACTGCGTATACCATCGTTAGATTTAGACATAGAAGTTAAGATTTAGTGTTAAATTTAGAAAAAATAATACCAGTCATAATTGCTTTTATTTTTATTCTGGCTACAAGAAAAGTAAAGACAATACAGCACTTTGATTAAATGTTAAACCCCCCCACCCCTATACAGTTATACAGTACGGTATTCAGGAGATACGTGTGAAGTGAGGTTATTGCGGCCCACCCTTAGCGTTCCCCCCAGCCCTAGGGCTCCGAGACCCCCGAGGTGTGGAGATTAAAGCAGCCTTATTAGTCTCCCATTACCTGGGACCTGCCCCAAGCGAATCTTAATTAAATTACATTTTTTAAATCAATCTGACAGTGGCTGCGCGTGGAACCATACATATTCTATGTGGTGAATTAGAATACGATTGCACGCAACTAGTAATTGCCCATTCTCATTTTGACTGTCTTTTTCTCACTAACTTATGTAAATATGACACCGAAATCTTAATATATATCTCTTCTTATCTTAAGTTAAATCAGATTTTGCGAAGCACCTCGATTTTTTTTCATTGATATGATGATTTGAAATTTTCAGGGCTAAAAGTATTACCGTGATTTATTTTCGAGGTATTTTGTTATGTAACGCTGTTCGAAATGTTGACTAAAGAAGGAAAAAGCGCAACACTGCATAACACCTCAAAAATAAAACATCTTCACGTTCTTTTACTATCGATTTATATTTTACATTCAGGTATGCATTTTTGTTCCTTTTATGGTGTCATATAATAAATGAAAGGATTAAATAGATAATTAATTAAATATCATGCAACTATTTTGTTGTAATATGGAGGGTAGGTCCAAAACTTATATTGAACGTTAAAATTTCATTAAACAGGCTATCATTACCATCAATACCTGCTTACTCCAATCAAATTCAAATTCATCAATATTATTTTAGATTATTTTGATTTCAACCCGCAATGGTCTACTAAAATTCTAATTTCCAGTTAGATATGCAATCTCGTTATGAATAAGTGTTCTCTGCTCCAGTTTCAATAGAGCAACAACTCAAAATTGTCTTGTTTGGCAGATAAAGCAGTACCATTGCAACTCAGGACAATGGCAATTTAACACACTTTTCAAAAATGATGTAAAGTCAATAAGGACGTGTTTTTTCACAGAATTTGAACGTTGATTTTAAAGTTATGTAAAGGTTTTATTCAAGTTCTGTTATTATTTCAGTTTTGTGAAACAACTGTTCAATACTGATAAATTAACAGAACTTCAATAGAACCTTCACAGAACTTGAAAATCAGCTATGAAATTTGATGAATTGTTAAAAAACTGTCCTATGAACCTATCTTAACGTAACCTATTTAAGCTAGTTTTTCATGACTTTGTATTATTCTTTGTATGTTCTCTCCTTATGTAGGCATATACGTTTTAAATTTTTTTTGGGATTTTCAAATTTGTGATTTTTTATACGATTTATTCGTGGTAAGCCACTGGGTCGTAGGTAATCCCGCCATAGACAGTGGATTTAATTAATTAGTGGCGTGTAACGTCAAAAGAAAACATTACCCCCCCCCCCACCACCACTCGCCTATCGCCCCAACCCGTCAACACCCAACACACAATCACATCATCATCTAAGCTCAGTCGAAGTAATTAGAAGAACAGACATGCTATTACGTATTTACCAATCGTTCATTATCAGATATTAGCTGTTAGGCAGACTTGTGCCTGTAATACCGATAACAAAATCACCTCATAATATTCTTTTTTAGGGTAAAGTCCGCTCTAAGGAAGTAACGCCATTCCGAAATAAACACAATTAAAAAATCAATAAGGCATTATTGTTGAATAAAATACTAGTATTTATTGAATTAGTTGGCTGTTAAAAATAAGCCGACTTAGCACCGTGGCTTAGTGCACCTGACCAGCAATCCAGAAGGGTTCGGGTTCATTTCCCGTCGGCTGCATTTAGTTTTTTTCTTTTTAATTTATAAAAATAAGGCTAATAATTATTATTTATAATAATTTGTCATTGTATCATTTATGCTTTTAAAATTTATGTTTATAAACTTAGTTTCATTTGTCTTGTAAATATAAGTTTATTTTAAAAAAATAACAAAAATTATTGGAATAAATATTTAATTATATATTCTACGCCTATACAGGTTTTTACAAACAGTTAATATACATAGTATTATGCTATGCTTAGTTATAATATTATTGAGGTATGTTACTATAGCCTTCTTGTAAATATATTCCGTGCAGTTGTACACGTCTACTATTACTATGTATAACTTGTGCGACCATCAGCAAAGTACCCGTTCGCAGTAGTTTGTGTCGGCTTCGTGAGAACGGTCCGTTTTTGTGTATGTCGACTCGCATATGGTAACGAGCTACAGGCACCTGTTTTCCTCCTTCATATAATCCGGATCTCCTGCAAGACTCACTTCAATAAATCCTTTCCTACAGCCGCTACCCTATTCCGCCTTACAACGCTGCCAAACGGGAGGCGAAGTAGTTCCCCTGCTTTAATACCGTACAAACCGAAGCGCTTTCATAAGGAAAAAAAATGAAATTAAAACAACTCAAAGAACATCATATAATGAGGGACACCTCAGATACAACAACAGAAGTTGTAGCGATCTCTCACACAGATAAGAACTTTTTAACAAAAAGTTTCCATATATTCAAGGGTTTCTGGATAACCTTTGTTCAAAATTAAAAATTTCCGAAACCTGCTGTTACCTAAAAACCAGAAAAATTTGTGGGAAAATATAATTGCAAGCTGAATGGGTGTACGATATTGGCAATCACTGGGTGATCTGAAAAATAATGAATCGCTTATTCATTTATTACTTTGTAAACTTTTTAAACAATTTGAGACGAAGATATTTAAAAAAAAAATTTTTTTTGATGGTATTAGCGATTTTTGAACGAAAATTTCTAACAGAAAAATCAGAAAAAATACGGTCGCATCTGGAACTTGAACTTCGCCTTGCCGGGGAGCTGCACATTTTTATTGGCTGCTATTTTTATCTATTATCGCAAGATTCAGCTCTAACTAAATGCAATCTAGATAGTGTCTTCGATAATTATAATTATAAATACAAAATTCACATTAATAACACTGAGCGAATACAAAAAAAATTTCTGCGCTTTATTAATTTTAAATTAAATATCCCACTAGAAGACTTACAATATCATTTCTTATTAAACACTCTAAAAATACACACATTGGAAGACAGGCGTAAAATAAACGACTTAACTTTTTTATTCAAGATTCTAAACTCTAAATTCGACTGTTGCGAACTTCTGCAACTCATAAACTTACGAATACCTACAATAACAACACGACAAAATACACTATTCCACTGCAACACACATAAGCGCAATTACATTGCGAACTCCCCAATACAACGGTTTCACACTATGGGAAACCAATACTTAGGTGATGTCGATATATTTAATATTAACTTTGCGAATTTTGTGGATTACGTAAAAGACCTATTTCAATACTATTCCTAAATGGAAGTTATATTTTTGTAAACCAGTCAAATCGCTGTATTTTTTAATTTATGTTCTTGTTATTTTTAATTTTGTTTCTCGCATATACAGTCAAATCGCTGTATTTTTTAATTTATGTTCTTGTTATTTTTAATTTTGTTTCTCGCATATACTTATGTAATTTTATTTTTATTATTTCTTTCTTTTCTTTCTTATGTTTCAAAACTGTCATTAAATTTGTACCACCCACATGTAAAAGCCCTCTGGGCGTTAAATAAATAAATAAATAAAAATAAATAAATAAATTATATCAATTTTTATTTTGAATGTGCGACATCTATTGACTTTTTGCAATTCTACGGTGATTTATTTATTTTATTTTCAATAATTAAATATTACAATTTCAGGTTTTACTCAATAAGTTATGTCAAAAATATTTTTCTAAATTACAGAAATAAATTGACCTAATAGTGAAATACATTTTTTTGGGAACTACCAGATAAGGAAAGCATTTCATAATTTATTTGCTGAAATAGGAAGATATGTATTTAATTATTATGTTCAAACATCTGATATTAATGATTTGAAAAGTTATGTCCCGAATAAAATTAATATAGTCATTAAAACATAGTTTCATAAATTGATATTGAAATATCAACGGAAGCAATCTTCCGAACAGGCCTTCCATTGATATGCTTGGTATAACTATAAGTGACCAGCTCAGGTACGGGGGCTCCATCGAAGCCAGAGTAAAGTTGGCCAATCAGAAGCTGGGCGTACTGTACAGGGCCCGCAGATACTTTAATAATACACAACTGCTGACCCTGTACAAATCGCAAGTGCGCCCTAATGTCGAATTTGGCAGCCATCTCTGGTCCGGAGCCCCTAAATACCTGAATAAAACCCTAGACTCTGTGCAAAAACGGGCGGTCCGTTTGATAGATTCCCCAATCTTAACAAACGGACTGCAATCTTTAGAGCACAGGCGTCAGGTAGGTATGCTGTCCTTGTTCTATCGGTATTACAATGGAAGATGCTCTGAGGAACTAGCGTCATTGATCCCTTCGGCACCGGTGCGTAGTCGGGATACACGCCAAACGCGTGCCCAACATTTGTACACAGTTGACACTTGTCACATGAGAACGGGTCGCTTCTACGATTCGTTCTTAAGTTCAACAGCTCGGCTGTGGAACGAACTGCCGGCCTCTGTGTTTCCTCCCTCCTACAACATGGGACTCTTCAAGACCCATGTTCACTCCTTCCTCTCCACAAAAAGACCCTCCACACAGCATCCCCAAAGATGACATAGGCCCTGAGGGAAATTATTTTCTTCAGGGCCTCCTGTGTGGAGTTAATATAAAAAAAAAAAATTGCTGAAACAAATAATTATGAGTTATTTGTATGGCGCGATTTCATAAAAAAACAACTATCCCTACTTGTCTCCAGTCTTTAAAAAAATTCTTCCGTTATGAATCATTTGAACTTCTCTCATTAAGTAGGGTGAAATAACTTGTTTGTGTTATACTATTGTTTTATGGTTTACAATATAATAAAGTCCAGTGAATCCCCTTTGAACAGATTTATAGCCTGCGTTTTCTAAAGCACAGTTTACAGAGGGACCAAATATTCAATGTTATTTTTTTCAAACTCAAAAATGTTTGAGATATGAATCGTCTTTCTCTATCTCACAGTTATTAAGTTTTATTGCACTGTCAGAATACACGAAACGAAAAATCCTGCAACTGATTTTTATTCATATTCGATCTTTTTTTAAATAGCCAACTGGGGTAATTTTTATAGTCTGTCGAAGAAATTAATGACTTCCGCGTTTATTTTTATTTATTTTTTAATGTGAAACTGCACAAGACTGCTCCCAACCGTCTGGAGCCAGTATATATATGAAACCACCGACTGGGGTATGTTGTGATTCTAAAGGAAGCGGGGATGGAAGGAGATGGGAAGGAGGAAGGTGGGAAATTAGCTGGCTATTAAGATCTGGTAACCAAACACGGCCAAAGCCAATTCAAGCAACATTTCATTATTGAATGGTGGTCTTACACCAGGGCGATACTGAGAGTATCTTCCACTCTGGTACGTGCCGCAAATACACTTTATATATATATATATTTTCTCATATAAACGCTATTAATAATAAGGGAATGAAAATTATTGGTTTCAAATTCCAGAGGCCTTAGGAATATTTCAACCTTGAAAATATTGTAAACGTCTCTAGTTCGAAGTCAAGTCGAATATGGCCCGCTATTTTAAAATATTTTCAGATTCAATCGTCAAAATTCAACCTAAATTCCTAAGACACATTAATTTTAAATTCGGTGTTTCCATTGAAGGCATATATAAAAATTACTTGTTGAAAGAATTAAATTTATAAAAACTCTCAGATCGAAGAATTATATCCGATTAAATATTTATGTTCAGAATTAAGACATAAATATAACATCCAAATTCCTCTATTTTCTACATAACAAATGCAAAACAATTATATTTACAAAAGGATAAAATATTTTAATAGTTTTCGGGAAGACTATTAAAATAACGAACAGATTTGATATTATTCAAGAAATAAAATTTAAAAAATAACATTTTATTTAAAAAATTGAACGCATAACATCATTAACAACATGCAGTAACTTCATTTCGAACCATATTTATATTTTATAATGTTACCACATCTTGTAATACACTGATATTACTTTTTATTCCTACAACAAACTCAAGAGCTTAGTTCTCTTCATTGAAACACTTAAAAACATATTTTTCACTATTTTGTTCTTACATTATGTATTTTCGTAAAAGAATAAATTCTGAAAAAACTTTTTCGAAAAAAATAAATTAAAAATGGTAGTATAGACAGCCCTGATCTAATTAACCTCATTAAATTAAATAAGTATTTGATTATGCTTGTACGCAATTAATGTTTGTGATATTTTTATACCGTGGATATTAAATAAATAAGCCTTACGGCTGAAGGGAATGAGGAGGGGGAAAAGATGAGAAATCGAAAGTTGGAAAGTTCTTGCTATTCAGATCCGGTCTCCAAGCACGGGTAAAGCCATTTTAAGCAACGTATTGAACTTAAATTTCAGGTCTTTCGCATCAGCCACTCTGAGACTTGTCTGTTTAAATGGTGTTATCATTATTTACGATAGTAAATGTTTTTGCAACTTTATGTTGATTATTCTTCAACATAAAGTTCTCTTTTCTTTCCCGTGTAAAACCTGCATTACAGTTTTTAGTTCAGCCGTTAAAACAGTTCCCTACTTACCGACGCGCCTTTCATCCCACGGTCAATGGAGTTTCCCGCTAATTTCCTGCCGAGCTCGGCTGAGCGCGTAAACGTCATTGATATAAGTTGTTTCACATAAAACAAATGAGAATTTATCTGTTCGGATTCCTCACGGAGATGGCTGGGCGTTAAATCTGAGAGGATTCTCTTTCAACTATTCTCTGAAACGTTTTTTTGTTGAGGCCAGACGTGGGTGCACCAGTTTTATTATCTGTCGATGTGTTTCCAGAAAGACCTCGAATGGGTCAAATAGAATTTCAATTCTTATATTAAGATTTTCAGCCACCGGAGGTGGCATTTTAAATACCTGAAATTATTTTCAACTTCAAATGGTTGTACAAAATATGTTATCTTCCTATGAATTTATTGTTAATTGGTTTACTTTTTATGACTGCACACCTATGAGTATGATTCAGTTAAAAAAGTTATACTGATTTTATACTTCGCACTTCACCCCAAATGACGGCCTCAGTGGTTTAGTATTTACGATACTTGGCTAAGAATCCGGAGTAGTACAATAAAGTAGTTCATAATCGAAGTATGATACAGTTAAATTTGACCAAAGGGAATAGGGTCCCCTTCTTCGCCCGGCAAGTCGTAGGTTCTGTGTTCAAGTCCTAAATGCGACCGTATTTTTTTCTGTTTCAATTTTCGCTAACAAATTTGACCAAAATTTAAAAAATCGCTAACACTGTATTCAACAATAAAATGTTAGAATTTTAGGTTTTTCTCATTATCAAAAAAGTCAATAGATGTCGCACATTAAATTAAAAATCGGATATATTTATCCAAGACACTACCTAGATTGCATTTAGTTCGAGTGGAATCTTGCAATCAAACGTAAATATAGCAGCCAATAAAAATGTGAGGTGAGAAAATGTATATAATGTTGGTAGTTCTTAATCAAAGAATGAGACAGTTAAATATGACCCGAGGGAATGGGGTCCCCTTAGCTCAGTTGGTAGAGCACCGCCCTGGGTTGTCGAAAGTCTTGGGTTCAAGTCCTAGATGTGACCTTATCTTTTTCTGATTTTTCTGTTTCAAATTTTTTGTCGTTAATAATAAAATATTACAATTAAAGGTTTTACTCATTAAGTTATTCCAAAAAATTAAAGAATATATGTTTTGTAGTACCTGCATTTTAATTTTCTGCAATAGACTCTCAAAATGGCTTCAGCCGTGTTTGATGACCAGATCTTAATAGCCAGGTACTTTCCCCCACCTTTCTCTTCTCCGTCTCCTTCCCCTCTCCACTACCTTCAGCCTCAAAACAAACACCATATATACACTGGCCCTCAAAAGGTCTATCAACAAACCTGTATATTGTATATCAATATATATTGATATACACAATACGTACCTAAGATATTGACGAAATTCGTCATCAGTCATCAATGGTCAGTTAGCGATATTAGCGAGCGCGGTCAACGATTGATATTTCGATGGACAATCGACGAATTTTGGCGCGGCCTTCATAGTAACAGATAAGTTTCTTCTGAAAATACACATTTTTGTAAATAATTTCGTTCGTTACGGAAAATTACTGGATTATTAAAGAACGGAGTTGAAGCATTTAGAATTCGAAGAATTCATATACGCAGCGAATTGAATTCGTTCGGGCCAATGACACTTGCATAAACTAATTTTCTTTCACATACCAAGTTGTGAACAAAGACCTCATTTACTAATCAATTCAATTTTTGTGCCAAAAAGTAAATGCGGAGGGCCAATGCATATTTAGATTAGTATTTCAGTTAAACATCGCCAATTTGTTAATGTTTTTAAGTAAGTGTGTAACGTTTTACGTTTCGAAATGTCAATTCAAGGATAATACCTCCAGGGATTTTTAAACATTATCTCACACAGGAGGGTCAGAGGAAAATAATTGCCCTCAGGGTAATGTCATATTTGGGGATACTGTGTGTAGGGATTTTTCAGGAAACGAAGTTCTGGGAAGGATAAATGTAAGGTTTGAGTGGGAATATGGGGGTCAGTGTCCAAGAATGACGGATGTATATATCCATTCCTCCCACTGCGGTGCAAGGCGACGTTCTGAGAGTCCTGCTGGAGAGGTCATAAGGTCTTCCTCAACCAGTCTCTTTCAATCCGGCCTGCCACCCAATTGGTGGGAAGACGCATCCGTCATGAACCACTAGGGGTGTCCAATGGTGGATGTATTGGTTATCTAATAAATGATTCCCGGGGCGGCGGTACCCGTACCCATCTCCCTAATTTATTTTTTTTAAGAAAGAAAAACATTCCCGGTTTATGAATAACCTGACTATATTTGAAAATCTATATTATTATTGCTAGCGATATATCGATTTATGATTTATTACGTTATCAATATCGGTCTGACTTATCAATAGCGCGACCGTGCTTGAGAAATCGGTACAAAATCTGCAGCAGTTATGCCTATCGATCTGATATTGTAAAGTTATGGATTTCACTGTGCTAGATGAGACGCTTACACGTATATCAATGACCATTATAAAACATGAGGGGATTTAGCCACCACAGAAAACAAAAACTTTTTTTATTAAAATTCAAATGTTTAAAACATTTACAAAAACTATGTAACTAAATACAAACCTATTATTTTTCACCCCGATTACAACAAATCCTTTCTGCCTCCCCCTGAATATTTTGAATATAGAACAATAAAGCCCCCATTACGAAAAGGAAATCTGTCAATGTTTTCTGTGGACTTGTGAGACCTAGTTGAGTCGGACATGACATCGTTTGCCCAACACCATTTTTCTAACTTAATTGACGTTACTAAGGCAAACACTTACATTATTAAGCATTACAAATAACTTTGGCTTACACGAGGAAATACCTTTTTTGTATTTAGGATTTGATTAATATGGATACGTCATTAAAACCGGGCAGTTCAATTCTAGTTACTTCTACAAGTCTAATTTTAATAGAACGGTGATAGGGAGTTAAAGGTTTTTTTTTGTGAACACCCTACACTTCCAACTACTCGAAGTCTGTGTCGCACTATGTGACTATAAGACCACAGGACTAAGGGACTACAGGACTATGGGACTAGAGATTATGGGACCAGAGACTATGGGACTATTATGGGCTAATATGGGCCAATGGGATTATGTGAGAGTTGGACTGTGGGACAATGGGGGTATGGAACTATGCAATTCTGGACTTTGGGAGAATGAAACGATGGGATTATGGGACTATGGACTATTGAACAATGGGACCATGGGTTTACATGAGTATGGTTTTATGGGACTATGGACTATGGACTATGGGACAATGAGACAATATGTCTAGTCCATTTTCCATAGTCCCTAAGTCCATGGGTCTAAGGGACTATGGATAATGGGACAGTGGGTGTGCGATTTTGAGACTGGGACTATGGTACTATGGAATAGGTGGCACTATATAGTGGATGGTACTATAGCTTATTAGGTTACGTTGTGAGCCTGGAGGGAGTGAAGAAAAGAAGGAGATTGGTAGGGGAAGTTTTAGAAGTATCCGTCTATTCAGATCTGATCGACGAAAATACCGAATGCCTTTTCGAGCAGCAACATTTCAATTCCGAATGGTGATCCTTCAGCGGGGCGATACTGAGAGTATCTGCCATTCTGGGTTCTTACTTAGCCCATCTAGATTAACAGGAGTAATTTTTAGTCCCAAATTGACCAGTGTCTACGTCTGGTACAAACATTCTTCCATTCCATTTTTTTATGTAGGTACAAAATCAAATAATTATAATTCAAATGAAGAACCTCATCATTTATCTTAGGCAATAATAGTCATTTATTTTATTCTGACTTTTACATTCCGGATCATTTCGATAGTAGCACTTTTGGAAAATCATTTTATATTTTTTTTTAATTATTTTTTTCATAAAATTCTAAAATGGCAGACTCAGTAGTAACTTTCGAGAAGCCCTGTCCTCATGTCGAGCTTTCAGATTGGATCGCAGGTCTGGGTGTGATGCAGAGAGATGCCGATAAGAAGAGGCAGTTCGCCTTCGAATTCAGGCACTCCTCCAGAAACCTGAGGAACGAGACCAAAGTCAAGACGGAATATGACACGTACAGGAATGATTGCCTGCTAAAAGACAGGTGAATATTAAATTTTTATTTCTAGGTTTATTTCTATTTTTAATTAATACATGTGGCAGCTTTGCAAGAGCACCTTTATACGGAATCTGTTTAACCTATCATGTATTATTATTAAATTAAATAAAAATAAAAACGTAATGCACCTTTAACCATCTCCCTCACTGCTTTTGAAGAAATTTAGGGTAACCTTCGGTTTATGGGGGAAATTCCTAAAAATTAAAACTAGTTATTTTTATACTAACTTTGGGCCGGGGAATCCGAATCTGGAAGAATTAGGTGGCGGCAAGCAATATTAACTGAATTACACGACTTTAAAATTTCGACGCACAAACAATTTAACTGGCCATTTTGAACGCTTTCTGACAATAAAACTAGTTATCTTTATACATCTTTATACTAACTTTGGGCCGGGGAATCCGAATCCGAAAGAATTAGGTTGGGGCAAGCAATATAAACTGAAATACACGACTTAAAAATTTTAGATGCAAACAATATACAATGCCATTGTCGATGTGTTTTTTTGACGATAAATCCATAGAAAAATAACCAAAGATATATAAAATTAAGTGTTGCTAGTAAGCAATAATATCAATAACGTAAAATAACATGTTTATAATTTCAGTAATATTTCATATTCAAACAGTTAGATTTAGGTTTATTATCACGAAAGGTGAGTTTTTATGTCGGGGGAGACGATAAAATATGCATTTTATATGTTAATTTTGCTAACATTATTTCATTTACGTAAAGTATTCAGATACATTTTATTCACTTTTGTATCACAAATCATGTTACACAAACCTAGCGTAGCCGCTAAACTACTTGAAAACTGGGATGTTTTCTTGCCTTGACGCGAGTAGGCGCTACGAAGGGGGCACTTTCTTTTCTATCACAAACCATGTTACACAAACCTAGCGTAGCCGCTAAACTACTTGAAAACTGGGATGTTTTCCTGCCTTGACGCGAGTAGGCGCTACGAAGGGGGCACTTTCTTTTCTATCACAAACCATGTTACACAAACCTAGCGTAGCCGCTAAACTACTTGAAAACTGGGATGTTTTCTTGCCTTGACGCGAGTAGGCGCTACGACAGGGGCACTTTCTTTTCTATCACAAACCATGTTACACAAACCTAGCGTAGCCGCTAAACTACTTGAAAACTGGGATGTTTTCTTGCCTTGACGCGAGTAGGCGCTACGACAGGGGCACTTTCTTTTCTATCACAAACCATGTTACACAAACCTAGCGTAGCCGCTAAACTACTTGAAAACTGGGATGTTTTCTTGCCTTGACGCGAGTAGGCGCTACGAAGGGGGCACTTTCGTTTCTTTAGTTTTTAAATTTAGTTTTAGGGATAAATATTTTTGAGAGTAAAATATAAAATGCATATTTTATCGTCTCCCCCGACATAAAAACTCACCTTTCGTGATAATAAACCTAAATCTAACTGTTTGAATATGAAATATTACTGAAATTATAAACAGGTTATTTTACGTTATTGATATTATTGCTTACTAGCAACACTTAATTTTATATATCTTTGGTAATTTTTCTATGGATTTACTGTCAAAAAAACGCATCGGCAATGCCGTTGTATATTGTTTGCATCTAAAATTTTTAAGTCGTATATTTCAGTTTATATTGCTTGCCCCAACCTAATTCTTTCGGATTCGGATTCCCCGTCCCAAAGTTAGTATAAAGATAACTAGTTTTATTGTCAGAAAGCGTTCAAAATGGCCAGTTAAATTGTTTGTGCGTCGAAATTTTAAAGTCGTGTAATTCAGTTAATATTGCTTGCCGCCACCTAATTCTTCCAGATTCGGATTCCCCGGCCCAAAGTTAGTATAAAAATAACTAGTTTTAATTTTTAGGAATTTCCCCCATAAACCGAATATATTCCGAAATTTATAACGTAAAGTAATAAAACATACATATGTGATACACACTTCAGTATAATATACAACTGAACCTCATAATATTTGCCAATTTTTTTTTTCATTATGTACCGCCTTTATTATTTTATTTTATTTCATCTCAATTTTATTTTATTTTTGTTAATTTTTTATCATTATTATCTTTTTGTTGATTTTTTTAAAAATTGTTACACGTGGGTCCCAGCAAGCGGGTAAAGCATCCAGTGAGGCACACATTAAAACATAATTTAACCATTTTTTTAACTACGTATCTAAAAAATGTCATTCACTATAGGTACGTATAGCAACCACAGTTGACCGGAAAACAGTAAGCGTACATATGCATTTCTCGCATTAGCACGTTTAGCACCTTTTACAAGACTTCCTAAAGAATATTCCAGAGAAATTTGAACCTACGCTTTTGATGACATTACTTCATAAAGTTTTTTCTGCGCGCACAAATAAAGTGCCAACAGCTTAATGACTCCACTGCAAACATAAAAATCCTCACTGAAATATCATCCTCATGACATTTTTCACACTGCGTCATGGTTTAATTATTTTTCTGATATTAATATTTATTTTAGGATTCAAGAAGTACTGGAGTGGCGATCCACATCCCAAGATCTGCTGGAGCAAGTCACCAGAGAACTGGAATCTTTGAAGGATGAGAAAGCCACCACGGAGAGAGAACTAGAAGCCTTGAACACTTTCATCTTCATCACATCTGACTGCCTCTCAAACAGAGATGCAAGGAAAGCCACTGAGCTGACCATTGATGATGCCATGGTAGAACTTAAAAAGGTTAGAAACCCTGGCAAATTGGAGAAGTTGAAATGAACGAAGGTTAAGAATGAATGAAAAATGAATGAAGGTGTTTTGCCATTCTTGATCTTCTTGCGCCGTTACTTCATTGCTCAGAGTCATGAACCCCGCACCACTTGCCTTGATAAACAAGTCCACTATTTGCGGTGTGGCGCAATAGTGAGTAATAGACACCGTCGTTCCAGTAGCCTATGATACTTAATCAGTCGCTCATCGGTAAACTTATGGTAAACTTCCTCTTCTTCTCCTGCCTTCCACTTTTCCAGTGACAAGTCTTGGTTTTGGCGAGCAACATGTCCAACTTATCTTAGGATATGTTGTAGATAGACACAGACGGATGATGTGGATGGTGCAAAAGTGTTTTCTAGGGGAGGCCAGAAATCTCGAATAACTGTAGTAACGAAGACGATGTCCATAACAATTGTGTTGTCAATTTTATATTTAAAATAAATACATTTTTCAAACTCTGCCAAATCCAGGAATTGTGCGTCGAAGATGCCAACAAGAAAATGCTCGCGGAATACTGCCAAATGTCCTGGGAGAAGATCAACAGCCTTGAAAAGCTGAAGTTCGACCTGACTCTGGACATAGTCAACAAAACAGAAACCGTCGCCATTGATTACGATCAATTGACCCTGAATAAGGACTGTGCCAATATTGGAACGAAACCGAATCCTTTGAGAAATCCTAAACAGTAAGGTTAATTTTCAAATCTTCGTTGTTACTGATACAGAACTGATTGTGTACCATCATTATAGTTAAAGATTTATTATTTTAATGGATCAGTACAATACATATTATAAACAATACGTAATAAAACATAATATTCAACATTTTACGATTCAGAAAATACGACAGATTTCGATGTACATACGCTGAAAGGCGCTGAGGTTTCCTTCGGGGCTATGTCACCTTGAAGGCGCACCGTTTAAGGGTAGTTGAGGAATGGAAGAAGTGTACCTGGGTGGTGGAGAGACCCATGCTTTGGTAGAGTGGTACTCATAAAAAAATAATACCAACCGGTTCTCATAAGTCAAACCTCAATCATGTTCTAAAGTTGGACACCCGTTTGAAGTGGCTCCCGGTAGTGTAACAATGTCTTTATTTGATGATCTTTAAAACCATCTCTCTTTGAGAAGGTAACGTCGAAATCTTTTTCTACAATATTTTTCATCTACGAGTGCTACCACAAAAACATATTTTAGCATTTCATGGAAGTAATCAGTATTTTATTAATGTTAACTTCCAGTTGCATATCCCAAGATCAATGGCTGGACAATCAAAAGCACTTCCTCGCTGAAGGCCAGAGGGGCCTGCGTCTAGCTTTAGGCGCCAGGGAACAGCTGTTTCTTGCCAGGGGTAAGGCCAAGAATACTATGAAGGCGCAATGCGATGCCACGGACTATTCGCTGAGAAAGAGAATCTACGATACCAAGAGGGCACACACAGAGCTCAAGTGGCAGAAAGGAAAGGTGAGCCGTCCAAATAATTTAGAAATTTAGCATGTAAATAAAATAAATTGCAATCACGTTTCTGTGGCAGCGAACAGCACACGGACGGAATCCACAGTTTCTGACAAGCTACAGGCAGTTCGATGAGAGAAAGTGAGCAGTGGGACGAAAGAGTGGTCCTTCGAACCATCTCAGGTGATGCAGTGGCCAAATGCGACCATTGTGAATATTTTGGGATAGTGGAGAAGAGACATTTGAAGAATACTATGGACTAAGGAATTAAGTGGAAATACCAGAGATTATAAACATAATTACGTACCTACATTGATCTTATTTTGTGATCTGGGCAAAATTCTAGTTTCAGGGATAGATTTCAAAGCTTTAAGATGCTGCGTTTTCCCCTACTTTACTTTCCGTGAATCTTTCCCTGAATTATCAGTTGGATAACTAGATACTAGATAATAAACTATAACAAAAAAGGAATGTTTGGCCTGTGCTTCGTGCCCAGCGTACAACTTGCGTGTAAAAATTATGACGGTAAGATCTGCTATATTTTCTTTGCTTCTAATCCACTATTAGGGTGACTGTTAGTATTTCCCTGGTGAATGGCCCTCATGCAGAATCGAAACGTTACTTGAAATGGCTTTATTCTTGTTTAGTTACCAGATTTGAATAGCAAGATATTTCTAAACCTTCCTCTCCAACATTCATCTCTTCGTACCGAGTCCCGCAAACATCACAACCCATCTCAATTGGGGATTCCATATTATCATTGGCTTCGGACAGATGGGTTTCTTGTGCGGTATGCGCATACATTTTGAGAACCTATCTGAATGTAATTAGGTTTATTTTAATCACAGATGGAAGACAACATGGCGAAACTTGTTGCAGAAATGAGCACCTTAGGGGCTGCCATGTTGGCTAAGAATAATGCCCAGAAGCTGGCTGAGACTCGCATGGAGAATAGGTGCTATCGACCTGCAGCGGAACTGTCGCTTGATGCCACTGACCAAGGACTGAAGAAGGAAGTACAGGACATTAAACAAACTATAAAAACTCTCAGAGAGAAATTCGACTTGGCAAAGTAAGTTAAATTTAATAACTACTAGGGGTCTATCACGATCAAATTGATAACTTAACAACATCGGATCAATAGACTTAACTTCCGACAAATTTATATCATTATCCCGAGCCTGGCTGTGTTGTCGATACACAAACCGTTACAACACGAAATAAATACGATAGCAACTTTGGCGGATCGGTCTATGAATTGACATCCCTGAACATCAAACGACTACATAAAAATATTAATGAATTGACAATGTTCAATTGAAATACTAACTTAAATTTGCGTTGGTAGTCTTCATATACCTTTCGATACTAAAAAAGGGAGTTGATTAATAATGAGGTCTATCTAAAACTTACTATTTGAACAACTTTCGTGTCTCCAAGCCCGAATCAATGTAACGTCATTGGATCGAACGTATTTAACTCACCTCGTATATGACTTCTTTCAATTCTAAAAGCATTGTTATTTCAACTCCGTTCGTTAATAAACGAGTAATTTTGCACAACGAACGATATACTCAAAGAGTCGTCAATATTGCCAGTTAGCCGAAACTCATCTGATACTATGGAGGCAGCGCTAAAATTTGTCTATCGGCCATCGGAATATTTCTAATCAGTTGTTGACCGTGCAAATATCTCTAACTGACTTAAGATGACGGATTTAATCAGTATCTTATTACCGCGCTAGATACCCAGAAAGTTAATTAATGGACTATGGAGGGCTGAAATTCTCATCGGTGATTTACCCATGAACTGATGATTGTAAGGGGGTTGCAGGCTTCATTAGGTAATAGCCGCCAAGGATTGGCAAATATGGAAAAAAATGAGGAAAGCCTAGGTCCAAGCGTGACGCCAGAAGACTTCTGGAGAAAAAAATGTTTACCCAGCTAATCGTAACTATAGTAAAAGCTTGCCTAAGGGAGAAATAATTCAGATTTTCCGTTTTCAAGTCTTTACACGAGTGGGTTGTGAAACAATTTGTTTCGTTTTTTGGTGTTTTGAAAGTTTTTTTTCACTAATCTTCTACCTACGGAATTTGTATAATTCGCCCAGCAACATAACCCAGGCTTTAATGGAGATAACTTATGTGAGTTAGTTACTAAAAATAACACAAACCATGTCAATAAAAGACATATTTGGAAATTTTCTCTCATTTTGGGAAACTAATTTAATTTATTATCATTTCGATCCCATCAGGAACCATTGCGTTCTTAAAATATTAAAAAAATCGAGACTTATTGACCACCAGAGAGAACTCTCGGTGTCTGTTCAAGTTATACTTCCCTTAGGAATAAGTCATTGCTATTATGCTCCAATAGAACACGTGGAACACCATGGACATAAGATAACTGTGAAATTCTAGATAGTAGTTTAAGAAGTTACCCATATATGATTGAAACCCTAGGATCGAGCCCAGAATCATTCTTACCACATGCTAATAAAGTCATCCGAGTTTATTGTTATCTATCACTAGATAAATGTCCAACTGTTTTATTGACTCCGGGGTTTTATTTGGAGTGTTTGTGAGACAAACCCGGAGTTACAGCAATAACTGTACTATTTCATATTTGTCCTCTAGGTCCACCTACAATAACCTGGAGGACATGTGCCTCAAGATCACCACAGATTTGGACGACAAGACCAATACCATGGAGATCGACATCAGGGCTCTCGAAATGAGGGATGCTGCGAAGGAGGTGGACGCAGGAAGCCAAGCTGATAGGAGCGTAGAACTTATTAAATTCGCTGGAAGGATTCCTGAAGATTAAATTTTGTCTGTGAATAAAAAAATTTATTATTTAAATAAAATTGATTTTTTCTGCTGATGGTTATCAATAGCGATAGACTTCCCCAAAAAATGCATTTGCTGTCTTCGTTGATGAGTCACAAGAATGAGAACAATAGTTCAAGGAGGTTATATGGTGAATATTGCAAAATATTACATTTATTGAAATGACTAATATCATTTTCGTTAGATTAAAGATTAGGTTTGGAAATTGACCTAGCTTTTTATTTTTTGTCTTTCAGCCCGACGCAATTATTGTCATCCAGATTTTGTATCGATTTTTTTTGGCGATTTAGGTTAAGGATTTTTTCTTATGCTCTGTGGATACTAAATATGGCTGACATTAATAAAATTTTATATTTGATCAATGGTAGGCACTTTTAGCATTGCCCTGGTGAAAGACCACCATTCAGAATCCGAACAGTATTTTGAAATGACTTAAGCCATGTTTAGGTGACCAGCCATGAATAGCAAGGTACTTCCCCATCTTCCTCCACCCACCTCCTCTTTACACCCTCTTCAGCTTCACAACATTCTTTATTTGGGGACGCCATAGTCTTACTGGCTCCGCGCATTTGGGAAGGTATTAACATTAAAAAAAGCATTTTTTTATTTACAAAATTGGTATCTTGGCACTACCACACTTCGACTATTGGAAAACATGATGAGCCACAAAGTGAATGCTTTTTACAATTACGTATATTCAAAATGTCAAATTGCGAGTCTGTCTCACAAAAAATTTTTACTCGTAACAAAAAGTTAAAGCGAATAGACACCAAATGATCTTTGGATTGTTATGCCTTCTTCAAAAACAATAAGTGCGCACCACGAATACAAAACAAGTATTTTCATTCCCACCGAAAACTTTGCAATTTCTCGATCGTTCGTTGAAACAACTTTCCTATCATAAAATGCATATTACTTTTATGAAAGGGATGTTCCCACACAATTTCCATGTGAAAACAATTTGCCCCCTAAGGAAGTGTAAAGAATTGGAAGAGAATATAAAAAAAACCCTTCCTTAACCCTTCTTGTTTCGTGTTCATATTTTTACTAGTTATTGATTTGTTGTTTGGGAACAGTCTAGAATTTTCTTGCATTATTTTTGGGGTTTCATGAAATTTTTCAAATTTGCGATGAAAAGTTGTCTTTATATCAGCCGGGTAGCGTAACCAATTATGTATTACGTTTTTTTTAATGTTAATACCGCACAAGAGTTTCACATTGCTCCCGACCATCTAGAGACCAACCGTCAGTGAGAATATGGCATCGCCAATTGCGGTTTGTTGTGAAGATGAAGGTAATAAAGAGGGGATGAAGGTAGGGATGAGGATGAGGAAGGTAGGACACGTACCTGGCTGTTCAGATCTATTTACCAAACTCAAAATCCATTTCAAGCTACGTTTCATTTCTGAATGGTGGTCTTACAACAAGGAGATATTGAGAGTATCCTCCACTCTGGAACGTGCCGCAAGTATACTAGATATTATTTTTAAATTAATTAATTTTGAAATAACACAAATTAATCAAATAAAATTTACTTGCTCACGCTGTGATTTGAACCCGCGACCTCCGGGTCGCCAGTCGAGAACCTTGCCCCTCGATCACAGTGGCTGACGGAGGCCGTCAAAAACGCGTGTTTTACACTCAAAAATTACGTGTTTTATTTTTAATGTGGTCCATGTTTGAATCCTTGTGGAATTCCTTACAGTGAAAAAAATCATGCTAGATATACCTACTTCATACATTGACAATATTTTTTACAATATTCAGATTTTTCAGTTCAGTACAATTGATTTAGGACGGGTTGTTTCGGAGGATTTGAACAATTCATCAAATTTCAATGTCGATTTCCGAGTTCTGTGAAAGTCCTATTCAAGTTCTGTTATTATATCAGCATAGGGTAGTTGCTTAACAGAACTGAAATAAAAACAGAACATGAAAAAAATTTTCACAGAACCTGAAAATTAACTTTGAAATTTGAAGAATTGTTCAAATTCTCCGAAACAACCCGTCCTTAGTATCAGTACCTTTATTTTATGTCAGTAATTGCAGTACAGACGTAAGTCGGCTCAAAGATTTAAAAAAAACTTAAAAGGTATATTCTGATTACAAATTTGTATGAAAATAGCTATAACTATTGAATGTATCACCCGAAACCAGCTATAACTATTGCATTTATTGACCGAAAATAGCAGGAATTCATAGGAATCCCACGATTTTGTAATTATTATCATTCTATTACCCACAAAAGAATATTGTTAATTAGGTTGTAACTTGTCTTTTCCTCAATTTATTTATTATTTATTATCATTGTGTCGGCTTATTTGAGATCCTATTAAAATCTTTTTACGTCATGGTGAAAACAAATTTACATGAACACGCTATTAAAACTTCGTACAGCTTCTCTCAAAACAGAGATCACCCTTAGTTCACAAAGCCACCCACCCACCCCGGTAGGGGTAGGTTGGGTAGCAGTATAAAACACAACCTTTAGAGAAACCTACTCAGCAATAGAAACATGCCCCTACTCTGTTTGTCAACATTAGGGTAGATCCACGGTGACTGGCTGAGAATTTATGAACTCATTTTTTACACGACAGAATAACGGAAAGAAAAACATGACGTGATCTCACAAGCAAGTTGGATACTGCCGAAGGATAAACAAATTGATTGAATTAAGGCTATTTTTAGCATTTTTCAAAGGGAAAATAAAATCCTTTACACCCCAAGACGAGGTTAGAAAATCGCTATAAAAGTTAAGGGTTGCGTGGCCAAGTTTATTTATAGAAAGTGTAAAGGTAGGTAGAAATAAAAAAAAACTTGAAAATTGGAAGGCACATCCGCACAAACGATAATCTGGTGTAGACGGTAATTTTCCTATTACGTTTCCTCAAGAAGTAGTTTCAGAGGATGGGATGAAGGTGGTTTTCTAAATCTCATGTAGACAGTGAACTTTCTTTGTTTTTAAGGTCAAGTGTGCAAATTTCATCAATAATACTTTGTACAAAAATCAATTCCACGCCGCCCTCCCACTCGCCACAGATACTCGACTTTCAATATCGTCCTAGTGAAGACCACCATTCAGAATCGAAAGGTTGCATGAATGGCTTTAGCCATGTTTGGTGACCAGATCTAAATAGCCTGATACTCCCCCACCTTTCTCTTCCACACTCTGCCATAGGCTCACTGGCCTGAGAAGGTTGGTAGTAGTTTGTTCGTGGGACTTTTGTGCGAGACTCAAATAATAATCAAAATGAATAAATGAATTCATTTTTTTAAATGGTTAATTTGCACCTCGGTCCAAAGTGAACGGTATTCTAAGTATTGTTCCAGTGAGAAATAAAACTTCAAATGGATTTCGCAATGTTTAATGACTAGATCTGAATATATAGGTACCATGTGTAGTGTGGAGACACTACTTTCAGTCTTACCACGGTTTCACTACCTAAAAAATTTGAACTTATCTGAATCACCTACATAAAAGGTATATTTTATTATTGTCACAGAATAACTCAAGGAGTACCAAAAAGTCGTAGACTTCTTTACAAGAATTAAATTAGGTAACTTTATTATTAAACGAGATTTTTTTTTGGGTTATTATGCCGTGTTGCGCTTCCTCCCTCTTTAGCCAACGTTTCGGAAAGCGTTACGTTGTGGTGAAGTGTATCTTTTAACGTAGATTTACTGCGTTTAGTTTTGGTGTAGCCGTCTAATACCGGAGAACAAGAACTATCAAACTTAGTCTCGTAAGGTAGGTATATTATTTTTCTTAGCCTTCGAGTAGTTAATGATAAATGTAATCCGTTTAAGTAAAAGGAAAGTAAAAAAAATAGTGAAATTAACCAAAGGATTTGGGAAATGAACTAAAATGAAACTAAGGAATGATGGACCAAAATGGAACGTGTTCGTTTACCTAATTAGGAACAACGTTGGGCAACCTGTATACAAAAAAGATTATTCCAAAAAAAAAAATTCCTCGAAATTAGTACATGAAGGTTTTTTTGTGCAATTTTATAGAACACGACATGTTTTTTATTTGGAGAAACGAAGAAAAATTACTGAAAAGGTTAATTTTGTACATTTAGGTACAGGCAAACCATTTTAAAGAAGACACTTTAAATGTATTTGTGCACTCCAAATTATTTTAATAGTGCAGTTCATTTATATCCTACGAGAAACTGCAACGATTTGAGGCTTCCTAAAACAAATTTATCGGGAACACAAAACAATATTTATTATAAAGGTTTTAAAATGTTCAATGAACTCCCGGTAATTGTTAAGTCTTGCAGTTTTTCGTAGATTATATCTCAATGTTGTGAAGTTCAAATTTTAGTATTTAAGTAGTAAATAATATTATAATTGTCCTAGAAAAGAATTTATTAGATCTAAGATTTAAAATTTTATAACTAAATAAAATATACTTGAAAAAAGAATAACCGATGATATCGAATGTTTTAAAAAAGTTACTTTTAAAATTCACCCATAGTCCCCTCTTACCCCGCGAATTCTCAAAGATACTGGATGCATAGCAATGTTCATCAATTCCGTTTAAATTTAATTCAATCCGACAATGTTTTATTTTATTTTGTTTGTTTCTTCAGCTTTCTAACAAAATAAAAATTATTATTAAATTAAGTTCATTTCATATCCATCCAGTACACTGCAAGTGAGGGGTCTCTTTAAAATGATTAACCTATTCACACGCGCAATGACGTATTTTGATTGTTGTTTTGGGGATTTATTTGCGCTCAGGTTGATAATATATAATAATGAACTCAAATTACTGTGTGTATCATTATGATGAACAGTGTATACTAATCCCAGCGAGAGATCGTACGTGACGTCATAGTTATTATATTTTCTTTGTCGTTTATCGTTTTCAAACAAGACGCGTGAGAAGAAACAGCTGTAACAATCCCAACTGCTCCCAACCGTCTGGAGCCAGTGAGACTATGGCATCCCCAATTCAGGTATTTTGCGAGGCTGAAGGTAGTGGGGAGGTGAATGAGATGGGGAAGAGGAAGGTGTGGAAGTACCAGGCTATTCAATCTTGTCACCAAACGAGGCCAAAGCCATTCGAAGCAACTGAGTATCTTCCACTAATTAATAATTCGATGATTCCATTAGTGAAGAGTTATTTATGAATTTAAATTTATTTATTATTTCGAAATCTATTCCTATTATATATTGTCTTTTCAAATATATTGATTATGTCCTTGGATGTGTCTTGGATGTGTAGGATACCTCTAGCTTGATACTTTATACTTACCAAAATACCCGCCAAGTTTAATGAAACCAATTTGATTTGAAGATTTTCAGTGTGTATTTAATCATTCATATCAATCCAGGTGAATTAGGTCGAAGTGTTTCAAACTTCTTTGAATTTGGTGACCATCAACGGGGCATTTACTAATAAAACCCCTACAACCCCTAGTAAAAATTCACAGAATATTATCACTATGAAACATCTCGAAAATAAATAGACTTTAAAAAAAACTATGTAACATTTACTTCTGACGTATTCGTCAGTAGTCGACGATAAAATAATAGTAAAAAAAATATTCTTAAAAAAAATCAACAAAAAAAACTGTTTCAAGCGCTTGCGGAAAGCGCATAAAGTTCAAGTTTTCTCAAAATAATGTTAAAAAAACACAAAAAAAAATTAACCGCTTCTACAGCTTTGGAAACTAAAAAGTTCCAGTGTTCTCAAGAGGCCGGAATTCTTCCCTGGAAGTTGACCAGCTCGATGCTCCGGTCCACTTGGCTCTGCTCAACGCTGGCCTTTGCAGCATCCCGTATCTTCAATGCTCTCTCGTCTATATCCATAGTCTCCGTCTTGTCCTCTAAGTCGGTGGTTATCTTCATGCATTGGGTTTCCAGCGAATTGTAGGCGGCCCTGTCAACACAAAATGCCCGATGAAAGCAACAGCTTTTCTATTTACTCTCTTTTACAATATTTTGTTTATGAAAAAGCTAATAAGGCCATTGGAAGAAGAAGAACTAATACAGGAAACTGTATTAACGAAACACTAAAAAGCTGCCTAAAGAAAAGAAGTTGTTCGCAATGGAGTGCTGATACCAAGTTTAATGACAGTGAGGCGTGTGGAAATGACAGAGCGTGGATGAGACGATGAGCACAGTACATTGTTACATACCTCCTGCATATTAGATGGAAAAGCTGATGGACGTTGAAAGAAAGGTGATGAAAATAAGAAAGGGACGTTGAAAAGAGGAAACTCTTTTAATGCAGCAATAAATGTTGAGGAAAGAATCAAGGCTAGTAATTCACAATTGACTCCTCATATCAACCGTGAAGTATGGTAGAGAGGTTTGAAAGTGGCAGCGGAAAAACGGAACGATGAGGCGCGTTTCTATTTGAGGAGCGTTTTGACAAAGAGAAATATCTCCACCAAACGGTTTTATATTTATAATAAAAACACATAAATTTGTTTTTGACCACTATAGTTTTATTTTCACTCTACCGGTTTCGGAAGATCCCTTCCTTCGTCAGGAGAATATTTAAAACTGATCTAATTCACGGATACAACTATACATAAAGTTATGTATTGCCGAAGCGCAAAGGCGTCATAAAAACGGCGCAACACAAAAATACGAATCATCTGAATACGAGTAATCTTCTGCCTATGCGTCTACTGGTTTTGACAAGGAGCACCAAAGTTTTACTCGCACGAAGCGCCGTTTGTATCAGGGCTGGCACTGGCAATAATCCAAACTCTACGCAATAAATCCCCAATTTGTCACTTAGATATATATACAGTTACGACTAAAACATTCCACCTACTTGGCTGAATCGTACTTGGCGTTCAACGTCTTAATCGTCGCCAGCCCGGATTTGACTTCCCTCTTTATGCCCTCGTCAGCAGCGTCCAGCGCCAGCTCGGAGGCGGGTCGGTAGCACCTGTTCTCTAGGCGGGTCTGCGCTAGCTTCAGTCCGTTGGTCTTGGAGAGGATGGAGGCTTGCAGAGAGGCCATCTCTGCCACTAGTTTACCCATGTTGTCTAACATCTGGAGGAAAATATCATCATTTTACACGAGTAAGCGAACGATGTGAAGAGATGTAGCCCGTCCAAATTGAGAGTCTAGAATGCTTTTGTTTTTCGATAAGAGAGTCTGAGGCGTTTTCCGCGACTGGTGCTGTGTAATGTAAGTTTATTTATTTATTGGACAATTTGTATAGCGCCGCTTTTGTGAGATAGACCTCAGGGGTGCTTTACAGTTGATGCAGGTATTACAAAAATAAAGTGAAGTTAAGTTAGGTAAAATGAAGTACAGGAACTGGTGACAAGAAGATAGAAAATGGATACTCTGCAGCGAGAATCCTAGGTGGTGAAGAAACTAGACCAGCTGCTGCAGTGAAATAGTCCACCGCGTCCACCAACAGTGCCAGCACGAGGTTCGTCATTCGTCCAGGTATGTGTCTGCTGATAATAAAGCGCTGACACAATATCCTCACATAGATAACAGACCTTGGCAGCACCGCTGTGACGTTCGGCGAGTTCTTAATTCATCTTCATATAATCCTGTTCCTGGTGATTGTGTTAGATAGTGGTGCATTGTGCCCGCAATAAAAAGCGACGGTCGGAATAATAATTTACCCTGGGCTTAGCGAAACACTTGCTGGTTCCTTCAGAGTTTCCGAGAATTCTGTTGAAAACGTCTGGCGTACAGTACCTACATCTGGTGTCCCAAATTCATTGCGAGCGAATTTTGAATATTTTGTTTATTAACTTTTAACACACTGCACTCAATCACATTACTATTAGTTCTGATTACTGGTTTTTAAGTTATTTTAAATGTTGATTGATTAATTTTAAAAATAATTTAAGGGATGTTGCCTCATTTCCAATTAGTCCGATTTGGCCTCCAACGCTACCACAGTGCGTAACTATTGTCGCTAGACGAACACTTTTCGGCGAGATATTACTACGCAATACTGCCTCTAATTCTATAGCTCTGTTGTTTGAGATGTTTTTGGTGACGCCAGAGTAGCTACATCGTGAAAAATGCCTGTGTCAGATCACGCCATACTCGCGTGGCTTGGCCAATTTCAGCATATCGTTCGCCTGCCAATGGGAATGTATGGCGAGCGATATAGGCCAAGCCCAGAGAGTATGTATGGCGCAAGTACGAGTATGTCAGCCACATAATTTTTTGGTTTTATGTAACCGAGCACCATCGTGGTCGATATTTACGGCATGTTCCAGAGTGGAAGATACTCTCAGTATTGCCCTAATCTAAGACCACTATTCAGAATTGAGAAGTTGCTTAAAATTGCTTTAGCCGTGTTTGGTGAACAGATATTACGAGCTAGGTCCCTTCCCCGTTACCAACAGCCTCACAACAGATGCTGTAGTCTCACTTGCTCCAGACGCTTGGGAGCAGTTAGGATTCTCGTGTGGTTTTCACATATTAAAAAAAAAACGTACTTTCCCCTTCTGCCACGTTAGTTCCGAATGGGCTCTCTTGGTCTCGTAGATCCTCCTCCTCAGGGCGTACTCAGTGGCATCCACCTGTGCCTTCATCATGTTCTTGGCCTTTCCCCTCGCCATGAACAGCTGTTCCCTGGAGCCCAGGGCGTTCCGCAACTCCTTCTCCCCCTCCGACAGAAAGTGGTTCTGATTGTCGAGCCACTGCTGATATGATATGGAACTGATTGGAAATAATTCATTTTAATGATTTAACCTTTGTATACATCACCAAACATCCAATGATAACCTCGGTGGGGTTACTGTTAACGAAATAATGGGTATTTTGGACTGTAAGCTTTAAGACGTTAAAGAGAAACAGTATATTAACCCTTTTATTATCTTCATGGGGTCTGGCTTGAATGATATGTCGGCACTATCCTTACTCATGGCCATTTGGTTATAATCGATGGCAATGGTTTCAGTTTTGTTATTGATCTCCAGGATCAGATCAAATTTCAACTTCTCCAGCTCATTGATCTTCTCCCAAGACATTTGACAGTATTCGGAGAGCATGGCTTTATTAGAGTCTTCGATGTCCAGCTCCTGAAATAAAAGTCATTCGGTGATTGCGGACTACGAAGAAAAATATCCATGATTATAAATTAAATATTACATCACTGTATACACCAATTCTAGAGGCGAAACAGCATGGGTTGACTGGATTTTATTGGTTGACTCCCATATATAGTGGTCGTAAGTCTTTCTTCCTTAGATTTTTACAAAAAGACTGACATGCATGGGTCGGAGCGCAGACCAGCCGACTCAAAGGACACGAAAGCGAAATAGCAACTACACTCTCGTAGGCAGGTACTCGGCATCTTCGGTAGTCTTGGCAAGAATGT
Source organism: Hesperophylax magnus (assembly GCA_026573805.1). Taxonomy (NCBI): domain Eukaryota; kingdom Metazoa; phylum Arthropoda; class Insecta; order Trichoptera; family Limnephilidae; genus Hesperophylax; species Hesperophylax magnus. Next base: position 4,537,975 of record JAIUSX010000016.1, read on the forward strand.
AGATCAGAAAGAAATTAATTATTACAAATTTGTCAGCGAGTTAGTTCCTTTCAGACTGCTTTCAGACTGTTTCCAGATTATCTCCCAGAAAAACAATCACTAGGCGTTTGAAAGTCAAGCTCAAGCTGGCAAATCAAGAAACCTTAATACAAAATTCAGAGTGCGCAATGACAGAATATAGACGCGTAACAAAATGATAGGATCGTCGAGCAACAATAATATTTAAGTTTGGTCAAAAGTTATTTTTTCAGAAATATAGTTGACATTGTAATTTTTTTAAATTTAGTAAGTAATGCTTTATTCTAAATGCCTTTTTGAGTTCATCATTGGCCAAATCGCTGGTAAGCTCTGTGGCTTTCCTGGCATCTCTACTGCCCAGACAGTCAGAAGTTACTTGAATGAATATGTTTAAGGATTCCAGCTCTATATCAGTGGCAGCTTTCTCCGCCTTCAGGGCACGTAGTTCCTGTTCTACCTGCCCCAGAAGCTCTTGGTAGTTGGTTCGCCATTTCAGAAGCTCTTGGACCCTAAAAAATACACGAATCGGACATAAATATAATAATAAAACCAGATAAACTTAATACTCTTTAAAATAAAAAATGCAAATAAGATGCTAGAAGACCGACTTCCACAAAAAAATACAAGAATAAGAAAAAATACGAAAAGTGTGCAGGCAATTACCGAAAGAAACCATTCATCTGTTCTGAATGCAATTACTAATGTTATCCAAATTGACCCCTGGTAATAAATTACATCTTTGCGATTCTTTCAAGGATATAGAAACCATCCTGTCACTTCGAATGCAATCAACAATGTTCTCAAAATTTGTTTTGACAGCATCGCCATTCCATTGTAAGAATATTATGTACTAAATACACAATTTGGCTGTCCTGAAACGGGAATCCTTCCCAGTTGGACAGACAAAGGTTCTTTTTTTTATTTTATAAAATACAGTATAATTATTTAAATTTACACAGTAAGAACATATTTCAATAAAAAATAACACGTTTACCTTTACAAGAGTCTAAAACTCGTGTGTAAATGGGGAAAAAAAACTTAACATACATATGTAAATAGAAGAAAAAAAGAATCATAAAAACATATAAAGTCAAGAGATTTTAGTTTTTTATACAATAATTTATAAAATAATATAGTGAGATATCATCGTCATTCTAATTCGTTAAATCATTTAAGATAGTGAAGTTTATTTTATTTTTAAATTTATTATAATCCGGTTCTAATCTCATTTTGTTTGTATTGTTTGTAATTTATATATATATAAAATAAAAAAATAAATAAATAATAATAATAATAATCTCTGGTGAGTTGACGTGTTGTTGTTCTTGTATTTTTTTGTATTTATTTTACTTATATAATGCACTTGCATAATGTTGATTGACTAGATAATCATTTGTGGAAAAGTGTGTGGAAGGGTTTAGTTTTTCCTATGGCGAAGATTTAACCCGGACAACAAAATCGGAAGCATTAAAAAAAATATATATAAAAAAAAATATATATTTTTTTTTTTTTTTTTTTTTTTTTAAATTAAAATAAATAAAAAATAAAAATCTACAAATCATAATGATGATTTGTGTAGAAAATGTTTGGCTTTTCCAGAAACTCTAGAACATATTATATCGGGATGTTCTATATTAGCACCGTCCGAGTATACATTTAGGCACAATCAAGTTTTAAAAATAATTCACCAAAATTTGGTAATTAAACATAACTTGATTGACTGCCGTAATATAGTACCATATTATGAATACGAACTAAATTCATTTTTAGAAAAAGAATTTTATAAAATGTATTATGATAAAGCTATACTAACAGACCGAACGATTAGTCATAATAGACCCGATATAGTTTTACATGACAAAATTAAAAAAAATAACTTATATCATTGATGTCGCTATTCCAAATTCCTGTAACATTAAAAAATCTGTTAATGAAAAAATAAGAAAATACACAGATTTAGGAAACGAAATAAAAAGAATTTGGCATTCTCGGACTATAAAAATATTACCATTCGTTATTTCGGCTACTGGCATTATACCTAGCTCTCTCATTAAAAATTTAGGCGTATTAGATCTATCAAAAAATTTATATATAAAGATGCAAAAGTCGGTCATTTTGAATACATGTAGGATAACGAAAGATTTTTTAAATATTTATGTTGAGGGATCAGTAGGATTTATAGGCCCTGTTAGAAGTTCTACCGAGCCGAACCCTCTGATATGAAATTATTTGGAGTCGGTGAATTTTTTTTTTCCATTTGATCTCTGGTGAGTTGACGTGTTGTTGATCTTGTATTGTTTTGTATTTATTTTACTTATATAATGCACTTGCATAGTGTTGATCGACTAGCTGATCATTTGTGGATTGTGAGTGGAAGGGTTTAGTTTTTCCTATGGGGAAGATTTAACCCGGACAACAAAATCGGAAGCAAAAAAAAAAAAATAAAAAAAAAAAATAAAATAAAATAAAATAAAATAAAAATAATAAATAAAAATAATAAAAAATTCCAGGGGGAAAACGTCCAGTGGGATCCCCCAGGCATAGCTGGGGAAAGAAATTGTTCCGGAGACGAGATACTGGGTCTGCAATTGACGTATTATCTCAGAGCAGAGAGGTCTAGAGACGCTTCGTCGAACCAGCCTACCCAAATAGGACGATAAGACAAGGGAAAGAAGTCCAGAAGAAATAATCAACGACTAAGTTTGCTTTACCTGTCAGCTAAACGATTATCATTATGATAGGTTTCCCATTCAGCTTTAACTCTCGATTCAATTTGAAGTTGTCGCGCCGAATGCCGAAGATGATAGGCATGCTGAATCTTCTGATTGGAACTTTGTTGTAGTTCCTGAAGCCCAGAAGTCCAGTCCGAAAAGCTTATGTGGGGCATGGGTTTCTCCATAGATACGGCCGAAGTCGTCATTTTGAATTGTTATTGTATACGGTCAAGAATAAAAATGTTTTGAAGTAAATAATTCGGGAAAAAATCACCGAAACTGAAATAGTAATTTAAAAAAACAGATGAACTTCTTCTCATTTGCGTAGAAGTATCTGCGTCAAATGAATATATTTTTTTAACTTGTGTACGTACCTAGGTTCTTACTTGTGAAAGAACAACAATTTGCTAGTGCCATGAAAAAGTGAAAAATAAAAAAAATACTTAATATTATTATAGTCAAAATGCGGTAATTACTAGATACCAAGCTTTAAAAAATATTAAACACTTCGAAAAATTTCAAATCAGGGAGGGATAGGTAGGAACTTAAAAAATAGGACCTCGAAATATAGATTTAATTTACCATTTGGCAATATTACTTCACTGGAGTGGATTTATAATTCCCTGACGGAAAAGGAATATTTGATTCCAAAAATTCTATTATTCTAAACATAATATTATCAGCGATCGACGTCCACAATGTGAACGAAAAAATATTTGAAAAAACTCCGATGACGATTGCGATAAATAAATATCGATTGATCGAATATCGATTTACAGAAACCGCACAACTCGGCGTGTTTATTTTTTCTTGTGACAGATGGTGTTCAAATTTTGTGCTTCTCTCGTTTTGTGTCTGTGTTTTTGAACGAAATGAACTTGTGCAATGTGATGTTATGAATTAATTAGTTATTGCACACATATTAAACAAATAATTAAATTCTCACAATTCTTAAAAGCATTCAGTGTCTTAGAAAAGAGGCGTCAGCCACGATGTCTGTCGATAATTCTTATGTTATAGAAGAAACGCAAACCAAGGAGGAATTGGACAGGATAATCAATGATTTGACGGTAAATAGTGTTATTTATCTATTATAATTGATCTGTACATAATTATGTCAATACTTATTGAGTTACTGATCAATTAAATGGAGCAATGCAACCAATTGTAAGAGACTCCCACACTTTGTAAAATGGATTCCATTTATGGGTTTGTCGCGTGCTAGTACATAATAATAAGTGATGAATCGCTGAGAGAGCCATGCTACTTTAATTTGCCCTCTATTTAATCGATAACTTAAAAAAACCTAAAATAACGAATCCCGGTGTCCATGGTGTAATTAGTAATTTGTATTTGTGATAAACTGAGATGATTTTGGTTTGCAGGAAGAGGTTGACAGATTGTACATCTTTCGTGACCACTATTTCGAGAATTATCCTTTGGAGAAAGCAGTTGACAAGGACTCGGATGTGCGAGAAAAGCTAGAAATTGCAATAGGTTCATTCGCAAAATGTGAAGGTGAGAAATGGTCAAATTGAATAAGCTATGTATCAAAATGATGAATAATTTGGGATTATTTCAGTTAGAATCAATGCAATATCCCCATCATAACTTTAAAAAACAAATTTAATATAATCAGATCTTATATGTACCATTCCATTGGCACTTGGCCGGAACCATCATACTTCACTTCACTGATCTCTGCGTGAGGGACAATCTTATTCAGGGACAACTTACCGCCAGGTCGGCCATGACTGATACTTCCTACAGACTAGTAACCCTCTAGTAGTAACCCTCTTCAATGTTGCAAAGTTTTGGTGTAAATACACAGAAAATAGAGATTTTATTTTAATAATACATAAAAGTAGCTCTAAAAAACAATTAAAAAAATTATTATGTCAAAACATGGCGTGATGAAATGACGTCAAATTATCCTCTTTTTTTTACAAAAAAGCTACTAAAATGCATTATTTTCCATTTTCGCCAACTGAATTACTTATTCCTCATTATTATCTAACTGATCGATACAAAGTGGTTTTTCTATTAAAAGTGTATTTTTTTTTTTTATTTTTTTTTTTTTACTTTATTTTATTTTATTAACCGTGTTCCTATTTTCACCTCTTACCACCGCACTCTGGAGGTGGGAGTATGAGTACTTTTCGTACTACCATGAGTACTTTTCGCTACTGGGTACAATGAGTACAGGTACAAAGAAATATGTGGTAAAAATACCGGTGACAAAATACTCAAAAATATTTAATACCGACCTGAGGATTGATTCAGAATAAGTAATTTCTAAACTGTATTCACATAAATTCTCCCCATATATTCCCGTAAACTTGATTCCCCCAATAATTAATCGAAATCCATGGGGGGGGGGAAAATTTCAGATGTGTACTTCCCCACAAATTATTGGGGGGGGGGGTTTGGCTACGGAATTCCCTGTCGAAAAATTCCCCACATTTTTCCCATCAAAAATAAAAAATACACATCAAAAATACCTATTCAAAATACCCATCAAAAATACCCTTCATTTTTTACTGGGAGTATTTTTGTCAGAATTGGGTAGATATTATTTAATAACTTAAATACTAACAGGATAATTTAATTTTAATAAATAATAAGGTTGCTTCTTATAAATTTTTTTTAATGCAGATCGATTACGAATAGTTTTTTTAGGATTACCTAAATTGTAGAGTATGCAATGTAAAAAAACAACTTAAATATCACGCAAAACTCTTGTTTGGGGTACGTGTATTACACCATTCCGGTGCGGGAGGGTTAAGAGTAATTAAAAAACAGACTTTTTTATATATAAAGGCAATCCCTACAATAATTAATGCGATCAATATTTGAGGTGGATCACTAAACAGTGCTTTATAAGTTAACCATTTATTATCAATATTATTATTTCCTTTCAGAGACCACCATTAGTGACCTTATAAAGGCCAAGTTCCTATACCTGAAGGGCAAGGCTCTGAACGTGCTGCCCAAGTTTGACCAGAGGGCGGAGCAGGCCCTGAGCAAGGCCGTGAAGCTGAACCCCGACTTGGTGGAGGCCTGGAACGAGCTGGGGGAGTGCTACTGGAAGGATAGTAACCTGCCAGAGGCCAAGAATTGCTTCAGCGGAGCTCTGCCTCATGTAATACATAATATTTTTACAGCGCTGTTTATGTTAAAAATCACCACAATTTTGCAGTGAATGGAATTGCGAAAACATAGTTGTTTTATCTTTTATCCACTGGAGCATTTTTTGCATATTATGGCAAGGTCCAAAAATATTTTCAGCGATCGCTCGTCAGAATGTGCCATATATATAGAACCTAAAAATATGGGATAAAATGCGAAATCTAGTGGATTCATTTTCTTTAAACCTCATATTATAATTTTGAGGAATGATATTAATTAAATAATATGGTAAATGTATATATATATATATATATATATAAACAACCAATGGTATTACCTGCTCATAACTCATCAAGCATTTACTCTGTACTTCATCCTTTATCTTATGTTAGTTCCGTATATTTTTTTATACATAAGTATGAATTTTTTTGGCATTTCAATATTGTGTTACTTAAACATGATCTCATTTTGCTTTGTTACATATATTCTTAACTTCTATTTAGTATCCTTTGCTTTTTATACGCTTATAGGGGCTCTTTATTACTAACCCAATTCTAATTTCTTATGTCAAAGAGTATGTCTTATACTAATTACTTATTCTAAGTTATATTGTGTAAAAGCCGAAAGGCATTAATGATACAAATAAATAAATAATTTTGAAGATGTATGAGGGGTATGTACCCACTGAGGTATATGTGGACATATGGCAAATGTGCAGATAAGAAAAGACAAAGATATAAATGTAATAAATAAGATTAACAAGTGTTGCGGTTATGTCACATTGAAATGACTTATTTATATATATTTATTTAATAAAATAAAATACTTTTTTGTTTTAAAACCACGATATTTATTAATTTAAGAACCGACCGGTTTCGCTTTACTTAAGCATCATCAGGGTACAAATTAATACTAAACAAGAAGTACATAATGTGTGCATATATATAACAAAATATAGAGGGAGACAACATGATACAAATATAAGCAACACAAAGACGGTCATAAAATACATTAACATAAGTGCACAAGTAATGGAAAAACCGCCAGATAATTATGTAGACTAATGGGTTATACCAATAAATCGGGAGAAACAAAGCATCAACTGGCATGGTGGTAAGGAGGTAAGGAGAACTGGGAATTTTTTATGGGTTTATTGGAAACAGACCTAATATTGGACTACTTGATATGTCTAATTGATTATTAAGTATCTGACTTTTGGTTTTTACAGCTTTTTTAATTTCTAGTGCCTCTAAGTTGTTTAGTCTGTTACCATGCCCGTTTTTATGTAAGATGTTAGCACCGGTGCTATGACAGAATGTATGATCTTTATCGATCAAATGATTTGCGAATTCGGAAAAACCGTTATTATTGAGGCAACGAAGATGCTCCTTTATCCTAATATTAACATTACGTGATGTCTTACCGATATAGAAAGCCGAACAATTATTGCAATTTAATTTATAAATCCCCGAATGACTTAATTTATCGTCCTTATCTTTAGAATTAATTAGAAATTTACCTATATTGTTATTGGTATAAAAGGCCGGTTTGACTTCAGAAGGAAGGTTTTTTACACTTAAGGTAGAAAAGTGATAAATGAATAAAATTCGCCGCCATTGATAATTAATATTATTATCATTGATTTGAGGACAAGGACTAGCGAAGAGGAAGCGATTAATGGCTATTTGTTTTAGCTTTTTATTTAAGATTAAATCTATAAAATTTGATTCATAGCCATTATTTACTGCTATGTTTTTAATTAGTTTTAGTTCACTATCAAAATTACTATCGGACATTGGAATTGTGACTAAACGATGGACCATTGAATGGAATGCGGAGTGCTTATGTGAAATAGGGTGATTGGAGGTGCTGTGTATGACAACGTCAGTATAGGAGGGTTTACGAAAAATGTTAAAATTAATTCTGTTATTAACGATCGATAAGGTAAGGTCTAGAAAATTTAAGGTTGAATTTATGCCTATTTCTAATGTGAATTTAATCTTATTATGAAAAGAGTTTATAAGATTGAGGAAGTAATTCAGTTGACGCTTAGTCCCTGTCCATATACACAAAACATCATCAACGTATCTTTTCCAGTACAAGACATTTTTAATAAGATGTGAGGTACTAGATAAAATTATTTTCAATTTAATAATGTTATATATCAGCAACGTGACGGCCTAGCTATGGGGAGCCCTACCAGTCCTCTGATTGCTGATATATTCATGGATAACTTAGAGAATAAAATTTTATCTAGTACCTCACATCTTATTAAAAATGTCTTGTACTGGAAAAGATACGTTGATGATGTTTTGTGTATATGGACAGGGACTAAGCGTCAACTGAATTCCTTCCTCAATCTTATAAACTCTTTTCATAATAAGATTAAATTCACATTAGAAATAGGCATAAATTCAACCTTAAATTTTCTAGACCTTACCTTATCGATCGTTAATAACAGAATTAATTTTAACATTTTTCGTAAACCCTCCTATACTGACGTTGTCATACACAGCACCTCCAATCACCCTACTTCACATAAGCACTCCGCATTCCATTCAATGGTCCATCGTTTAGTCACAATTCCAATGTCCGATAGTAATTTTGATAGTGTACTAAAACTAATTAAAAACATAGCAGTAAATAATGGCTATGAATCAAATTTTATAGATTTAATCTTAAATAAAAAGCTAAAACAAATAGCCATTAATCGCTTCCTCTTCGCTAGTCCTTGTCCTCAAATCAATGATAATAATATTAATTATCAATGGCGGCTAATTTTATTCATTAATCACTTTTCTACCTTAAGTGTAAAAAACCTTCCTTCTGAAGTCAAACCGGCCTTTTATACCAATAACAATATAGGTAAATTTCTAATTAATTCTAAAGATAAGGACGATAAATTAAGTAATTCGGGGATTTATAAATTAAATTGCAATAATTGTTCGGCTTTCTATATCGGTAAGACATCACGTAATGTTAATATTAGGATAAAGGAGCATCTTCGTTGCCTCAATAATAACGGTTTTTCCGAATTCGCAAATCATTTGATCGATAAAGATCATACATTCTGTCATAGCACCGGTGCTAACATCTTACATAAAAACGGGCATGGTAACAGACTAAACAACTTAGAGGCACTAGAAATTAAAAAAGCTGTAAAAACCAAAAGTCAGATACTTAATAATCAATTAGACATATCAAGTAGTCCAATATTAGGTCTGTTTCCAATAAACCCATAAAAAATTCCCAGTTCTCCTTACCTCCTTACCACCATGCCAGTTGATGCTTTGTTTCTCCCGATTTATTGGTATAACCCATTAGTCTACATAATTATCTGGCGGTTTTTCCATTACTTGTGCACTTATGTTAATGTATTTTATGACCGTCTTTGTGTTGCTTATATTTGTATCATGTTGTCTCCCTCTATAATATATTTGTATCATGTTGTCTCCCTCTATATTTTGTTATATATATGCACACATTATGTACTTCTTGTTTAGTATTAATTTGTACCCTGATGATGCTTAAGTAAAGCGAAACCGGTCGGTTCTTAAATTAATAAATATCGTGGTTTTAAAACAAAAAAGTATTTTATTTTATTAAATATGTCAAACCACAAAGTGATTGCTTTCTGCAATAATATATTTATTTATTTATTGTTTCTTTACACTGTATGTTTTTTTACGTTAATTTTACAAAATAATAAAAATAGCACAAAGATTATATATTAACGTTTCTACGAATTGGGTACCTACATGGTACCTATTAATCTAATTCCAACCAATTCATTACAGTATAATGTAGTAAACATCTGGGGTGACCATGATATACATTGATATTTAATTGCAAGAAAGAATATAATATGATTTTATTTACTTTATTTTTTTATTTGAATACCGCGCAAGAGTCCCAACTGCTCCCAACCATCTGGAAGCAGTGAGACCAATTGGGGTATGTTGTGAGGCTGAAGGTAGTGGGAAGGAGACGGGCAAGAGGATGGTGGGGAAGTACCTGGCTATTCACATCTGGTCACCAATCATGGCTAAAGCCATTTCAAGCAACGTTTCCATTCTGAATGGTGGTCTTACAACAGGGCGACACTGGGAGTATCTCCCCTTCCTTCCCTTTTTATTTGTATGAGATTTCTGGTGATTTATAAATATTTTCAGTAAAAACCGATTTCCTTACAAAATCAATTGTGTAAGGTGCTTACTGTTAAGAAATGGATGGTGATATAAACATTTAGAGCAAATTAATGAAGAAAGGAGTGTTAGGAGAATGTTATGAGAATTGTAGAAGAAGTCGCGGAAGCCTGAGGAAAATAAATAATTGTTATTTATTTTACCAACCTGGAGACATTAGTATGTATAGCTTTTGTAAGCACTCAGTCCATTGTGCTATCTCCCATGTTTGACTTTATTCCATTGACAGTAGCCAAGTCTCTTTAATAAAGTTCACCAGGGTTAGCATTGGGTGTTCATTTATGTCTCCTGGTTCCACAACCTGTCTTCTCAGGTATCTGACACTTCTTCCCACCAAGATGGTGCATTAGCAATATCAAATGATCATAATTTTTGTGTTTTTCCAGAAAAGAAACAAAATCTCCCTCAGAAACTTGTCTATCGTTCTAAGACAAGAGGTATCCTTGACCCCCCAGGAGCGGCAAAAGAACATTGAGAAGAGTGTGGAACTGGCCAAGGAGGCGCTGCAGCTGGACCCCAAGGACGGGGTATCCTGGTGCATCCTGGGAAATGCTTATCTTTCATCATTCTTCGTCATAGCGCAGGACCCGGCCATTCTGAAGCTCTGCATGAGTTCCTACAAGCAGGCTCTCAGTGATCCTGTGGCAAGGGGACAGTCAGATCTGCATTATAATAGGGCTGTTGTAAGTATTCAAACCAACTAACTAAACGTCACGTCATCTCCCATGTTTTACCTTATTCATTAGTCCAGTGGCAGTGTTTCGTCACGATGTTTGACCATTCTTGTGGTTACGTCACACCAGTAGCTTCATTCGGCTCCACCAACCACAGAGCAGAATTTCAAACATTTACGATTGAATCCGCGCTCGATTTTGTACAAGAAGAACGCCGCCAGTGCTAAGCGCTAAGTAATAGATCAACTTCCATCTTCTCAACATGTGAGAAGATTAAACGCTGTGAAACTCAGCAATAGTTGCAAGTGATGTTCGTTATCATGAACAGTGTTTTTTAAATGAGTCATCGATTGACTTCTTTCTTTTCAACGATATCCACTGCAGTGAAAGACTCCGTAAAACGCTGTGAAACTCAGTAATCGTTGCGAGTGATGTTTGCCGTTTTGGGCAATGGTTAATGTTAGCGTGAACAGTGTTTTTAAATGAGTCATCGATCGACTTCGTACTTTTCAATACGTGAAAAGAGATACCTACGTAAATACTGAGAATCGCAGTTAAATACTATGTATTGGAAAGTTCCGAGGTCAGTACCTACTGATATTAAACTGCCGAAAGATACCGCCGTTAATCATAATTATTTGTAATAAGGGAACACTGTGTGTGTGCATTGGTTCATGTTTAAAATGACTTGTGATTCATTTTTTATCGAACATTACCACCAAGTGCAGGCCTCACATGACATCAAGTGCATGAGTGACACCAGAAATTAATAGAATGCATTGTCATCGACAAAGAGTGTATCTGCCGAGTTTCAATTCGTTCGGATGTTGGGAAGTGGGTTAGAGAGGAATTCTCTCATCTATAAATCCTATGTTGGTCTTTTCCAAAATTGTGTACATTATATTTTTCCCTAGATCTAAAGGAATTTTATCACATCACTTCACCAGACATTAGCAACAAGATACAATTCTATATTTATTAAAACATCTGTGGCTAAATAATATAATATACTATCATTTTATTATATTATTTAGCTTAGCTTTAGGTTATAAAAAATAGTTTTAAACATGAAAATCACAATTTACAAATGAAACTGTTTGTTTTATTTTTAAATAACCAGTCAAAAACAATAACTACCCGTACTTGGGTCTCATAGAACGATCTTGAACAATTAATGCCTAAATTTAGGTAGACGATTTTTTCGAATTCATTTCAATTTGAAATGTAGGTGGATTCATTGGATTTTTTTATTGGTACATTTGAATAATTTTTTTATAAAATATGATTTGGTAATGTTAGCCTCACTGGGTGCTTTACCCGTGCTGAGCCCCCCATTTTACAATTTTATTTGACAAATTATGTAGGTAAATAAAAATGAATTGTATTAAAGGCTTTAAATCGTAGTAAGCAGTTTATATGTTTTCATATTAATATTCAGAGTCCAAAACCAAATGCCCAGAAATCTTCATCACTCAAGGCTCAGGGCCAGAGTGGATAACTTCTTCAGTAATTAACTCATTTTAATAACAACTTCTTGCTTCTTTTCTCCGTATTTTCGACCTCAGTGTTCCCTTACCGGTATGTAAGCATCAGCCTGCAATAAGTAAGCGGTTTTATTTATTACTTTGGCCATAATTGACAGCATTTATTTCCAGGCATTGATGTATGAAGAGGAATTTTCCGCTGCCCTTGAATCGTTTACCAAAGCTATCGCGATAGACCCTACCTGGGAAGACCCCACTACAGAGAAACAGAAGCTGGTGACCTACTTGGATGACCTCACTGACCTGATCAGAACAAGGGGCAAAATCAAGGGGAAAAAACTTCAACAGATGATGCAGGTAAATTTTAATCCAGCTGACCTGCAACAACCTGTTTACAAGTCTGTAAGAATGTCTAGAATTTTATTAAATAGCTACCAAAATTTTTCATTACTTTTGCAACATCGAGCAACATTCAAAGTCTATTTAAATGTGAGGTTATGCTCGACTCCCGAATATAACATTGACATGAAAAACTTCATAACTCTTTTTTGAAAGTTTTTTTGATAAAGGTGAGTTTTTACTGCCCGATTGACATTTAAAATACACTGTATATAAAGGAAAAGACAAGCTCAATTGATTGTGTTATTATCTCAAGGAAATACAAGAAGAGAGGAAAGGAAGCCTTTACCTGGTGATGATGTTGGTTTCTTTGAGCCCCCTGGTTTCTTGAAGATTCCATCGGTCACTTATAGTGTGTAGGTGTTATGTATACATATGTATCAAATATTCTTAGAATATGATGTAGAATTATTTAATTATTTCCTTTTAGGAAATACCAATAATTTCTTAACAACGTTTGATGGACTTGGCAAAGAAATAATGTATCTTAATATTATTCTAGCTTTTAGTTTCATCACTTGCAAATTCAGTTAATTTAGCTGTGAAAAAGCGATTCGCAAATTCCTGTCAAATATCATAATTTTTAATTTTCAAAAATCATAGTATTGTATTTTTTACGGAAAAGCCTCATATGACTTATTTTATTGTAAAGAATGCTTATTTAGCTGAAAAATATAATAAAACTCAAGAAAAATTTTGTATTTCTCATTATTTTATAAATTTTTTTAAAAGATAATATTAATAATTATATGCAAATACGAATGTACAGGGTTTTCCAATAAGAGGTGTTATCTTGAATAGCCCGCTATTTCGGTAGATGTTACTTTTGAAGCTGTCATTTTTTGACATTTGATAAGTAGAAACTACGCCATTAAGCGCTTGTTATATGATAGCGAAATTTCGCAAACTGTCAAAATGTCTTCATTTTTTTGTCACTAGAGGACGGTAGTTTTTTTTTATTTTTTTTTTTATTGAAAGTATACAATACAGAATATAGTATATTATATAAAGCATTGTACTCCCAGGAGTTAATAAACTCATTGCGGGAATGATACGCATTACATGAAACATATAGCTGTATGTATTAAATGAACATATAACATATAGTTGTACATTAATGAACTTGTTAAAATATAACGTCACATGTGCGTTTGTCGCAAAGCAATGAACGTATAATATGAATGTGAAATATTAAGTAAAACAAACAACTTAGTAAAAAGGTATGACTTATTTGCAGAACCTACTATTTTGGTAAAGCATTTAATTTGACATTTTTTATAAATGTTTCATCATTCACTTGCTGTTGTCATTAGTGTTGAGGAACATTTCCGATACATATAGTTTGTTTTACACGGTGTTCGGAAACTCGTGGTATAAACGGTAAAACCCTTTACAGGTCATAAGCTAAAAACGGATAGTTTTGAGACCTGCAACAAAGGTTTATATTTCTTTATGTTTACAAGTTATAAGCCCTTGGGTTGTAATCATTCTGAGGTAACGCACAGAGGTCTTGAATCGAACCAACCGCCCGAAGTTTGCACATGTTGAGTAAATTTACGAAAATCGCTTCCTGGTCAGTTTCTCTATAAAATTATCAAAGCAGTTATACCCCTGTAACGCAAATAAATAAAAGTACATTTTTCCTTACCAACCTGTCGTTTTGTAATGAAAACAATAATTTTATATCATTTTTTTAAATGGACACCGGTCAGAAAAAAACCCGCTGGAAAATCGAAAATTTCAAAAAAGCTAAGCAAAAAAAAGTTTTTTTCCGTTCATCAAAATGAATATAGAATACATAAATAAAACCATTAAGGGCGTATCGTTTAAAAAAAAGTTGTACTATAAAGGGATAACTTGTGAATAACCTTTCATTTATTGTCAATTTTGGGTTATGACGTTTTTTATTTGAGCTTTCGTTTTCGAGAAAATCGAAGGTGGATTTATTTGGTAAATTTCTTAATTTTATATTTGATAGAATATCTATACATATTAATAACATCATTAATAAATTGACCTCGAGAAATAAAAGAAATTTTATTTTTTTATTTATATATTTGTTAAATTATTCTGTGTTATTTAGTACAACTAAACAATAATCTTTTTTCATTTATTCGTTACTTGAAGCATACCTTGTTTGGAGTATTTTTTCCGGCTGCCATGGATAAATCATATATTGATCTACAAAGAGAAAAATAATATTATTGTTTGGAACTTTACAACACAACACATAGATAGAATATCTTTGATTTGACAACGTGTGAATGGTTACGTGTTTATACGCAGAAAGGCGATGGTATTGTTAATTTCCTTAAAAAGATTTTTGATCTGTTTAATCTAAAAGATAAAAATAAAAAACGGTAATAAACTTGTTTACTCCTCATAACGAAAATCGTCATTTTTCTCCCATAGTGCCATGACGGTCACCGGTGACCGCAGTTAATTTTCTTGATTTTCATGGAAAATTTTGGTAAAAAAAAAGGAATACGTTTTGATGGTCGCCGATGCCATCTGAGTATTTTTTTTTTCAAATTTAAAATGGTAATGTTTCTTCATTTCCACAATGGCGTTCAACGTGTTAATACCCCTTACCATGTAAGGTAGGAACAGTGAAAAACTTGACTTGTTTTCACTTAAAACGTCCGATTTTACCAAACCAACAAATGATCTGGCGTGAGATGGTAATTTTTGGTTTAATTACCAAACGTGCCATATGAAAAAACGTTCACTCTCCCACTTAGTCAGAGCGCGTAAAGACAATGGATTCTCTCACACACACTTGCATAAAGATGCCGCCAGTAAACATCATGACGTTCGTGCTAACCGTTAGGAAAAGGAACGCATATTAAATGTTGTATTTTACGCCTTTTAAAAAATATGACACTTGAAAAAATACAATACGTCAAATTTACATGAAAAAAGAGAATTTGTGAGTACTTACTGTTTTTGTAGCTTCCTTAGATTATTGCAATTCTTTAAGTGAGTCGGTATTCTACTTTTAGACCCATTAATGAAACATTTTGATGGTATTTTCGAAATATATACGCCGTAAAACAGGGAGCATATAGTTTCACCGCCATCACCGGGGGCTTCCATCCCGGAATAAGTAAAAAACTGTGAAATGTGTTGAAAATTTGGTGCAAGATGAAGTATTTATTTAATTGTTAATATCCACAGATAGTATAAGGATAATAAGAGGCCGTACTTCTACAGATGTGTGTATTATATACATATTTTAAATTAAAAATATTGTGTAAAGCCGTAATCGTAATTAACGCGATAATCATAGATCCAAGTTTTAAAAGTGGGTTGTATGGTCTATCAATGTTTTTATTTTTTATGGTCGAATGCCTACAACAACTACAAAAAAAAATAGGCAGACTGAAAAATAATAGTCCATTTGGTAACAAAGAATATGAAGTCTGAGAATGACATACGAAAGGTAGTATTAAGCCGTTTTAGAGAGCCGTTTTCCAGCAAATCACCATTCTGCCCTATAACCCACTCTTAATAAAAATGGAACGATACACGCTTCAACAACGCATTGAAATTATTAAAATTCACTTGAGTGAATCAAGTGCAAATCATCTTGAGTGATGAGGTCCATTTCCACCTCGGTGGCTTCGTCAACAAGCAAAATTGTCGCATCTGGGGCTTGGAAAACCCAAGAGTTATTGTTGAAAAGCCTCTCTATCCTCAACATGTGACTGTTTGGTGCGGTTTATAGTCCGGCGGAGTCATTGGACCTTACTTTTTCGAAAATGAGGCTGGAGCAACAGTTACAGTGAATGGATTGCGCTATCGAGAGATGATTAATGATTTTTTATGGCCGGAATTGGATGGTATTGATCTGGACAACGTTTACTTTCAACAAGACGGCGCTACGTGCCACACAAGCAACGAAACCATTGATCTTTTACGATTGAATATCAAAATAACACCTCTTATTGGAAAACCCTTTACAATGTACATACTTTACATTTGAAACTTTGCTTTGTTTACAATATTAGATGTTATTATTTGGATTTGATATTAATCTTAGTATGTATTAGCATTTGATTTTAATTTTTTTTTGTTTATAGTTATGCTATTATCCACGTATTATGTTACACTTACATACATAAATTGTCAATTTCCTCTGCCCAATAGGGCTTTAATGAATAATAAATAAAATAAAATAAACATTAGATACAAAAAAATACATTTTTCTGAAGATAAGTATCTATCCTGGGAAAATTACATGGGATAGTTAAATACAATTTTTTATAAATACACCATATTCCACTCTCGTACTGCAAAACTTTAGGGGTTGATTGATTATTCATAAAAAACAGCAAAATATGTACACATTTTTCGTGCCCAAATAAAAAAATTACGAACAATTTATAATTTTTATGTGGTTTACAAAACGTTTGTATAAACACAGCTTTATAATTATTATTTCATCCCAATGGTCAGCTGTTCTATTTAACCTCTCAGACATAGAATTTTATTTATTATGTGTCCCTTTGACAACTGTCAGAACGTGATAATTTTTGTGTTATTTACGAGTTTTACTTAAAGCTTCATAACTCACGTTTTGGGAAACGTAGCCTCATTCTAAAAAATGTTTTGGAAAGATTATGAAATCCACTATGGCATTGTGTTGTTATACGTAAATATTTGCGTTTCTAAATATACATTTTATGAAAACGTCAAAAATATGTAAAAATCGCTTACCATTATTTCAAAGAATTGAAAAATGTACTTTTTTCTGAGTAGCATAAAGAAATAACACTTTATATATTGAAGAAATATATTTAAACACTATAAGTCACCTCAAAATATTAACCGTCCAAACTAAAATATTTTTAATAAATTATTTAGAAACGCAATAAATTATTAACGAACATCTTGACAGTTTCAATCGGCTTAGATAATGCACCTCTACATTCCATAGATATTCTTGAATACAGACGCGTAGCGTTATTCATTATCGATACTCTGTTTTTTAAATCATGGGAATACGTATACTAGTGATGGAAATAAATCAATTTTTGTAAAATCTCGCGCGTTTACGTGAAAAGACGTTCTAATGTCTTGACCGCTATTATCATATTTACGTCTTTTGACGTTCTAATGTTCTGAGTGGTTAAAGATTTGAAATGTTGGGGTGGCTATTTTGTTATCCTAATACATGCATTACTCGCAAAGGTAAAGCTACGGTTACACTGGATAATTTTTATAATCATTTTTTTTTTGTAATTCTAATATTTGGATGATTTGTATAGCGCCGTTTTTGTGCAAAATCAGCTCAAGGGTGCTAATTAGAATTGCTTTGTTTAAAAACATTATTAAGATTTTTAGATTGTCAAAGTTTTGAGGTATGAGTAGGAACATGGTACAATTTACAAAATAATATTTTGCAAAAATAGTATGTTACAAAAATAGTGTCAGCCATCGTATGTCGGCCAATTGGCATTTTACCCCTGGCCCACTGAAGAGTACCAGGCCGGGAGGATGGCTTTCCAAGGGTTAAACAAAGAATTGTTCTTGACAGCAGCAATTATTGTGGTCCAAGCATCTGGGCCCCTACACAGATGGGCACTACACCAGTGGAGTCCACAGCATCAAGTTGCAGCTGACACCTCTCAGCCAACTAAAGGCAGAGATGAACCCAGAGATTGTGGTTCTGGGCAAAGTGGTTTGCTCCATCAGGAACGAGCGTACGGTACCTTTGTAAGTCATTATATTTTACAATAATTTTTATTGACTGTTTTAACTCGACCATTTGGCATTTCATCCATCTGTAAATTTGTACGTTAAGTTCCGGTTCAAGATGTGGCATGTTGGATACTACCAGAGTTCGCATGATCGTGTTTCCTACTGCGAGCTGTCGAATAATCAATACAGTAGAACCTCGTTAATTCGAAATCCACGGGACATCAAAAATCAAATTTCGAATTAACGAATTCCCACGTAATTCGAAATTTTATTTCTCGGCCGCCTCTTCAAATCCGGGTGGTATTTTTGTTGTAAATTCGTATTAATACCAATTATTTCTTTATTTTCGCGGCCGATTACCGTAGCGGCAGGCCCTTTAATTTCAGATATTCGCAATAAATTCGTAAAAATGCTATATATTTACGCGTAAATCGAGATTTCGCTGCCGATTTTGGCGATCGCGGCCTACCCTTTAAATTGAGATATTCGTAAAAATACGATATATTTCCGCGTAAATCGAGATTTCGCGGTAATTTTCCGTCGCGGCCGGCCCTTTATTTCAAATATCTGAATTTAAATTCGTAAAAATACGATATATTTCCGCGTAAAACGAGAATTCGCGGCCGTATTCCGTCGCGGCCGGCTCTTTAAATTCAAATATTCGAAATAAATTCGCAAAAATACGATATATTTCCGTGTAAATCGAGAATGCGCGGCCGATTTCCGTCGCGGCCGACCCTTTAAGTTCAGATATTTGAAGTAAATTCGTAAAAATATGTCATATTTCGGCGTGAATCGAAATTTTTAGGCCGATTTCCGTCGCGCCGTATTTTTTAACTCGGATATTCGAAGTAAAGTCAATAAAAATACGATATATCTACGTGTAAATCGAGATTTCGCGGCCGATTTCCGTCGCAGCGGGCCATTTAAATTCAAATATTCGAAATAAATTCGTAAATATACGATACATTTACGCGTAAATCGAAATTTCGCGGCCGAGTTTCGTCGCGGCCGACCCTTTAAATTCAGATATTTGGTGTAAACTCTTAAAACTACGACATATATCCGCGTAAAACGTATTTTCTCGGCCCTTCAAACTCAGATATTCGAAATAAATTTGAAAAAGTACGACATTCCAGTGTAAATCGATTCAGATTTACAAAATAATAATACTTATTAGGACGATGTATAACCACGTAAAAATACATTTTTCGGCGTTTTACCGCCACGGCTGACTGTTAGATTCAGATTTACGAAATATTATGATTTATTTTCGCAAAAATTAAATTTTTTCGAATTACACGAACAAATTTTCGAGCGCGGACAAAAATAAATTTCGAATTACGAATTAACGAATTTCGAATTAAAAAAATTTTTGTATGAAAAAATTTTTCTGCGGAAATTTTTTTGGCGAAAATTTCGAATTACGCGTTTTTTCGAATTATCGGGGTTCGAATTAACGGGGTTCTACTGTATTGTGGTATTTATCGGCCAGAAGAAAGTTTGAAATAAAATTAGTCATTGAGATGGAGACGTTTCTTTAGACAAATTCTATAATTCCTTATTTGAAATAATAAAGATGTTATGTAAAATATTTTTGATTTGTAATTAAGTAGGTAGATATGTAAGTACTTACCTACTTACAAGTCTTATGATTTGATAGGAAATTTTGGTTTTGATTTATTAAATAAAATTATTTTTTGGATGCGAGGTCTACTCCCTGTTCACAGAACTACAAGTTATAATATGTAAATCTTATTTATAAATGTAGTTTACTTATATATAGAAGAGATTTGAATTTTAATGAATTAATTGGTATTTCTTTGTATTTCAGCACCTTCTGTATAGTGGACGCTGAAGGAACCTGCATAGGAGTGACTGTCTACAATTTAGCTGATGGAAAAGGAGTTATTATTGGAGACCATATCGCCATCCCTGAACCCTTTGTCACACATCATAGCTTCACTCATAACAAGGTAATATACTCTTAAAACTTTTACAACCATTTTCACCAATCTAAACTGAGCTGATGTTAAGTTTATCATAAATTTACTCTTAATAAAAGCCGTAGCTAAGGAGAACTCGATTCAATTTTAAGTATTTTTTTTAAAGAAAGAAAGTCATTCATTCCCAGGCTATGAATAACCTGACAGTATATCAATTCCTTCTAATTCCATTATGATTGGAAAAAGTTGCTTGTGCAATGATGGGGTACTTAGCTAGCGGATGATTGAACCCATGGCGGCTGGGTGGGAACCCAACGTATTTGTCCTCTCGGCTACTCAATAGTTACTGTTTGCACCATTCCAATATTGTTATTCTTCAAAGCACCTATCATCGAAATGCCGGTAGAATAAGCACAGCATTCTGGTCTGAAGTATCACACATATGATCTTTAAATTTGATCGTAGCTCGGCGACATTCGGCACGCAAACATGCCATTGCTCCCATTGTTTTTATTATCTCCGAGGGCACAATACAATTTATCTAATGTCAGCAGTAATTGTGTACATGATAATAATAATAATTGGATAATTTGTGTAGTGCTGTTTTTGTGAAAAATCACTTCAGGGGTGATGTACAATTTATGAGTTCTTGGGTTCTATCTAATTTTATTATTTACAAACAGATACAGAAAAAAAACTTACTTTCCTGGCAGGACACTTCAGATAAACACACTTTTATTAAAGTTTACGACTTTGCAAGCAGAGGACACTATAGTAAAAACCAGTGGACATACTAGTGCTAAAGTGCTTGTAGCTGAAAACCTTTTTTTCTTTTTCTTTTTTTGAAAATGTGGTTTTGTTTTTAGATTTTCAGGAAATTGAACTGCCAAACTGAAATTTCCTTAAAATCTTCATACAAAAAAATTAGAAAAACAAAATATTGTTTTCGACTAAACAGCATTATTAATATTGAATTTTTTATCTTGGCACTATAATCACATTCAAAGGTCACGAGTCGCCACTGGTAAAAACACTGGACATTGATTTTACATTTGCTCTTTCTTATTCTTATCTTACTTTCCATTACCATTGATATTAAATTTATTAGAAAATTGGTGGAGTTGATATAGAGTTGATAGAATCGATATTTACTTTAATTTTATTTTTTTATATTTCAAAAAACTGAAGAATTTAGGACTGGATAAATTATATTTTTTGTTGATGATTTTTTTTTAATTCTACTATTTTTGTCTTTTAAATAATCATTGACTGATCATGTTATGTTTAAATCTAATATTTTTTTACTATTTTCAGGAATATAAATTTAGTTCTATTCGAGTGGACAACCCAATGGTGATGGTTGTCAATGGAAAAAAAGTCGGCAAGGATCAAATGGCAGGAACCAAGTTAACAAGTTATTACAGGGTCTCTTAGCAAGTATTTCTAATCATGTGATATTACTAAATTAATCGTAAGTAGGTAGTACATAACAAATGAAAAGTCGGTATCCTTCTTCTCAACGCTTTGAAATTAAAAAAAGACTTATATTTTTATATTAATTAAGTTCGGAATGCTAAGAAGGTGCTGCGTTTATAATAAAAGGTATTGATCGCCTAAAATATTAAATTTTAATTGTTTATTAACTACTTTGCAATGTTTGTGTTCAACATTCCCTGAATGCCAGTGGTATGCAACCCTCGGCGCAAAATGCTGAATAAAATGTCAACAGTTTACAGTCGTTGGTGAAAATTTGCAAGACTGAAAAAAAAAACTTTTTGAGAGGCGTATAGGGCTGTTGTTATTTTATTAAACCCCTAGAGCCTCTATTTTGAAATGTATTTCTCATAAGCAAACTTTCAAAATTTTGATTGCACAGGAAATATTTTCGAATTATGTTCAATTCCACATAAATTCACTGTTTTTGAATGACTCAAATGAAAGACTCCACTTTCAGATTTTAGTATTACAAATCTATATAACACAATCTATATAATTAACCAATTTTACGAAAACATAGATAAAGTTTTTAAAGTCGCTTACCGAAGGTTTTTATTGTGTAAACTGTAATTACCACTTTACACGAAACTAAAAACATATTTATTTAGACAAAGGTATTAAAAGTTGTTGTCACTTCATTTTATATAAAAATATTTTTTTAAATAATTTAACAACTTGACAAATATTTTTCAAATGTTAAATGTTATTTCATAGAAGTATATCAAATTTTTCAGGGGTTTATGGTAAACTTTTTTATTGCAAATACAAAGCATGATGTTCTCTCTTTAAAACACTGTTTAAATCATATATCTCACCGTAATACAAAATGAGATAGCATGACTTTTATCAGTCCGTATCAGTCTTGGAGAAATATCTCCCAAAAAGACTGAGTGTTTGACATAGGGGGAAATATCTCCCGAAATCGCTCTAGGGGTTAATATGAATATTAATTTAGTTTTATGCGGATAGATTTGCTACGGTTTGGTTCTTCTTGCAGTTTGTTTTTATATTGATGTTTACACATTGCGAGGGTTATTGTAGGCTTTCCCTGCAGCATATACCCTTCTATAAACAATGAGCTTGTCTTAAATTTTTTTGTTTTATTAAAATGTATTATATTTAAAGAGTTAATAACGATGGTAAAATTCGTTTTTCGATATATCCAAAAATGTCAAAGTTATCATTATAGTGGACATTGGTAAAATGTACGCCACACGCAGTACGGTTCATAATCGATTGGCATTTCTGCAGTACTGCCGAGCATGTACCATGATGTTGAGCGCTTTTTGAATGGCCGCAAATATCAACATTTTGACGGCTTATATCTTCGATACTCTTTGGTATTTTCCAAAAATTCTAAAAGTTTTGTTCTCAGCATGCTCTAATTAATATTATGATACATTTGTAAATAAAAAAATTCTGTAGGAGAACCTCAATAGATTAGTTCTACTGTTAAAAAGGTTATGCATCACTGCTCAAATAAATTCAGTGCACACAAAAATTTTGCGTAGTGCTGAAATTTTGGTTTTTGATATACAAATTGATTTACTGTTGTATATTACATAGTTTAAAACAGGGGTATATGTAATATCATCATGTTATCATGTAACACGGTTTACTGCATCGTTAAAAAGAAGTTTTAGTTCATATCATCCGTGTGCGTCATGAGAATTTCTTTTACAATCTTTGAGCCACCCTATTAGGATTTATTTATTAAATTACTGTTACTGAACATAGTAATTCTGTCTTCTAATTATCTAATTAAATATTGTAAGCAAAGTTACGAGTTGACTTCACAAAAAACATGGATAAATATTTCATAAAACTGTTGAAATGTAAATTTGCCTGTTAGGTGTCACAATAAATTATGTCCATATTTTAATTATTAGGTACTGATACATTCGCTGAACTCAAAAGATAGACATAATGAGTAAGATTAAGAAAGTGATGCTTAGATGGTACGGACATGTAGAATGATTGATCGGAGAAAGGAGTGCCTTGAGGATATAATACGATGAAGTGAAAATGATGTCGGGGACGTGACGTGGCATGTTCAAGTAAATTTGAGCTTCAGCAAGCCTTTGAAGATAGTGCATAGCATGGAGGGAACATTTATATCAGTTCAATAATTCGCATTATAAAACTTCCACAAAATAATTACATTATTTTATATATACATAATGCAAATAATGAGGGATTGAGTGTGGTGATATCTGGAATTACAATTTATTTGGTTGCTATTATGTATAAATTTTTTAATTTATGTTGACGTTTCAAGTTCACAATTGCACCGCGGTTGATCTTTCGAGTTAAATTCGCTAAATCTTTTTTATTTTTATTAAATTCCAGTAAATTATTTTTTGACACCTTTCAACTCCTAGGCCCCAGCAGGCCAATGAAATTGATTATATGTATTAAAATAATTCAAATATTTTAATAAGTATTAAGTATCAAATTCACCCGAAGTAAGGGACAATTTACCTTACATTATGCATGAGATGCCCACAGTATACTTTCATCAGTTTATCTTACATTATGCATGAGACATGCCCACAATATACTTTCATCAGTTTATCTTACATTATGCACGAGACATGCCCACAATATACTTTCATCAGTTTATCCCTTCAGTGTTATGAACGAACTTGACTGTATCTCAGATTAAGGTATGCGACACATTACGCTATACGCATCATTTCAGCATATCGCTCGCCATACACTACCAGTGGGAATGTATGGTGAGCGATATGCTGAAATAGGCCAAACTACGACAATATAGCGTGGTATGTCAGACTTAATTAACAAAATATGACAAAACTCGAATAATATTTCTTTTTATTGTTACATATTGTAATTCTTTTTATAATCCAGTGAAACCCTTATATGTATAAGGATTTTAGGTGAAAACTTCTTACAGGGGAATGAATCTTATATGGGTTTTACAACTAGGTCCTATATATATATTTTTTATGTGATATGTAGTACCTAAATGCTTTTTATAATGGTTAAAAGATCGGATAAAACTCTTATGTGGAAAAAGTTATATTATGTTTGATAAATTAGGCCATTTTTTAAATATTCCAATCTTGGCATATGGACCTTAATGGATGGACCGTAAATAAAATCTTCTTAAGTGGGTTTCACTGTACACCTGTATCACCTTATCGCAGGTGTATCACCTTATGACATGTTTTAACCAAAATCAATTGAATGCTTTTGTTTTACATATTAAAAAAAAAACATTCCATGTAATAATATGTAAGAATTTGCTTTGCTTTATTAACATCAGAAATGTTAAAAGATGATAAAAAAATACATTTTACCAGAAAATTAAATTTTTTTTTTTTTAATTGATATGCTTTCCATTGTTTTGTTCTCATTTGTGTGTTAAAATAAATATGAGTATGTTAATAAACTAAGGACGGGTTGTTTCGGAGAATTTGAACAATTCATCAAATTTCAACGTTCATTTTCAAGTTCTGTGAAAGATTTTTTCAAGTTCTGTTTTTATTTCAGTTTTGTCAAGCAACTAGCCTACAATGATATAATAACAGAATTTGAATAGGACTTTCACAGATCCCGAAAATGAACGTTGAAATTTGATGAATTGTTCAAATTCTCCGAAACAACCCGTTCTAAGTAATAGAATAATGCAGAATCAGAAATAAAACACACCATCGATTTCGAGAAACTCTTTGTTAAAAATTGCAAACATTCCCGTGCTCGAATAATCTAACAATATATGAATCTCCCACTTACATCACTATGTGAGGGGCTTAAAAGCAAAACCACCAATTTAAAATGTTCAGCATTAAAAAAAAAACTATTTGAATATTTCAATTAAAGTGATGCACTACGTAGTACTGCAAAATGGGTTTTTTGTTTGAAAATTTGATTACTTAGAAATATTTTGCTTAAATAATGCGAGTAGAACACAACTTGCTTAAATAATGCGAGTAGAACACAACTTGGCCTTCAAAATGATAGTGGTTTTTTGATAAATATTTTTATAATCCCAGCAAAAAATAATCTATCGGGCCAGGGAATTTAAACCTAATGTACATCTACATAAGTAGTGTTATTGTTAGCGGCTCGATTCAAAATGTTACACAATGTAGTGCAGAGCCACCTTTTTGGTGATTGTTTTTTAAATTGCAAGCTTATGCATTTTTTTAAATTTATCATTTTAAAATCAATCATTTTTAGATTTATTTCTGCTCTAAAAAAATGTATTTTGGAATATTGGCTGATTTTCAGTTCAACTCGGCTTAGCGGAGTTTTTGAACCTGAACATTTGTTAGAGTGGCGGTTCTAGACTTGAACCAGCACGGTGACCAAAGTTTTCTCGCTCTTGATTGGTGCCTTTTGAGAGTGATGCTTTGAACCTCACCGGAAGTGAAAGAGAGATGGTTTTGCATTTGACCACCATTTTAAAAGTTGTTTTTGAATGGCTTAGAGGCGTTTTTGCTTTGATTTGAAGATTGTACGGTTTAAAAAATGAGATATAAATTACTAATCAATTGTTAGGTCATATTGAACTAAGTGTGAATAATGGCAGTTTTGCTTTTATACCCCTTATATAAGTGGAAAATGTTGTTTGTGCAATGATGAAGGATTTATGGGTTTAAAAAGGGATTTGTTCTGTTTTGGTAGGGATTTTCGTACATTTTAAAATAGTGGACATTATAACATCTGTCGCCTGTCATTGTTTTACACAACTATATGTATTATGTGGAAACGTTTGTTTCGTTTTATGTATTTAAAATATTGATAAAAAAGATTATAATATGCTTTTATTACTGATTGTGAATTATTGAACTACTATTGGGTATTGTGAATTTAAGACATATTTTTGATGATTTGTTGATGACAAATAGCAAAAGCATAAATAAACCACTCACAGATAGATATCTTTGGGCTTTTGTATAATACAAATTGGTCCTCTATTTAACCATAGATATGCCAATATTTAGAAAAATTTTATGTGATTTTTTTAAATTTTTTTTTTATATTAACTCCACACAGGAGGCCCTGAAGAAAATAATTTCCCTCAGGGCTTATGTCATCTTTGCGATAATACTAACGTCACACACCATCACAAGGATAGAGTAAACTCGAAATAAAGTCGCGACTATAGACATCATAATTCTCATTCGGAGCCTACTTATTAGCCTAAAATATTACCTCCCGACAGGAAAATGAAAAAATCAATTACATGTTAAGCATTTTTATTTCAGCAAGAGAATAAATTATATATAGGCTAAATCACCAATGGATAAGGTAGAATGATGGAATTCTAACTTGCATGATATAATAATAATTCAGAAAGGCCTCACAATACGCACATTCCTGGCAGGAACACAGATACTGTCTGAAAAAGAAAATAGATTTAATTCTGCGGTGTTATTATTGCGGCGGATTTATTTTTGGTAACAAACATGTGTTCTATTTTGTATCGAGATGTTAAGATTAAGCGTTGGCAACACGTAATTTCGTAACGAACCACTCGGCCTTTTGCTTCCGTTTGAGAAATGAGAGCCACACACTGACGGACATCTCACTAATATTGGATAAACAATATATTCAAATCTGCCAAAACACGAAAACGGTGTAGTTCGAGATCAATATATTAAACAACCATAGATTTACCACTCAGCCAGTATTCAGCTGTCGACAGTTTTTTTCCAAAGACATTCAGAGTTTTTCATTGGTGGATGTGGTTAGTCAATAATTTTCGTCATGGGCCATGGAGATTACTGTGTCTTTCGTACGGTTCCAATTTTCTATCGGAGTTATACCTCCCTGAGCAAAAAAGCAAATGACAAGATACTTCAATGTGATCTATGGTTATGTTCAAGGTGTTGTCATTTTTTAACTATTTACATAGTAATGTCCAAAAATATTATTTCTTTTCTAGTGGCAACTATGTGCATGAAATTGTAAGCATAAAAATAATGATTGTGTACATCAAAATTACATTTGGGTTCCAGTATAGTTCTGATGAGGGGATCGGTGTATAAAAGCATTCTGTAAAGTGCCCATTAGATAGCAGATGATTAAACCGGTGATATCGTTGGGTGGAAACCTGATGCTTCAAATCACTCTGCTAGTCTCCGGGTAGGTAGAAAAAAATAAATTTGGGAGATGTGTACGCACACTGCCACCCCGGGAACCATTTATTGGGTAGCTTACACCTTTGCCATAGGTCACCCTAAGTGGTTTGCCACATTTGGTTTCTTAGCAGGGGTGCCCAGGTTCATCGTGTGAGGTGTGTCCAGGCCTTGGCAGCGGATGCGCCTGCCCACTAGCTTCATAGTAGGCTGGATCAGAGAGAATGGCTGAGGGAAACCACATGCCTTTTTCAGCTGATCCCTCGACCCATCGTCTTGCGTCGCGGCGGGAGGGATGGATTTATACAGGATACACTGACCCCTAGATCCCTACCCACCCTTCACAACTCTTTCCTTTTCAGAACTTCCATTCCTTCCTTTCCCTAAAAAGACTCTACATAGCATCCCCAAAGATGCCACAGGCCCTAAGGGAAATTATTTTCCTCAGGAACTCCTGTGTGGGAGTGTGCCTCCTTGATGAACATGGTACATATCCACTGATATAGCGAAATACACCCTGGGTGATTCTGTATCTTTTGCGTTAGTCTAAAGTGGGTTAATCGGCGTTAAATCAGTCGCATGTAATGTACATAACATGAGTTCTGATGAAGAGGATCAAGAAATCAAAGAAGTTCCAATGATGTGACTGTATGCAATTGATTTAATGCCGATTTAGAAAACGCAAAAGATACAGAATAACCTATTGGGTAGAAATCACCATCATATGGTAAATTTACCAGGTGTATTCATTCACCTTGGAAATCGTTTGCTTTTAAAAACAGCATTATTTTTCTTTAAAAGCTTGGCTGGGTCAATACAACTTCAGTTAACTCTTATCCACAACTGATTATAATTTCCTAATCATATTCTGCAGGCATTGTACTTTTATCTACTAAATAGACCAATGGTCAATGCATTTTTAACTATGTGCTTAGATAATATTGTCACTATCACAGTTTTAGTTATCGTCCACTTCCTTCCTTCTACTAAAAGATATTTTAATTAACTGAAAGTACACTTTTAACAATTTTAGCACATGTGTATTTCCAGTTTTCTCAGAACGTCGTTATTTTTAAATGTGAATGTTTTTGTAAGGATAATTATTTTTCCTGTTCGTTTTTTATGAGCTTACTAATCTACAAATATATTTAACTAGTATTTATTAGCCAGCTTTGTTGAGTTTCAACACTTTTTTATGAAACTGAATGGCATTTAATTATTTTTAATAAAATGGTTATTTCCAAACTATATAGCTCATTAGATAAATGATGTTGCGAGCTGTAGTTAGCGTTTTGCGTTGGCCTAGAAATTTCAGACAGAAAAAGGTTTGCATATTTCTTGATGCCAGAGCTAAACTAAGTAACTAACTAACCTACACGCCTTCCGCAGGGGTAGGCAGAGAGGACGGATCGCCAAACAACTCGGTCTTGGCACACATTCCTTGCCTCATTCACATTCATACATCGTCTCATACATACTCTTCTATTGTTCTGACTCTTGACATGGCCCGACTCAAGTATCTGATTCACTTGGTCGTGCCATGTCTTCCTCGGGCGTCCCCGACTTCTGCTACCATTCACATTTGCATCGTATATTCTCCTTACACTCCTTTCTTCGCTCATTCGCTCTACATGCCCAAACCATCTAAGCGTCCCTTTCTTGATCTTACTCATTACGCTTACATCAGCCTTGCACTCTTTGCGGATATCCACATTCCTCACACGATCATACATGGTTTTACCACACATACGCCTCAGGGATCTCATTTCAACAGCATTCAATCTACTTTCATCCTTTCTTTGCCAGTTCCATGCCTCACTTCCATAGATCAGGGTAGGTACCAGCACTCCATTGTGGACTGCTAACTTCGCTTCTTTTGACAATTTTTTGTTAGCGCCAACTGCGTTCAGTCCTCCATTAATGGAGTTACCTGCATTTACTCTTCTTTCAATATCTCTGTCAGCCTTCCCATCTCTCGTAAACATGCTTCCTAAATACACAAATTCATCCACCTGCTCCAAGTATTCCTCATTCACAGCTATATTGCACACTGTTTTCGTACTTTCTCTTTCAAACTAGAGCCTTGGAAAAAATAAAGTGTACACCATCCTTGAGGTGATTTTCTCAAAATCAGCGCTATACAAATCATCAAAATATTATTATTATTATTATTTACTAACATTTTAATGTGTGTTTCTAAATACCTAAAAAAAAATATCCCTTTCATTTTATATAATACTAGCTGAAGTCTATGGCGTTGCCAGGCTTTATGCAGTTTTTCTAAATCAGAGGTGGACAGTGGACGTTCCTCTTGCTTTGAAGGTCAAGTGTGCAAAATTTTATCAATCTTGGAATAAAACTGTAGATTTGCATAAAAAATCAAATCCGCACCACCCGCTCGCCAGAAGTAACAGAGACTCTTTTTTTAATATAAATCGGTAGAATATATATAGATAGATTTTGTCTCTTGTGGTAATATTTTTTAAATGCTTTATTATGTCAATTGTGATTATTTTATGGTTTTCTCGGATAGCAGCTTAAACACATTATTATTTACGATTATAAAAATAATAAATAAACATTTGATTGATGATGTATTATTTTATTTTTCTCTCCAGCATTTAAAAAATACAAATTTTTTAGGTATTTTTTAAATTAATTCGCATTATTATCATTAATTACAAAATACAAGCTTAAAACATTTTGAGATAACACTGAAGTACCTTCATTATAATTATCTACCGTCTATCCACTGCGATATGAAGACCTCACCATACAACATTATGTACATAATTATTTATTAAAAAATTATTCAAATTTTTTTCTATGTGAAAATTTGTCTACAAATAACTGATATTTCTTTAGTGAAACAATAATTAATTATTTGTTGAAACATCTAGATCTGGTTCATGATCAATATTGTGTCATTTTCATAGCCATAAAGACTAACTTGGTTTTTCTATATCAATGCATAATTTACTTGGTAATTTGTTTTAATGCATTTTATGAAGACATTCTTGTTTATTTTTTGTTGTTGTTAATTTACAAAGACTTTATACCCTGTTAACGTGTTGACATAGCAATC
This sequence comes from Hesperophylax magnus, assembly GCA_026573805.1. Lineage (NCBI taxonomy): Eukaryota > Metazoa > Arthropoda > Insecta > Trichoptera > Limnephilidae > Hesperophylax > Hesperophylax magnus. Next base: position 4,568,939 of record JAIUSX010000016.1, read on the forward strand.
AATTTTGTAAAATAAAATTTGAATAAATACAAAAAACTATATTATGTCATCACTAATATTACACTGTGCTGATTCAATTTGATAGTAATTTCAAACTAAAATTATAAATTCCTACTTAACCTTATGAAATTGAAAAAAATATATATGTAGCCTACCTATAAACTGTCTTTGAATATGACTCAATCTTAATTAACATCCAAAAAAATAATTATTTGGTACCTAACGGCTGAAATTTTATAATATTTGCATCTTGTTTTGTTTGTAATATATGAGAAGTTCAATAATAGTGAGTTTATGACACTTTTTGTTATAATATAACAAAGCTATGACACCATTTTGCATATTGACCTATTTCATGTGGTGTTGTATAAAGATAACATAAAATAATCATTTTTGTCCTTTATTATCATTTTTCTTATCAGTGTTTTTGAGAAAATTTAACCCACTGTCATCCATTTTTGTTTTTTAATTAGTTCATTGGATGATTCTATGAATATATTTGAGTTTTAAATTTGGTTTCGGATGTGCTGATAAGGATATTATTTACAGAAGGGCGATTACAGAAAATGCATTTAATGTAAAAATGCAATAAAAACAGTAGTCCCTAATACAAAGTTTTCATAGGTTGCAAGGCTAGTAGTAGTCCTCGACTTTAGATACGGTGCCAACCCTGATGTGTGACAGTGAGACATAAAACTTGTAGAGAAAGAACAATAGTAGATTGAATGCAGTATAAATGAGATTCCTAAGGCATATGTTTGGTAAAACCTTATACAACTGTACTAAAAATTAAAAATAATACATGGCTGACGTAAGCGTAATCAACAAGATTAAGAAAATGACGATTATGGTTTAAATAATACATAAGTTGGGTACAAAAGTGTTGGGAGAATGTACACAGTGTCCGGAAACTTAATAGTTCAAGCGGGAAACTGATGAATCTACATCACATTTTGTGGTATAAAAGTTATTGACTTTTGAGTTTTCATTTTTGAGTAAATCAAGTCTGAAGTTGATATTTTTAAATTTGAAAAAAAAACGTTTTTCTGGAGGATCAATATAAGCTGTGTAATATCTTTTAATAATTTAGTTCAGCATTTTTCAAAATTGGAAATGATGTAGTATATAGTACATATTATATTATGTTAAAAGTTATCAAATTATTTTTATTCTATTTTTGAAATGTGTAATATTTTTCAGTTTTAAAATTTGTCAGTTTCATATTGGCAAGTAAGTTATATCCTGTGAAAAATCACAGGTAGAATTTGTGTATTTTGAAATAAAACAAATGTTTATCAAGAATTCATCACACATCATTGAAACTATGACCTTTCGATTGCATGAATAATGCATTCATGTTAAAAAGTCACACAAGATAAGTACAATGCCATTTTCTACTAAGTGCTGTAATTATTTGATACCATTGCTGAAGGTTGTAGTAGTACGGAAAAAGATTACGAGTTTATGAATCAATTAGTTTTCTATACAAACTGTTTCCCTACTACCGGATTTGCAAGATGATAGCATATTATAAATTTATAGGATTTTTCAAGGACATCTACTATAACTTACTATTGAAGAGAATGGTAGATTTGCAACATCTGTTGAGATTTGGTCAATTTGGACATGTTATTATTAATTTTGTTTACAAAACATTGACTAATACATATTAGACATTTTTTAAAGGCCTTTAACTAATAAAGAACACAGGAAATATTATGCACTTTTTAATGGATTATTAACTAAGCTCTAACACATATTATTATGATTGCGTAGAGATTGAAAGAATTAAGTACGGTGAATTTAAAGATTAAGTGGCACAAATTATCAGTTTTTGATAAGATGTGCTAACGATGAATACAGTTTTTTTTTGTGCAATATTGATAATATGAGCTTTAGATGAATACTTTTTTTTTTCTGTGTGAGATCTATAAGATGAACTGTAGATGAATTCAATTTTTTGTGTGAGATTGTTAAGATGAGCTGTAGATGAATATAGTTTTTTTTTGTGAGATTGATAAGATGAACTGTAGATGAATACAGTTTCTTGTGTGAGATTGATAGGATGAGTTGTAGATGAATACAGTTTTCTGTGTGAGTTTGGTAAGATGAAAGATGAACTGAAGATGAATTCAGTTTTTTGTGTGAGATTGATAAGATGAGCTGTAGACGAATACAATTTTATTTTTGTCCAGTGTACTTGGGAAAAGAGGTTCTCAAAGTTCTCCATTCGATGATATTAAATATTAAAACAATATTATTTAATTTTGTGTTACCTCTACAATAAATTTTCAGTAATCAATACTGATGTAAATCAGTTTTTAAAATACAAGAAAGAAATCCTAACTAAAGTACTTTGTATTCACAATATTAATAAATTAATAATAGTTACACACAACAATTGTGTAATTTGGCATTTACATTATTCACAATAAAGTTTTCCATAGTTACTACAATATACTACAATTCATTTGACTAACAACACTTTTCACAATAACGAACACATTATCCTGACAGCCGATTGAATCAGCCATCACTTCAATAATCACTTATTTTATAAACATACCGATGACAGCTCCGTTCTAACTTGTAACCTCTCTCTCTTTCTCATGAACAAGACATGTAACAAAGCGGCATGATTATAATAAATTATTCTTGATCACATGTTGTTCTCCCACAGTTTTAAATAATTGTCTATCATCTCTTCGAACCAGAACTTTTCTCTAGGCAACTTAAACGCAGGCGACAACGTCTTTAATTGCAACTGTAATAATGCCTCATTTCCTAAGAGGCCATCGAGAGTTTTCAGCAAAGATGCGTCTCCGTGTAACTTTAACAAGCTCGGGTAAGTGAAGATGTAGTAGTGAACCCGCAGTTTCTTGGAGGCCCACGTGTCCACGGTTCGGTTCCCGCTCGCTACCCGTATCTGTCCTATGTGTTCTGCGTACCAGGGGGAGAAGTAGTTTCCCAGTTCCAGGGTGGACATGTCCATCACTCCTTTGGTCTTTAAGCGCTCCTTGATGCGGCTGTACACATTCTTTGTGTAGACAAATACCTGAAATGAAAAAATATTTTTGATCAGTCGAGTACCTATGTGGGCTGTTCAGCGGTCCGGGTGTCAATGGGGTCCGCGTAGGGATATATGATGCACATACATATTGACATTGTGTGAAATACAGGTGGGGCAAAAGTAATCACCCTATTTGAAAACGCTATAACTTTTGCAAATGGCTCCAAATGTCAATTCGGTTTTGACATTTGTGAAGTAAACAAACGCAAAATACAAAGGAACAAGTCACGAATCGGTTTACTCTGCAAGAACGCGGAATAACAAGCAGTAACAAAGTTTATCATTAAAAAAAAATTACAGCAAAAGAACATCGGGTGATTACTTTTGCCCCATCCCGTACATGAACATTTTTGATTAAGATGCTTCCTGGGGTGGATTGTAGATAATTGATGCTAACTGGAGTGGTGTCTTTCAATTACTGTAAAAACTGGTTTCCAACGAAAAAAACCTTCCAATATAATAGTGTAGTTAAAAAAGTCTTCAGTTTCCTAATATTAGTCGTCCATTCCTCTTTAAATTAAGAAATTAGAGTATTTTCAAGAAGAAGAAAAAAAACTGAAAATATAGAACTATTTTTATTTTTTATGTTCATTAAGAATTTTTATGACTTAAAATTTGCGTGTTTAAGTTTTTTAAAATTATTATTTGCACATTTATCAATGAGATGTTTTCCTGCGAAAGACGGCTGTGACGTAATTCTCGCCAAATTTTGCTGTAGCCACATCTATGTGCATTTCTAATATTACTCCTGTCTTAAATTGTAAGTCGAATATGTTCATTGATCAAGGTTTTTACACTTCCCTCTTTCGAATATGAAACATAATAGGTACCTACCTATTATTTATTAGTCGCGCCGGTGCCCAGTTATTACGACATGTCGGCAAAATAGCAATCCTTGACCTTTCGACCAGTGGGCAAGAATGCTGCCGAACTATACCAACTGGTCCACTGAGCCTATCCTTTTATAAATAACGCTGTGTACTAAAATAGGTACCTCGGTAAATGTAAATATACTTAAAAAAGGTTATGTACGGGCAGTCGTGTCTTCCAATTTCCGTAAAATCGGGTTTCCAACAAAAAATGTTGTAAAAAGATTTTGATAGCCGCGAAATGAAATGTACGAAAAGTAACAGAAAAAGATTTTTAAATTATAGGTAGGTATCTAAATATTCCCGGCATCCTGTTTAATAAGATATTTCCCAATAACGTTCTCTAGCGGAGTCATAAATAATGTATTTATTGTCTTTTGGGTTGAATAAAAATGTCAGTCACGTTATTATTTGCGGGGGTAAAACAATGATCTGTTTTCGTAGATCCTCAATAATTGAGACAAGAATACATCGCTATTCTTGCATTTTTCTTTACTCGAAAATACTACAAAAATGATTCAAAAACACATTTCTTGCTAATAATTTATGAAGACATTCAAAAACAAGTTTCCAGAAACCCACTGGATGGAAGCACTGGGTGTGTATGTCGGAAAATGTGAAACAATGATAGGTATAAGGTATACCTAATAAGTAATTGCGTAAAAGGGATTATGTTTTCATATCTACTCAGATCGATTTCTATAGAATGTTTTCGTTAGTGGTAGGTACCTACATAAACATTCTAATGAGATAATAACCTCACGAAAGTATTACCTCTACGCAACATGTTAAATTGCATTTTAAGTGATGTTTTACGGAGTGAAAAATTATCCGGTTTGACCTCCAACTTTTAAAACAAGCGTTATTTGAAAAAACTGTACAAACTTTTCTTCATAATCCTTGGTAATAAAGCAGAAAACACATTTGTGTGATATCTGAAGAAATAAAGATTCACGAAGGTTGAGTTCTGGTGCTACATAAATCTTACGGCAAAACTAGCGAAAACCGTGAAAAATCACGGGATATTATGCTAGTAATTCTAGTTGGCTGGTAAATAACGCTATCTTGAAAATGGAAAAAAGCGCAGACCCTTGTAAATTGACCCGCGAAATCTGACTTTACTTTGTCAAGAATTAAACTTTAGAAATGTACAAAAGAAATACATATTAATTTCAAATATAGAATTAAAATAATTTTCAGGCATACGAAATATTATATAATAGGTAGGTATATACTTTATCGCTTGTCTAAATTTTTGATACATCAGTTTTGTTAAAACGGCAGTTAAAATAATTTTCTGTTAAAAAAATTGTATTATAGGTAAGTAGGTAGGTACCTACAATATCGCTTGTCTAAATTCTTGATACAATCAGTTACAATCTTGAAAAAACACTTAATTTAAAAACAAATCCGAGAATGAAGTAAATGGTGAACCAGGGATATAATCACTCACAGACAATTCTACAACCGAAATTAGTAATAAAGTGATATAATAAAATAAAACATGTCAGTTTTAGTCTATTCATCGATGCCTTACATTTACGCGACTGATAAAAAAACCAAGCATCTAAAAACACCTGGACGGAACAATAACACAAAACGACAACAATTTGAAGCCGCGGGGTGAGAGAATATTTATGGAAATGATAAAATCTACTTATCATAAGCCGATATAACTACATTAACAACACAAACATAAAATAATAATAGTTTATTATGCACAACTTTGCATACAAATCAGTTAAAAGTAGTCACACTAGATGGCTGCCTGGCAATTTCCCCTCACACTCGATTTGGCTTCAATGCCATTCATACAAAATCGCACTATTGTTGTGCAGGGCTTTTTAGATCCAAGTAAAAAACATCAATGTCAAATGGGTAAATAGCCACAATAATTTGAAAAAAAACTGACCTGATACAGTGCATTTCCAGTGACATACGATGCAATGTAGTGTGTCCCATACTTCTTGATAAACTCCGCCAAGCTTTCCGAATCAGCCGCGTGTCCCGCTTTATTTATAGCGTCTGCTATTACGTCTTCAACATCTACGTCAATAGGCAGGTCTCTCATCTTAGCATTCTCTCTATACCTCGCTACTCTTACAAGAACATAGCAGTGATCTCCCAAGACAAAAGATGAGTTTATCCCTAGATTTCGAGCCATCACGTCTACAGGCCAACCCGCTGTAAAAGCCCTCCACGGTTTGTCCAACTTTTCTATGTTGAAATCCCTGAAATAGGCTTGCAGCAACTGTTTCAAGTTATCGCAGAATTCCATGTGAAAGTCTCCCTCGAAGACTCTTTGCTTTTGTTGAATTTCATTGTCTGGTGCTTCTTCGAGATATCCAATATTCTTGAACACGTTTACTGTTGGCTCTCTGAAGATCCAGGATTCTGTGTCGTTTCTTGGGACTACTTTCATGCAGATGCTGAGGTAGCCGTACCTGCTGAATATGTTGATAGCTTTTCCTAATCCTAGTTCTGATTCAACGTCATCGGCGAGTGTTGAAGTCAGGCAAATTGCTATAGCACACAGGACAAGGTGCCACATCGTTGCGAGACGATAACGCTGCTCGATCTGTAACAATAAAATTAATAAATTGAAACAGATGTTATAAAATGGCATCAGATTGATTTAGTTTTAACATAAGTTTATCTCGTGATCAATATCCTAACAATATTACCTACGTGCGAAATTAGAGCAAAGCCAGCATTATTTGCACAAGTGGAAGCATTATTAGTCAAATATTATTGTTGCGAAAGTGGATATACGATATAACATCGTACCTCAGCAATAAAAACGGAAATCTATTCATTAACTTCAAAGCAAATAATTCTACATTTGAATTTGTATTAACTGTGGTTGATATTATTGTATTATAACCAGTACCTATTTACTTGTGTTATGGGTATTTCTATTCATCTTTCAGAGAAAAAATATCACTACACCTCGATGGCTTAAATTACAATTTATCAATGTAATAAATTCTTCTTTAGTTCAACGATTACATTATATTTCATGAGTACATTTCTTACGAGTATATTATAACGTTTATTGTGCTAACCTGCTTATTATCATAATAACTTTACAGTTTAGGATTGTTGTAAACGGAAGTGGCGCCTTCTGTTATTTTCAACAAGAACTGTTAAAGTTAACAGGGCTTTGTTAGGGTTTTTGTCAGCTACTTTTAAATTAATCAATTTGAATTTCTCTTTCGTTTTCGTGAATGAATGAATGAAAATATTGGAAGTGTAAATTAAATCACTTCCCGACATCCGATCAAGCTGAAACTCGGCAGATATACTCGCGGTCGATGACAATGCATCTCTACCGCATAAATGCATTTTTCTAATATCGGATGATATTTCATCAGTTAGTATACGAAATAAATGTTGGTCCTGTGTCAAACCTTTTTCTTTTCTTAAGTTTTAAAAGACATGTACTGGTTTTTATAGTATTTTTTTGCAAAAATAAATAAATGAATGTTATACTAAACTAATTAAAAATCAAATTATTTGAATAGTTAAGATTAACGTCCCATTTTTTGTGACAACTCTAAAAGGACGAAATGCGAAATGAATATTTTCAGCATTTAACCTAGGATCGTTCAAACGTTAGATTGTCAATTAATAATAATAGTTCCTCACGAATAAAGTGTTTAAACAATTTATCTTCAGCAACGATCCTCCACGATACATATTTTTTCATACCTAGCAAATAAATTAGAGGTTTTTCACTCATATCAGCTACCACGGATAATAAACGGAAGGTCTGTTTTTACTGATCTTTTTTCCAGTATTCCAGACCCAAGCTTAGTTCATTAAAAAGCGTAATAAGAAATTGAGCAAAATTATTTTCAAGTTTTTTAATATAATTAATTTGTTACCTCACTATTATTCAATGTAAAGCTGCACAAAAAGCAATAAATCACGCATAACAAAAAAGATTCCACTCTAAAGCAGCAAATATGGTTGCTCTCGAGTGGTGAATTCTAACGTTAATAAATTTGCTCAGCTTTTTCTGTCTCTAAAATTTATGTTAAAGTAACAAAAAAGAGTAATTGCAGGTAACTCCATTAATAAAGGACTGAACGTGGTTGGCGATAACAAAATAATGTACAAAGAAGCTAAGCTAGCAGTCCATGATGGAGTGCTGGTACCTACACTAATGTATAAGGCATGATGTAAAATGAGATTCCTGAGGCTTATGTGAGTAAAACCATGTATGACCATGTGAAAAATGCGGAGATCCGCAAAAAATGCAAGGGTGTTGTAAGCGTTATATCTAAATAGTATAAAACAAAGAAAGGTTTATGTATATAATACATGGATATTATCTTTATGGAAAGTAGAGAAAATTCAAGGGTGTTGTAAGTGTTATCTCTAAGTAGTATAAAACAAAGGAAGGTTTATCTATATAATACATTGGTATTATCTTTATGCAAAGTAGAGAAAATTCAAGGGTGTTGTAAGCGTTATCTCTAAGTAGTATAAAACAAAGGAAGGTTTATCTATATAATACATTGATATTATCTTTATGGAAAGTAGAGAAAATTCGAGCAACGCCGGGTACACGTCAGCTAGTTAGTAATATTAAGAAAGGGACGCTCAGATGGTTTGGGCATGAAGAGTGAATTAACAAAGAAAAGAGAGTAAGGAGAATAAATTACAAAAAATGTGAATGAGATGATCAAGTCAACCAGATTCTTGAATCGGGCCATGACAGGAGTCAGAAAAATGTGAATGAGATGATCAAGTCAACCAGATTCTTGAATCGGGCCATGACAGGAGTCAGAAAAATGTGAATGAGATGATCAAGTCAACCAGATTCTTGAATCGGGCCATGACAGGAGTCAGAAAAATGTGAATGAGATGATCAAGTCAACCAGATTCTTGAATCGGGCCATGACAGGAGTCAGAAAAATGTGAATGAGATGATCAAGTCAACCAGATGCTAGAAAAATTTAGTTAGCGCAACGATTTTTAAAATGCAACGTGTTTTCCTATCGTGCTTTGAAATGTCAAATTAATTAGTTTATAAAATATATATATACAACCCGCCATATTGCTAATTTCATATTTTTCAAAAACATATAAAAGTATTCTCAAAAACAAAAGGAGTAATAAATTCAAACAAAATATCATAAATTTATAAAATTAAACACACCGCTGTTGGCACGTCTGCCACAAACACCGATATTAACATATTTTAATCCACAACGTACACAAGTTCATATTTCCGTTGTATATTTAATTATTGATTAGACAGGTGTATAAACAATGACATTTTACAAGTACCTAATTATGCTGCAAAAACACCAATTTTCAACGCATAAAATAAAAGAGATTTAAATGTTACAAAAAAGCTTCTTCTTATTCTGAGGGCTTGTAAAGGAAAACAAATTATTTCTTAGTGGTAAATATTATCATATTCTTAATAATGGCAAAATCCCTTTGTGGCGTCATTTTAATTTATATTAAATAAATAACTTGTATACACCACTATTTAATCAAAAAGCATCGATGTGTTTCAAAACCAATGGTTTCTTCGTCATTATTATTTTTTTTGGTTATCTTAGTCTCTCCTTAAAATCTACTCCTCTTTCTTGGCTCCCCGTACTTGCAAACATAACCCCGTCAAACATCAGGCGAGAAATTGCAACACTGCAGGAATACAAGAAGGCGCTGCAAAAAAGCGCAATACCTTTGCACGAAGATGTCGTTTCCCACCCGACATGCCGCTTGAAGTCCCGAAAGCCCTTCTGGGGGGAAGGAGAGAGGCTCCTCCGATTACCTCTCACCCCAGAAGATAGGTGGAAACTTGAGTGGCAAACGGCCAACGTGGAAAATGCCCGTCTCATACAGGACCCCACCCAGAGACAGCCTGGGTTCTCATTGCCTGGCAAAACCTGGTCCGCCATCAAGTGCTCCCATAGCCGCTGTGCCCACATGATGCACAGATGGGGCCTTAAAGAGTCGGCGATGTGTGAATGTGGTGCGGTGCAGACCACCGAACATGTGGTCAACGACTTCCCGCTACATTCATTCCCCGGCGGGATTGGTGAGGTCCAAATGGCGACGCCTGAGGCCCTAGACTGGCTCGCAGACCTAGATGTCCCCCTCTGAACCCCCAACATACGAAAGAAGAAGTAGAAGTCTCTCCTTGATTTCGCTGTGTTAATTAATAAAACTTTTTGATGTATCGTGGGGTTACTGCCAAAAATTGGTAACTTACAAAACCATGTTTTGGAGTAAAATCAATTTAAAAGTATGATCTTCTTCATAAAATAGGGTTACATTAATGTTAATTTTTTTAAACTTTAGCGTGTTGTTTTTTAACCAAACATACTTATTTCTGTAAGTGCTTTTATAACATTTATCTGAATTATAAAAAATGAAGTAAGAAAGCTTCATTTTAAAAGCAGCAGCTAAAAACCTACTTACCGATATTAAAGGGGAACCAAATTTTTCCAGACATAGATTAGAAAACATATCGTTAAAATTATCGCTAACTCAAAAAACCAAATATGTATTTACCGACTTTTGGCAGTAACCCCATTGTATACATAAATGCGTTTGTTACTAAACATAATTGCAATAACTACCTATTTATTGATAATTTTATTTATTCTAACTAATTAATCACCCCTCATTGTAACATTTTGTCAATAAGTACCTCCTACTTATTGGTATATACATACCTATTTGTTTGTAATTCTAATTGGTTAATTTTAATTATACATGGAGAAGCTCTTCAAATTGAGCATAGCATGACAAGAGGTATGACCTTGCTAAATGCCCTACCAGCGGATATAGATGTGTTTAATATCACTATACCATGTTTTAAAAAAATAATGTATTGTCGTACAATAAAAAAATAAAAAAAATATTCTTATTCCGGTTAAAAACAAGACCACAGGATTTTGACGAATGAATTGACGGGTTTCCTAATAAACAAGTAAAACACGAATGTGTTATGGCGATGTCGGAACACGTGTTCATAAAAATTCTAATATTCTCGCATTTCGTCATTTTATATTATCACGACAAACCCAGATGCATGACTAAGTTTTCCAATATTTAGAATTTTTTCAATAACAGGATGTTAGTAAACCAGCAATAGTCACTTTCTGCGTGTACGTTTATCCCGACGAAGAATCCATTGGTTTTGAAACATGTTGATCTATTTTGATTAAATAGTGGTGTATACGAAATTGTTTATTTTATTTTAATTATCAAATTCATTTCAACGTTTATTTAACACTTATATTTTCAATGCAACGCTGGGTCATTTGTCTTAATCTCATTCTCGACAGGCTAAGCGTAAAACCATTTGTAAGTTTTGACTTATGGGAATGAACAGAATCGTGAGAATGAATGGCCTATTGCTTTTGACCTTTGTAATTTGGTATTCAAAACTAGCTATCAATTGACTGACCATTACAGACTCAATATATATAACCTAAGTATTCACGTAATTTAAAAAAGGTACGCTATTAAAAATTATAATCTACGTTCCGTAGCTACACAATTTTTGTACGTGATTAAAAATACTAATTTAGTTTGTGTGTTGCTGTGTTTGTATTTCCGGTTCAATAAACTTCAAAACTGTTGCTTTGAATCGTGTCATCGTTTTCAAAATTAGGTGTGTTTGTTTGGAAAATTCAGACAAACTGTAGAGTGAACTTCCAAAATTGCAACTGAATTGTCGAGAATTCAGACCTTTAGAGTATTCCCATTAATTTTTACATTTAGATGAGACACGAAGCGAAAAAAATATTATTGATACCTAAAAATTCCAAATATAACATACCGGTGTAAATTTCATGGCTTCAGAACTCACCATGTCACCACGTCAATGTCAATTTTCATCAATTCATATGGACATTTGTATACATTAATTTTTACATTTAGATGAGACACGAAGAGAAAAAATCATTTCATTTTATACGTCCAATTAGTTCAATTTGACCTCCAACCCTCTAACGCCGAACGTCCGGAAACTACCGAATCCGGTGTAAAGCAGAAATCTTGTTTGACTGTATAAACAAAAAATCTCGAGATCTGGCGTTATGAAACTTGAAATAATAGCCAAAAGTTCTAGAACGAACTTAAAGAAGAAAATTTATTTGTCTGTCTCAGCAAATCTCTCAAACGGTGAGTTTCGTCGTTTTAAATTCGCATAGCTTTTTTCTATCTGAACTTTCTGGATGAATTACTTTCAGCTCGCAACTTTTCTATCTTGAGTTTTTAAATATCAATTTAATTAAAACAAAATAGTTCAGGTGTGACCCATCATTTTTTTTACCATTTGCATTTACTTCCAGAATAGTAGACATTATCGCCCTGGTGAAAGATCATTCGAAATAGAAACGTTGCTTAAAATAGCTTTAACTGTGTTTAGTGACCAGATCTGAATTACCAGGTTCTCCCCCAACTTCTTTTACCCCATCCTCACTTAATTTTGATTAATTCACATAAAAAAAATAAAGAAATTCTGTACTTAAAAAAAAAAAATAATTTCACCAGAAATATGTAAGGGAAATTTTACCTTACTCGAGGTACACAAACCCGCGGACACGTCCACAACACATAGATTTCGGTTTATATCTTCAGTGTCTATTCTTCTGTTGGCTCAATTAGTTTGTAGTAAGTAAAATATCTTTACGAACACAATTATCTCGGTAAATACTATTTTGAAGTAGAACCCGCGCCATACTGTAAAATAAGTTAAATCTGGTTTTAATCGCTCTACTGATAAACGTGGGATTTTTTTTACTATACCGGATGTACGGTGTATTTTTAAATGGTACTATTCAAAGCGAGACAGTACCGGATTAAACTGTTACTAAGCTAACAATAAAACGACAATAATAATAATAATCCCAAAACAGGCTTGTCCTAGTGAGGTTAAAAATTCTAAACATACAATGTAAAGAAACAATAACTCAACACAATGACAAAAACGCGATATAAAGTCATTAAAAGTGATGAAAAAAAACTATCATATAAACCTAATCTACATAACCTAGTTTATGTTTTATCACTTTTCATGACATTATGTCACTTTTTAAAGGTTTTTTGAATTGTCACTGAGTTGTGTTGTTGTCCGGTTACCAAATAATATACATTCCTATTAAACCTCAATTATTACATAATTGATTTTGATTAATTTAATTGAATTATTTTTTTAAATATTTTTTTTTATGATAAATACAACAGCTTAAATTTGCGTTCACCACTAAATAATAAATAAACATTTCTACGCTTATTTTATGATCTTTAAAACAAAAAAATATCGGTGTTCATATTATGATATCTGTCATGAATGCGGTTATGTCGAAACCGGTTGGCACTTGATTTGATTAAATAATTTATTTTTTTTGGGAAAGTTGAGAGCAAATCTTAAAATTAACGTACATATAATAATAATACAAATTATGAATTTTTCACCGCAGAAAGTGAATGATGGAAGTGTGGATATTAGGACGGGTTGTTTCGCAGAATTTGAACAATTCATCAAATGTCAACGTTCATTTTCGGGTTCTGTGAAAGTCCTATTATTATATCATCATAGGCTAGTTGCTTGACAGAACTGAAATAATAACAGAACTTAAAAATATCTTCCACAAAACCTGAACTAACTGAATTAACTTTGAAATTTGAAGAATTGTTCAAGTTCTCCGAAACAACCCGTCCTTAGTGTTTTTTTTAATATTTAGTTACAATATATTTATTTATTTAATAACAACGGTATAAATATACCATAAACAATAAATCAAATACAATGACATCAGAAAGTATAAAATGATCAGAAACTCTATAATGATATTAAAGTAAGAAATGCAGGTACACGCAAAACTTCTAAGTAGACTTTCTAGGTTTAATTAATATTTATTGAAAATATATGATATTATAGCCTTCTTGCAGTTAAATAGATCCGCCACATCTGCTTATCTATTACTAACTTCATGTAATTTAGGTATAAGTGAGTATTTTCAATGCTCAACCCTGGTATTGATACATTTAAACATTATTATGGAACGAGTAGCTCGCGCAAGTACATGAAATTCATTGAGGTTAAGTAAATTAGGGCTGCCTATACTACTATATATATACTATAGTTAGTCAATGACTGAAGTAAATGGGAATCACTAGATCGAGTGATCTGGTTTGAGTTCTGTTGTATGGTGAAACCGATTAAAAATGTCAATGTGGTAATAATTTAAGTTAAATGCATTTTGTGAATCTGTAGATTTGTAGAAGGAGTTCTGGTTGAAATTGGTTTTGCAAAGACTGTTTTTAGGTCTCGGGTTCAAAACCTGAAGATATTAAAAAAATAAAAATAAATGTTTTCCCGTTTACAATTAGATTTGTTTTAATTATTAGTATCTACTTCTAGAGGAAATAAACTTTTTAGGCTATTTTGTTCCGGAAGCAATTAGGATTTTGAAAATGGTCGCATTACATCTAAAGTAAATCTAATTTAGTTCAATAAATAATATATAGCCTTCGTATTTACTATTGCATTACTGTGCAAAATTTATAGCTTGGACACATGCATAAAATAGTCCAATTTCACGGACAACTGCTTCTAACATAAGGCTTTTTCTTTTAGTTAATACAATACGGGCTGTTTTCATAAATTTCTCGTAGTCTAGCTGGCCACACGATTCCAATGGTGACCGGATAAATCATCAAAATGATAATTCATCACATCTTTAAAAAGTTATATAAAGTCATGGAAAGTGATGAAACAAAAACTTTATTAACTGGGTTAAGTAGGTTAGGTTAGGTTAAAAAAAAGTTTCATCGTTTCTAATGACTTTATATCACCTTTTAAAGGTGTGTTGAATTGTCTATGTATTGATTTATCGTGGAACCGGTACCAATAATACTTTGTTTTTATACTATGCGTAACTCTTATTGTTTAGGTTATATTGGCTGGCTGTTTATTGACATTAACGACCCCGACCAGCTGTTAGTTTATTTATTTACAAACATCCGGCAAAACAAGTGTCGTTAACGTAGATATAAAGTTTAAAAGTTATAATTACAAAGTATAAAGTATGAGAAATAAAAAATGAGAGAATTTTTTTTCCAGTGACGTCAATTTGTACAAACCCATAAATAACCGTTATTATCAAATTACATAAATTATCCAATTACAGGTGACTTAAGTAATGTCGCTATTTATTTGTTGTCAGAATAATCAATTATTTTTTATGGTTCAAGAAAAGACAAAAAAGAAAAAAATGTATAATAAGAGAGAACTTCAGTAAGTGACAATATAAATGTAACACTATCAGATAATAAACAAAGCAGTTAAAATACCTGGATCAAAAACAAGAAATACAAAAGACTTTACAAACAATTTAATATCAAACAACTATACTTTGCATAGCATGAATTAAAAGTTCGCGTTGACTATGTGGTTTCCATTTATGAATTACATATTATAATATTATATATAATTTAACAATATATAATTTATTATATAAACAAAATTGATTCTAACAAAAAATAAATCATCAAATACATTTCTTACAAATCGCACAATCTTGTTACAACTGTGCTTTTCAAAATGTGATTCATTGAGATAGTTTGCAGATGTTATTATATAAAATAGTAAACAACTTTACTTTACTGAATGTTCTGAATTATTAAATGGAATTGAATTGAAAATACCTACGCGGCACATTCATTCGTGAGCTATTTTTAATGAAAAACATTGTAATCGAATTCGAATCAAAAGCTTAGATTGTGTTCAACATAGTTTAATAATATTCACTCTGAAGTAGATATCATCAATTGCATAAATCTGCATTTTAACACGTGGTATGGACTTGTTTTACATGAAACCATTAAATAGCATTTTTTATGTGAAATTTAAATGTACTTATGCAGGGGGAAAAGTCAAACTTCTTCAGGAAACATTTTTTTAACTTAAAAAAATGGATACAACTTTTTTTAATAGTATTGTAATTTATTTCATTTTATTCAAATTCATTCCTTCGATTCATATCTTCATGCTGTCTATCAAATCTTAAAAATAAATAGTTGTATTTTAGCATTTTGATGATTTTCAATTTAATGTACGTTTGAGGGTAAGCTACATTCAGACGTGATTAAAATTTGCAAAAGTATTTTTAAAACAAGTCTCTTGTCCAAGACCGGTATAATTTTCGTTGAGTTACTACGAAATTTCGCCATCATCTCTTTCTCACTTAATTTTCACCCCTTTTCGACACATGTTTTATTTTTGATACCTAGAAATTCCAAATATAACATACCTGTGTAAATTTTATGGCGTCAGAACTCACCGTTCTAGAATTTTTGACAATATTATGTTTGTTTTTGCAAATTTAAGAAATAATATTAATTTCTTTTTAGACCCATTTATTATATTTCCGTGTTTTTCCATCGTCAATGCCAATTTTTTTCAATTTATATGGACATTTGTATACAATGCACGATCCGAATGATATAATGACATTTGCTCTCAAACGAAGGCCACAAAACAGAACAATTTTTTTCTGCTTCCTGTCGGTATTCGAAGATAAAAATTTATATTTTGAATTCCAAGGTGACAGTATTAAGTATATATATTATAGGTGTTAAGTATTATTCCAGGTGACGTATTATATATCTTATTACGATCTAACCTTACCATTTTACCCATCTGTGGATACGGTATTGTACGTGCTTAAAAAACAGGTAATTTTTTTTAGGAGATTGTATTCCGGCAAATATATCCGTAGTAATTTTTTTACATTAGGTATTTATTGGATTGATGCAGTTATTATTTATTACAAAAAAAATATACAAACTTTTACGATTGACTCGCACTATTCTGGCAGTTTTTCGAACCTACTTTTAAGTGGTTTGGTGGAAATTGGTCAATTTCTAAGGGCAGCGTTTTTGTTAAAGTAAATTTTACCATGATTTTGGAATAAGAAACGGAAATTATAGATATCTAATCAATAGGTAAAAAGATAGATCAACTTCCAACGGAGCAATTGAACAGCAGCTTTTGAAATTTTAACGGCTTTTTCTTTTTAAATATTAATTCCACTGAGGAGGAGAATTAAATAATTTTCATAGGATCCAATGTCAGCTTTCTGCGGGGAGGGTTTTTTTTAGGAGAGTGGGGATCGTTTTGAAGGAGTGAAAATGGGTCTTGAAGTCTTTGTTGTAGGGGAGAGGAAACAGAGAGGCTGGAAAATCGTTCCACCGTCGATCTGTTAAACTCAAGAATGAGTCCTAGAAACGAGAGTCTGCGTGTTTCCTGTAGGGATCAATGACGTTGGTTCCTCGGAGCATCTTCGATAGAACAAGGACAGAATTCCCACCTGACGCTTGTTCTCTAAAGATTGCAATCGATATATCTATCACCTACTTCTGCACAGAGTCAAGGATTTTTTCTAAAAATTTTTGGACCCCAGATCAGAGGTGGTTACAAAATTAATGGAATGCACTTGCGACTTGTACAGGGTCAGCAATTATGTACCATTAAGGGTATTTTACGAGTATTGGCCGTTTTGCGCTTCCTTCAATTTTTGAACCATCATTTGTAACAGTCCTTGGTACGCAGTGTTCATCACATCTGCACTGATAATGAGCACTACAATACTGTGCGAAACGTTTGTTCATAAATTAAGTTAACTGTTAACTCCTGCACGGTGCCCGATGACATCATTGCAATTATTTTTGGAAATTTACAGTCCCATAGATCAATATGCCAAAAAATGACCAAATAACCTTCATCACACCGGTCGATTGCGTTAATTCGTTGTTACGTTAAAATGTTATATCCGTGTTGTTGTGTTATGTTTGTGTGAATTATATGCCATTCGTGAAGTGAAAGCGACACAAACACTAAAGATAATGCAGTGTCCTGCCGTTCTCGGTGCCACCAATCAAATATGTTCAATTCGCTTTTGTTAAATGCTGAAGACGAAAAACTACGCGAAAGTCAATTTATTGCATCAATGGATTCGGACCAGAGTTTGAAATAAAAATTCGAAATGCGATCTCAAAATTGTCGACAAATTCATAAGATTTTTTTTAGAATTGAATCGTTTTTGAAGAATATCGCAAAAGGATTTGATGAATTATTTTATCACCTTGAGTTAACTTTAAATAATTAGAATAGAATATAACTGTTTTATATTGATTGTTCTTGTGTTTAATTTGTATAACATCATTTAATTTGTTTTAAATTTAATGAAAATTAAATTTAGTAATTATACCATTATGTTCTCCACAGTTCTTCCACAGATGTCGTCAAAATATTGATTTATTTACAAATAATGTTTATTTTGTAATAATAATTAAATATATGTAAAATTAAATAACAAGTTTATAGTAAAGGTCTTATCACTACAACAGTGAGAATCTAACTAGAACCGTTATTTAAAAAAAAAATTAATAATGTTATTATTAAGATCTTTAGTATTTTAGTTTTATTTATTATTATTGGGACAGCTGTTTCGGCGTTCAGGGCCATTTTCAAACTGCATTTTTCATTTCAAAAGTCAATTTTGGCAACTTTACAGAAAACAAAAAACCGTTTCTTTTTTGAAGTAGTGTAAATTATATTTTTTTATCTGCAAACTTACATAGAAATTTGATTAAAAAAAACAATTATTAAAAATATTTCTAACACAGTTATTTTAATTACATACTTTTTTATTATTTTTTTGGTAAACTAATGTTTTAAGACAAGATTTTTTATGCATAGCACAAAGGGTAACAATTATTTTATAAGCAATAGTTATTAGCCTGAAACACTCATCCACATTGAAAAAAATTTAACAAGCAGTAATTATTGAAGGAAACACCAGTATATATTGAATTATTTCGCAGATAAGAAATAAGCCGCCATAGCTCAGTGGTCAGAGCTGTCAACCGGAAATCGAATGACGCAAACGGGTTCGAGTCCCGTTTGCGTCATGTATCTTTTATCAGGAGATTTTTCAATGTGGATGAGTGTTTCAGGCTAATAACTATTGCTTATAACATACTTTTTTATTCATTCGTGTGACGTGATAGTCTTTTTCAGAATTTGGTCGAAGATAAACGAGGCACGCATCTCCGAGAGAGGCAAACAAGTTTATTTATAAACAAGTCAAAATTTGCTGGCATTACTGCCTTATTTTAATCAACTTTGTTCTGAGATCTTAATTAGCAATATATTTATTCATTGAATTTTAAATATTTTCACAAATTGTGCAAATGTGCCAACACGATATAAAACGGCATAGAAAAATAATATCTTTCAAAATTATTTACGCTAAATTACCGGAAATTTTTTAATCGATTTATTAAAAACTGGTCGTAGGAAAGATGTATCGTATTTCGCTTCAAAAGCTTTGCGAATGCTCGATTTGTTGATTTCGTCTTTACAAAAAAATACAGCCCTTAATTTCTCTTTAATTAGTGGTTATTAATTCACTTATCAATCGTGCGTGCCATTTAAAATCATTTTGATATTGCTCTTGACTGAATATAGATTCATCAGTGCATGACTATTCAAGTGGTAATTAAGTACCTAGATACCTATTTCAAGCATCTCTCAAGTACCAGTGTTTTCGTGATGCTTGAATAATTCAGCATTTATTAGGCAAGGAAGAACGGATGGGGAAATTGGTTCATATAAGAATACTCTTAGAGACACGGGTATTCAATGGTACAATAAACAGCTTACTTGTTGTAATTAATCTTTATTCAGGTAGGTTATCATCTAATAACAAATGGGAACACTCACTCAAAATCTACTACCACTACCTTCAGCCTCCCAACATTCCCAATCGGTGATGTTATAACCTCACTGGCTAAATACAGTTGGGACTCTTGTGTAAATAAAATAATAAAAATAAATCCTTTTTGGATTTGCCATAGTTACACTGGTTCTAGGAAGTTAAAAATCTCCCAGTATAAAAACTGTTCATAAAATCATAGTGCAAATGACAATGAATATGACGTGCTTCGTATATTAATGAATAACTAGCTGAAGTGTACCCGGCGTTGTTCGGGGTTGTGATTTGGAGTAAAGTTTTGAGGTTTTGTATTCTACGATAAACATCGACTTTTATCTACTTTCTATAAATATAATATGCATGTACTGTATATATACACCTTACAGAAGAAATTTTCTAAATGATGACCATACCAAAATCCGTTGCGTAGCTTAGAAGAACCAAGCGCACAAACAGACAGATGCGAATAACGACTTTATTTTATAATATTTAGAGACTAACACAGACCCGTGAAAAATCACGGGATGTTGAAAGTATTTAAAAATAAAACATTTGCCTCAGGATCATTGCCAAAAACAAAAATTGTCAATTTTAGAGAATATTAAAATTAAAATTTCGAACAAAACACCTTTGGAAAATTACGATAAAATTTTAAAAATAGAAATACATACCTACTTGAAATTTCAAGTACAGAATAATTGATTAAAATAAAATGATTTTGATAAATACTTTATAGCTTGTCGGAATTGTTTCCACAATCAGTTACTATTTTTAAAATTGGGAAGCTGGATTCAACAACAACTTGATGAGAAGTGTAGTTTTGAGTAAAACGCGTCCAAAGTTTTTTGAAATGCGTTGTATTCACTTGTAACATGTGTTCTAACTATTTGGTGTAGCTACATCTGTGTGAAACCTACAGGAGTAATATTAAGGCCCCTTAGTATGCGTTCAAATATGGTTTGAAAGGGATATATGTAAATACGAATGTTAGAGGGAGCTAGCTAATATTAAAAAAACGATAATAATTAAGTGAAAATGATGAAAATATTTAATAAAACACGACTCGTTTGAAAAAGAGCAAGAACCTCTCGACAAATGCTTTACTTTCATTTAACCCTTCAGGTTTTTAAATATTTTTACCAACAAGTCCTAAGGAGATGATGAAATTTCATTGAATTTGGGAATGCTTCCGAGGTATCTAAAATGTGCTAAATATTACTTATTTTTGAAGTTGTCGTTAAAAGAAATACTATTTTAGAAACTAGATAAAATTGTCATTGAAACATTTGCATGTGAAAAATACATAAATCTTTATAAATAATAATTTTTTAATATCAAACATGAAAATGTTAACAAAAAAAATTACCAGGACATTTTGATACGGAACGTCCATAATTTTGAAATAATTCGAGATTTATAAAACATATTACTTATGTGAAGGTAATAAGTAATAAAAATGTCACTCCACTTTTTATACCGTTTATACAATAAAAAAATATAAATAATTTTTTAACATTCAATGAAAAAATGCCGAAATTCGTAAACATGCACTTTGACAATTTCTAAAAAAAAATTATTCTTCAAATAACGTATGAATATTTCCTACAAACTGTAAAGAATAATTATTTACCTTTCTAATGACGAACATATAACATATCAACGCATTATAGAAAAAAAAGATAAAAATACTTTTATAATGTATTGACGCCCCGGTCAGATCCGTCCTTCAGAGGCTATAATGGAATATGATGTTTGTGGCCAGTAATGTCCTCCCGAGGCCTGAAGGGTTAAAGATACACTGTGATTTTTTTAATAACAGAATAAAACGTGTTTTTAATAATTTCAGAAGATTACTTTGCGATTTTTTTCTATCGAGGAAATCTCATATAATTAACGTATCGGCATAACAAATGTTTAGATATTATCTTCAAAAATAACATATATTTGTTTTGGAACTTAAAAAACTTAAAGAGTTAATGAGAAACTTGTTATAAATTGGGTATGCGGGGGTTTACAAAGCAGATCGTTAAGTGATTGGCAATACCAAAAAGGCGATGGGGGCAAAACAGTTTGTCATTTTGTTTGCCGATACTGCATCGAGTTCATTTCTATTGGGTGAGCCCTTCGCAGGAAAATAACGGAGACCACTAAAAAATCATTATTATTTATATTTTCCATGACTTTTAATTGTGTCAAGGACAAGGCTTACTAATGATTTGTCTCATTATTTGTCAACTGATTGACAAACGGGGGATTTCTTATTCGCTATTGTCTCATTGTTTTATATCGAAACTGTCAGCATAAATAATTATAACAACGACGTCTTGTGGTTTTTGCGAGGTGTCTAGCTATAAAGCCGTAATGTCAACTGGAAACGATTGTCATTATACGGAAGGTGCAACAGACAATGAACTGTTGCGAGACCAAATATTGTGTTTCCCAGATTAATAAAACTGGGTTTTTATTAAAGATTGGATTTGTGGTTTTGCATAAGACCAACAATTAATAGTACACAACTGGTGACCCTGTATAAATAGCAAGTGAGCTCCACTGTTGAATTCGGCAGCCACCTCTGGTCTGGAGCCCTTAATAATACTTGAAATCGACTCTTTGCAAAAACAGGCGGTCCGCTTGATCCTATCATAAATATCCTTGCCCTATCATAAAATAAAAGGATCGCAATCTTTAGAGCATAGGCATCAGGTGGGAAAGTTATCCTTGTTCTACCGGTATTAAAATGGAAGATGCTCAGAGGAACTAGCGCCATTGATCCCTTCGGCGAAGGTGCATAGCCGGGAAACACGCCAAACGCTCGCCCAAAATATGTACACGACTGACATTTGTCACTGGAGAACGGATCGCATCTACGACTCGTTGGTGAGTTAACAATTTGTCGGCCTCTGCATTTCCTCCCTCCCACAACATGGGACTACATATCTTCAAGACCCCCGTTCACTCCTTCTTCTCAAAAAGATCATCTACATTCATCCCCAAAGCCCTGATGGAAATTATTTTTCTGAGGGTCTCCTGTGTGGAGTTAACGTAAAAAAAGTTATATCTACCGAACCTAATTTCAAATATTCAAGAAAATAGTGTGTATTGGTATAATCATTTCGCATTAGAAACGTTTTAAAACTACGATTATATTATCATAACCTATATATTATACAGGATTTTCCAATAAGAGGTGTTATTTTGAATAGCTCGCTACTTCGGTAGATGTTACTTTTGAAGCTGTCATTTTTTGACATTTGATAAGTAGAAACTACGCCATTAATAAAAATGGAACAATACACGCTTCAACAACGCATTGAAATTATTAAAATTCACTTGAGTGAATCAAATGCAAATCATCTTGAGTGATGAGGCCCATTTCCACCTCGGTGGCTTCGTCAACAAGCATAATTGTCGCATCTGGGGCTCGAAAAACCCAACAGACCTTACTTTTTCGAAAATGAGGCTGGAGCAACAGTTACGGTGAATGGATTGCGCTATCGAGAGATGATTTTTTATGGCCGGAATTGGATGGTATTGATCTGGACAACGTTTACTTTCAACAAGAAGGCGTTACGTGCCGCACAAGCAACGAAACCATTGATCTTTTACGATTGAATATCAAAATAATACCTCTTATTGGAAAACCCTGTATATAACTAGAGACACCCATTCATAGCATTAACGATATTGTCTCGAATTAAAGCAATAAATGGTGTTTTTCCTGTGAATAGTGTTGACGCAGAAAGATTTTTTAGTCACTATAATCTTGTATTGACAGATCGTAGAACGAATATGACACACTATACTGTAGAAACACGTGCCATGTTGAGTTTCAATCAATAATACAATAAACATGTTTCGAGTAATTTTGCTAATTTAATTGTTTTTCCCCTCATGTCGACTCCCATTCCTTGACGGTATCCTATTTAGCTATAAACGCTATGAAAACGCAAAATTAAAGATATAAAATCTATTTTTTCAATAATTAATGCTACATTTCTTAAAAAATAAAGCTATGAACGGGTGTCTCTATATATAACCAACAAAAACATTATCAAAAACATATTTCGAAATATTAATTATTCTCTTCTACTGAGATTTTTTTTAAAATGGGGAAATTTTCCCGCCAACTGGGGCGTTAAACACCACCCCCACCCACCACAACCCCTATCAAAGCAACACCTACAGGTAAGTACCTAGGTACAAATACCTACCCACGTACCTAATTATAAACCATTATATTTCATAAAGTCACAATCTTCTGATGCAGTGGCAGAAAATTTTGCTAACTTTTTTGATGAAGGAGTTAATAAGTTGTTACATGAATGTGATTTCCGAGCGTCTAAACACTTGCAAGAATCCCTACCGCATTCAATGTACTTACCTAGAGCTAATGCTAAGCAAATTGAATATATTATCGGAGGTATGAAAAATTCAAAGTCACCGGGCATAGATCTAATTCGTATGTTTGATTTAAAAAAACATGTCAAATTACTTAGCCCTGTTATTGCTCACTTTATCAACAGAATAATCGTTACGAGCCTCATCCCCGATCAATTAAAAAATAGCATTGTAAGGCCTATTTTCAAAAATGGAGATCACTCCGAAATTAACAATTACAGGCCAATTTCTATTCTCCCGGCACTAGAAAAAATTTTAGAAAAATATATTTCGAAAAATTTAGATAAATATTTGAATAATTTGAATATTATAGATGAATGCCAGTACGGGTTCCAGAAAAAAAAAAGTTGTGATAAATTGCTGGAAAAATTTTCTGATTTTATAAATTCTCAACTTAATTCTAAAAAACATGTACTGGTGCTTTTTATTGACTACTCAAAAGCTTTTGACACTCTCAGCCATATCCAATTAATTAAGGTTCTTGAAAACATTGGAATCCGGGGTAAACTCCTCTCATTTTTTAAAAACTACTTAACTAATAGAAAAATGAACGTAAAGATTTTAAATGATATGAGTAAAGGAAGACATATTAAATCAGGAGTACCGCAAGGATCAATTTTAGGTCCAAAATTGTACATTATATATGTTATTGTTATGTCAAAACTCTTTAAAAAGGCCTTTAGATTCATTTTTGCTGACGATACTGCACTTGTAGTCAAAATCGTAATAGTGTAATGAAAATCCTATCATAGCTATTCAACAACTGCAAAGTGACTTTAACGAGCTACTTAAATGGGCTCATGATGTTGGTTTAATTATTAATGTTAAAAAACAAAATGTATGTATGTAAAATCACCAAGCCTGGGAATATGGAATATACCCAAAATAATTGCTCATAATTCTGAATGTATTCATAGAAAAATTGAAAATATTTGCCACTGTGAAACAATTGACTTTACTAACGAATATACTTATCTGGGACTAATAGTAGACAATAAATTTAAATGGGATAAACAAGTGACTAAAATCTGTAACCAGCTCCGATCTTTTGCAAGTAATTTTTATAAACTGAAATTTGTTTTGCCTCATTGTACTCTTAAAATAATTTATTTTTCTATGGTCGAATCCATACTCAGATATGGCATACGAACTTGGGGGCACTCAAGCAATATTTATATTAAATATGTACAAAACTTACAAATTGCTATAATAAAAAAAATTGTACCACCGAATATTTACAGACAAAGAAGTAATCTAAAACTACTGTATGGTTCTGAGGGCCTACTTCCAATAAAGGGTCTTCTTTGGTACATTATTATAATGGATAATGAGGGAGATAGCAAATATAAAAAGCAACCGGTGCATAATCACACAACAAGATTCACTGAAAATAAGGGCCTCATTATTCCAAGAGTAACAAATAAGTATGGAAGCCGAACGCTTAAATATTTAATACCAGAGATTTTCAATAAATTTAATAATTCTTTTAAACCTCAGAATAATGAGAGACCCTGCCCCAAAAACACTAAGCGTTGGCTAATAAGCGACGAATCAATGTATCTCTGAACTTTATTATTGATGTATTCCTGAACATCTCAACGTACCTGCCTAAATAATTTGTATATAGGTAGGTACTTTGAGATATATTATTTTGTGATATTGTTTATTGTATAATTTTGTGTCATACATGTACTAAAAATTAAAAATGTTTATATATATTATTTGTAGAACCTACAGACAAGCCGTCATGTGTGACAGCTTTGTGGGACTGCATAAAACTTGTATCTTTAAAAATTTATAATAAAAAAAAAAAAAAAAAAAAAAAAAAATGCAATATTTTTTTCTCTCAAAATTAAATTATTTTTTCTAACTTTCTTCTGGCAGTTAGGTACCTTGGTGTTATTATATATTTTTTATTAATTTATTTATTTATTCAAACGCCATATAACGGATTTTACAATACAGGGATAATCGAATTACAAGTGTACAGTGGTTAACAGGATAATCAACAAGGCCCTAAAGACTCTTGGCTTTGTTTTGAGAGCTGCAAAAGATTTCAATAATTTAGGAACATTTATTATGTTATATAAAACCCTTGTCAGATGCCAACTTAAGTATAACTCTACGTTATGGTTTCCATTTTTCAATATCCATTCAGATAACATTGAAAAGATTCAACGGAAGTTTCTAAGGTTTATAAATTATAAATTGCATATTCCTATACAAAAAATAAATTACAATTACCTCTTGGATAAAATGTCTCTATTGAAACTTTCAGAAAGAAGAATAAGCACAGATTTAATACTGTTACAAAGAATACTACATTTTAAAATTGACTGTCCCGAATTACTTCAATGTATCAATATCCATGTTCCCAAAAAATCATGCCGACATTTTTTACCTTTTTACTTCAATAACACCAGGACACTAGCTTACCAAAATTCTCCGATTCCGAGACTTCACAATCTCGGAAACAAATATTCCGATCTGGGTGATATATTTAATTTGAAAACTAATCAGTATAAATGTTGTATATTCTATCGCTTTTATTCTTCTAGGCACAAATAGACCTATGTACCCATATAACTTCTCCGCTTCTACTATTTTGTTTTGTTGAATCTTTTAAATTCAATTATATGCGTGAGGATTCATTTTTGTCATTATGTTTACATTTTTCTTTATTGTATTAATTTTTAAGTGTTTACTCTGATACAAAATGCTTGTATTTTAAAAAAAAAACCCATTAGGGCGTGTAATAAATAAATAAATAATAATAGCAATAAATTAAAGAACAATTAATGTGTAAACAAAAACACTATTGCAAGTGATGCAGTTATTAATAATATAAGTGCTGTAAGACATTGCATAATCCAATAGAAATATATACCAGTATAACAATAGTTGAACTACTTTATACTAGGTTTGTATAAGACCTGTCATAAGTTGAAGTATGAGGTGTCTATGATAATAGTCATTAGTGAGTTTATTGTTACCCACAAAATTGATTGTACTTGGAATATCTGAGTAGACATCGCAACTTGGCATTAACAATTCAGGGCTTTCAGCGATTCAATGATACTTATGAATAAGAAATAAGATTTTTTAATAAAATAAAACATACGTTAGCTAACACTATGAGATATCAAGGAGCCATGCAGACGAATATTATCATTCCTGACATTGATTATTGTGTGTGAGGTATGTTATTATAGCCTTCTTATAACTATATTCCGTGCAGTTGAACAAATCTACTACTTCTGAGAAAACATCGCCAACTGCATGCAATCTAGGTATAAGCGAGTATCTAAATGACTCAGTCCTGATATTTTTGTTGCAATTAAAAAGAGTTTTGGATCGACTTGTTCTTATAGGTATATAGAAGGTAATTAGACTTAGACTTAGAAAAAATACGAATAATGATGTCCAAATAAACATGAAGATTTCACATTTGAATCATCAAAACGGCCACCATCTTCAACCGGAAACTGAACGTACAAACAAATTTAAGGAAGGTTGAGTTAAAACAGAACTTTGCTACGATCAGTCAATGAACGAAGAAATGTATTCAAAGGGGCATGTGCATAAAAAACAGTCTCACTAATTTCCAGACAGTTATGTTTCAATAATAAAAATGTACCACAAAGTTCGTCTACCCAGTTTACTAAATAACAGTCTTGTAAAAATCAATAATCGTCGACACTTCCTTTGTATGCGCGGCCTCACAGTCAATGTGCGTCCTTAGAAGGTGCTAATGAGGTATTCGTTATTGCCTAACAAGTCATTAACACTCGACAAATTATTCCAAATTGGTCAGAGCCCAGTAGCTAAGGCACTCGTCCGGAAAGAAGGAAAGTTTGTGGTTCAAATTCTCAATTGAAAATTTCTATAAGATTATCTTACTCTAATTACCAGTCTTTTTAAAGTAATTGAAGGTTACGTAAGAGCCAAAAAGCTGATGAATTATTGATAAATGAAAGTGATTGATAAATCCGTGTCAAATCGTCAAAGTGCTGTTTAGTGTGGTAAAATTATAATACTGTAACGTGAAGGATCGTAAACCACGATGAGCGCCAAATGTAACGTGAAGTATCTGCATGTAGGTAGCATGCCATGATAGCAAATGTCACGGTAGTTGACTGTCATTCACCTTCTTATGATGTGTTATACGTATAACGAGAACATGAGGATACGTGGGACATGCTGAAACTGTTTTCTACTAAAGAGGAGGTTGGATTCAACTATTTTGATAAATGATAGAATGTCTTCAAGAACAAAGTTTATTGGAAAAAACATCGCCAACTAAAGTAGAAACAAAAGTATAAAGAAAATTAAAATATAAATACTTCATATTTTTAGAAGCGAGAGGAAGAGAGAGAGAGATTTTATGTGATCTAAAAAATTCGCTAAATTAACATTAAAAATATCAATATTACCTAAGTTTTGGTTTCCCATAGTGTGAAGCTGCTATATAGAGGAATGGAAAATGTGGTTGCTTTGATAAATGCCTGCAGTAGAAAAGTGTGTTTTGTCGTGTTTTTATTGTAGGTATGTGTAAGTTAATCTTACTGATGATTGCAAAGTGACAGATTTCTTATATAAAACAGTGTTTTTAATTACGCTGGCGCTTTGACCTTTTTCAAAATCAGTATTTGGCAAAACAACAATGCAATTGCTGGCTTATTATATGGCGACGCATTTGTAATATAAAATTAGTGAAATATTGCTAATGCCTAGTGTATACGGGTCGGTAGGTAGGTTCTCACCTATATTCCACAATTTTTTTCCTGTGCAATTTTATCGGTAAGATTTATTTTTTTATAGTAATAATGTATGAAGCGTTGGTACCTACATTGGCAGAGAGGCTAGGAACTTCCGGTTTCCAAGCATGAAAGCAAATTGAATGCTGTATAAATAAGATCCCTGAGGTGCATGTATCTAAAACCATGTATGATCGTGTAAGAAATACGGAGGTTCGAAAAAGAATCCAAGGCTGATGAAAGCCTAATAAATAAGATTAAGAAAGGGACGCTTAGATGGTTTGGCATATAGAGGGCATGAATGAAGAAAGAAGTGTAAAGAAAATATAAGACGCAAATGAGAAGGGTAAAAGTCGGGCAACCCCGAGAAAGACATGACATGATCAAATGAACCAAATACTGCAGTCGGGCTGTGTCGGAATAACAAAGGGTGTGTACGAGACAATATATGAATTTGAATGAAGCAAGGATTGAGTTTTTTGGCGGCCAATCCTCTCTGCCTGCCCCTGTTGTGTAACGGCGTGATGGTTAGTTTTTTGGTTTATTATGAATGAAACAAAAAAAAGTGGTTTAAAAATAATTTTCATAAGGGCTAAAACATTGACTTCAAGTTTCGAATGATTTTGTGTAGGTACTTTGAAAAGGCACATCTCTATACAGAATATCCGGGGGTACAGTGCACGAAATTTCAGAGGTGATTTAAAATGATGAGACACGTAAAAAAGAAAAATAACTTATAGCCAGTAGTCATAATAATAGAAGAATTTGGATAAAGCCCGGAGTATGGGTCAGGCATTACATACCCCTGTACTTATCCCCTCTTGTACTTACCCCTGGAAAGAAATAGCTTCATTAGTAAGTTAGTTTTGTTTTATTTAGTTTCGGATGTCTGAAACAATGCATTTTGCACGCACTTTCCGGACCGTTCATGTAAATCGGGCTTTAGCTACATTTAGTTAATAAATATATAATCAACGTCTCGATACTTTCTGTAGCAAAGCCGCAATTTCCTATTTGAGATAAAACAATCGGATCCTGTGGGAAAAAATAATTATGTTACATTAAATTCCCACGAGTCTGAATGGTTTGCAATTAAATTAATTGCCGAGTGTTTTATGAGAATTATTTTGATTAGCTGCATGCAATACCGCACTAACCTAATTGTAATACTTACATACACATCTGACTTTGGCCGGAATCAAAACATTTTTCAATAACAAAACACAATGACAATAAACCTTTTTCTTTTATGAAATCATTTCCTCGCAACTTTAACTGTTAAAAACACCAGTTTATAATTGTATATTATACACGGTGTCCAGAAACTAATAGTACAAGCAGGTACTAGTAAATTTACATCAGATAGAGAACACGTGTTAGGTACCAGTACACAAATTATTTCCAAACGATATATGTTTTTTTTGGATATCTTGTTAAATATTTTTATAAGGATTGGTTGATTTCATACCGGATTGAAATTACTGTTAATCGACAAACCGAGGTACGTATGACGTCACGCGTACCCCGTCAGATTTCGATCGCTTTGGCGGGCTTTGAAAAATGCATTGAAACATTTAAAATTATTTTAACTATGAAATCGACATTTGTAAAAAAAAATACTGGCATTTAAGTTAGAAGATGAATTTTCATTAAAAAAATGGACCGAAAATCCTTATTGTAGGTAATGTTCTGTTTCTTATGCGAATCATTTATCAAGCTTTAGTAAAACAAAGGCCAGTTAACAGTCAGTCATGGTATATTCTGACACTGACTAGATGTTGGCTGGCTTCGCCGCCATCCATATTATGTATTGTATGTTGGAGTCGATGAAAGTGTTGTTGAATGACTCTAACGTCCGGTATGGTGTTTGTGCACCTGGTTCGACTGACAATGCGAAGGATGTGACTCTCATACAGATATTGCACTGTGATAGTAATACGTTATGGAACGAACTGGCGATAACAGGTGCTTCTTTAGCTAATAATTCTTCATCAACAAGAATTACTTAAAAGTATTTTAGTTTTACTTCTTGGTTTCGTCCTATTTCAGTAGGTAATCCTTTTTCTATTTTTATTGCTGTTGTACTGTTTTAACTCGACCGTTTTATCGTTATGATCGTTTTGCATTACGTCTATGTGTAAATTCGTTTGTACGTTCAGTTTCCAATTTAAGGTGGTGGCCATTTATTTAATGGTTCAATGAAGATTATTTTCGCAAATGTGAAATCGTCTTATTTATTAATTTGAACTTATTTCTACGCATTTTTTCAACATTACGGTCCAAAATTGTAAAATTTCTTATTTGAAACAACAAAGTAACATAAAATATTTTTATGGTTTTTAATTGTAGATACGTATTTACGTAGGTACCTACTTACAATTCTTATGATCTCAGAGGAAAAATTGGTTTTGGTTTATTAAACAAAATTAAGAAAAAAAAAATAGAAACATTATTACTTTTTGGACGTGAGATCTTCTGTTCACAGAACAAGTATATTAATAATTATATGAGATAGAAAAATACAAATTAATTTATTAATTTTAAAAAAATTACCGGAGAGCAAAATGAAAGCTACATTTTTAACTCTAAATATGACTGGCAATACCTGGTTAAAATCTTTCGGTTACGTGCGTATATTCTATAATTTCATCATTTTATGATGATATGTAAGAAATAATTATGAAAATAGGTTGAGGTATTTTCTCAAATGTCCTGCGCTGAGGCGAATTAGCTCAACTTCAAGGTTTGGGCAGGATATTTTCAGTAACTTTTATGACGATGTTTTTTAAAATACTGGTCAATTATTTTTCTGATATTATTGTAGAAAGAAATCACTTTGTGGTTTGACATATTTAATAAAATAAAATATTACAGTAATAATATGTACCCTGAAGATGCTTGAGTAAAGCAAAACCGGTCGGTTCTAAAAATTATTGAAAACTTGTGGTTTTAAAACAAAAAGTATTTTATTTTATTATTTTTCTGATAATTCATAAAGCCTAAATTTGCCAAACTTAATGTAGTTATAATAGAAATATATATTATACCTATGTATGAAAGCGAATGAGTCAAGAAATGTGTGCCAAGACCGAGTTGTTTGGCGTCCGTCCTCTCTGCCTACCCCTGCGGGAAATGGCATGATGGTTAGTTAGTTAATGTAGTTATTAATTATAATAATTTGTTTGATACTAAGTGGGAGTTTGTTGTACCTATAACTTTCAAGCTAAATATCAGGGCTTCCTTGTCCAAAGGTAGTATTATTCTTAGATATATTTAACTTGTATATTTGCTTTATTCTGGTTTTATGATTAAGTGAAGTGTTTGTCTTTTTGTATTTTTGAGACGATGAACCAGAATTTTTTTGGCATACTTGATACGTCGAAATGTTTAAAGAACGTAATGAAAAATATTTGTGTTGAAAACTATAACTACTGTTTTTATTAAAATCGGATGACACCACTGGTTACCAGTGAACCTAATATCTAATCAAACGTTAAATAACTACTTCCAAAACGGAATAATACCTACACGATACACCATTACTTAGTATACGGAATTCAGTAGGTCACCCGAACAAAAAATACTGGAGTAGAATTTCGTTTTCTGGTCACAAATTGCTAATTAATTTGCATTCAACTCTTTAGAAAGTTTTTCGCGTTTTCACAAAGTGGTTTATTCTGGTCGCGGTTTTACAATTTTAAATTAGATGAACAACGACTGTTCCATAATAAAGTTAACAATTTACGTTATTTGGTGTGCTTCAGTAAGGGCCAATGTCAGTTTTTCAAATTTTACAAAGACTGTAAAGTTAATTCCTCTTTTTAGTAAGTTGTGATTTAAAAAAAGCGACTTTAGTGAAAAATTGACGTCCACAAATCGAAAAATCCTCTCTCGAAATTGAAAGGTCCTTTTAGAATTCAAAAGATAACCCAAATATAAAGCGAGATCGCAAGAATATATAATTATTATGTATGTTGAAAATTGGCATTGGCCCTTTTAGAAGCACAGGGAGAAAAACGAGTATTGCTAATTTATTAAGAGTGTTTTCAAATTTATTTTTTTAACTTTTTTTAATGAACGAACTAAAACGGGATTGCAGTTTTGCTGATGTTTCGTTCAACGAAATTGTTGCAATAAGCTTTGTGTTGAAAAAAAATAGTTTTAACATAATAAATAAGATAATGAAGCAGTTAGCAGATTTATTTTTGATTTATAACTTGTAGAAAACAATCTCTTTGGCTTGAAATGACTTTAGTCTTGTTTGTTGACCAGATCTGAATAAGCTGGTACTTCCCAACATTTCCCTTTCATATATTCTTTCCTTACGTTGTCCCACTGGCTCCAGGAACTGGGGAGTAGATGGGACTTTTGTGCAATATTAACATAAAATACTTTTAAAGCAGACTTGTATAATTTGATATCCCATTTGGTTATTTTAAACTTTCCTAAATGGGAAGTCTCGATTTAAGCGATCAATATACGCGGTACATTGAGATGATATCCAATTGAAGACATTACTGTGTTATTAGTGTTAAAAATATATAATGTCGTTTTGTACTGTAATACGGCACGCAATAATATATTTTATGTCGTTTTGTACTTTAATACGATTCGCAAAAATCTTTTTATGTCGTTTTGTAAAGTAATACGAAACGCAATAATATATTTTAGACGAGAATTGAGTCGATTCAAAATTATTCAAAGCACGTTTCAAAGATTTTTGTACCCAAACAAAAAATATTGACAAAATCTAAGGTCCCCATCATGATGAAATGCAGCTTTTATTGAAGGTCAAACCAATAATGACCAAAGAATTCCAACCGTGCGAAACTCTTTTTCCTGACTTGAGAGAGCAGCATTTGGGGGACATGTTGCAATCTCGTACTTATTTATACTATGTTATATAACGACTGTGTACTATTTATAGTGATTATTGTTTGGGTTATTATGCCGTGTTGCGCTTTCTCCATCTTTATCCAACGTTTTGGACAGCGTTACAGTGTCTGTCATCAGGTCATTTGCACCTACAAATTTTTTTTGAAGTAAAACTTCTTTACGCGCGTCAAGCATTTTCGAGGACCGGAGTAAAACCGACTCATGACCGTCACGAAAAACCGTGATCATTTGGTGGTTTGGGTACGGGACCCCCACCACCGCTCACCGTTCACTGTCGCTCTCTCACCGTAGTCGCTTACTGAGGTGAGGGAGCCACTGACGAACGTTCTCTCTTCTCTCTTTTCCTCTCTCTCTAGCCAACGACGCCATGCCAGGCATCATCTGCTTGCTTCGTGTACTGCGCGGTGAGTGTAATACGAGTGAAATACGTAATTGATTGTGGTTTATTCGATTTGGAACAGAGTTTTAGTGTCAAAAATGAGTAGTGACAAGATAGAAGTGAGGAAAAAGAGAGAATGAAATGAAAAGAGAGAGAGAAGAATACTAAAAGTTTCACTTCCGTCGTGCCTAGGCTTGCCACACCCTGTATTTTTTTTTATTCATTTAAGATTCATAACTTAGATCTTCAACCGAACTTTAACCAAAAGCAGTCCAAAAATTGTACTGTGACGTTTTTTAAATTTTTTTATAAAAAAACTCATTTTCTTCAAATGTTTCAGAGATTCCTTATAGGGTGTTCTAGACCATCATTTAAAATTATGGAGAGCGGAAAGCAAAGTAACCTATTAATTTAATTTAAATGGGCAAATTTCATAATTGTATGGAATATTGGAGTCAGGCAATTTTACATACGGTTTGATAAAAGAGAGGATATTTGTTTAGATAGGAACAACCAAAAAATATGTGTTCTAAAGTTCCTTCTTCAGAAAGCACAAACTGGGGAGTCAAGCACGTTAGGTAATTAAAAAAAATGTGAGAAGGAATGGAACGATGTCTATTTGGCATTCGAATAAGTTTAGTTTTTGGTAAAATTGAGGAATTGTTAACACACGGTTGTGTTGGGATACTCCTTTGTGTTGCATGCATTTATTACATATTAAAAGTTTTTTGTGTTTCTTTATTCATAAAATTTAAATGATTACAATTTTTTGTTTTCTTTACAACCACCATACTAGGCTCATGCCCATATTATGGTAGTCATAAAGTAGATAAGGTAGTATAAAGTAGATCCAACAAACGGAAACATTAAAATTCTCGCTAGTTGTTCCTCCCTTAAAGTTGCCAAAATTGACTTTAAGTTATTTACTATTATAAATGTGGCGGTAAGTTGTTAACCCGTTTCAAGAACCCTTTCAATCTGAATGGTGGTCCATCACGCGGAGTAAAACCACATTATATATATATAGCAGTCGTTGACCGTTTCTACGTAATCACTGTTAAATCTAACATTATCTCTTACGACTGACCTACGTCTAGTGTCTGTCAATCCACCTCTCAAATAACATATACATTATACACAGCATAAAGTCAATCTGTTTGCTATATCGTTCCCTTGGAACAACAAAGTTCCATCTGACATTTTGTCTAAAATTGACTTTTTAGCATAAAAATTCTTACTTTTTTTCTCTTCAACGTCCTATTTAACATATGTCAAAGTTCTATGTAAGATAATTATGAAATAAATTTATATTCATAACACTTTACAATTATTTTTCAGAACAAGGTTTCAACTGCAAATCTGTCATAGATTAAATATTTTTGGAGCAATATGGTTTCATTTGCGTTGTACTTACGAACTCATACACTTGGGACAACAAGGTATCATCCGCCATTTGCGTGAGAATGATAAAATACATACTATAAATTACATTTTTATGAAAAGCCGAATATGCAAAATGCATTGTAATCAAATTTTCTTTACTTTTAATAACATTCTACATAAACAAAACATGGCATTTAGCCAAAGAAAATATTACTATTAGACCGGTTCATGTGTCGGAAACACACCAAACGCGCGCCATACATATGTAAAACCCATATCTTTATGATCCACGCTTACTCCTCCCTCTCATAAAACGATCCTCTACACAGCATCCCCAAAGATGGCATATGATTGAGGGTATTTTTTTTCATCAGGATCTAAGTGGAGTTAATGTAAAAAAAGACGTCATTGCTCTTAGTTTAGCTGATTTCCAAAACAACAGGATCTGTTTTTATAAAGCTTAGTTTTTTCGCTAAATTCCACTAAATGCGACGTATTTTGCATGAAAACAACTGAAACACAAAGCTCGTTCAATTATAATACGTTCTTTTGATAAAATTTTTCATAAAAGTCGTTTTTACTATTTAATTCGTGATTCAAACTTTGAAACTTTATATCTCAGTTCTCATTCAAATGGCAGATAGAACATTATTATTACCAGGGCACCTTATGTAGACAAAGAAGTGTCATTGTCAATCCATCTCTTAAAAGATGGGTATGAAATAAAAAAAAGTAAAACCTCAGACTGATTGCTTTAAGTATACAAAGAAGTGTCGCTGTCAGAAGTGAGGATACAAGACAGAAAACACGGAGTGACGCGGTAGTACCGGGCTGTGATGAGATGGGATTGGATTGGACACTGGGTATAAAAAATAAAAGTGGTTTGCCTTGACTTGTTCTCCACAGACCTACATAGCCTTACAGCGCATCTCGCCACATTACTCGCGGGTCGCGGACTCGTCTCTCGATCATCTTTGTCTTATGCAAGGCTTTCCCAACTGCGCGAATAAATAATTATATATAAAACATTTATACGTCAATAGATCACTAGCTTTTTACACATTTTTAAAATAAAATTAAAATTAAAATTAAAATTAAAATTAAAATTAAAATTAAAATTGAAATTAAAATTAAAATTAAAATTAAAATTAAAATTAAAATTAAAATTAATTTTAATATTAAAATTAAAATTAAAATTAAAATTGAAATTGAAATTGAAATTAAAATTAAAATTAAAATTAAAATTAAAATTAAAATTAAAATTAAAATTAAAATTAAAATTAAAATTAAAATTAAAATTAAAATTAAAATTAAAATTAAAATTAAAATTAAAATTAAAATTAAAATTAAAATTAAAATTAAAATTAAAATTAAAATTAAAATTAAAATTAAAATTAAAATTAAAATTAAAATTAAAATTAAAATTAAAATTAAAATTAAAATTAAAATTAAAATTAAAATTAAAATTAAAATTAAAATTAAAATTAAAATTAAAATTAAAATTAAAATTAAAATTAAAATTAAAATTAAAATTAAAATTAAAATTAAAATTAAAATTAAAATTAAAATTAAAATTAAAATTAAAATTAAAATTAAAATTAAAATTAAAATTAAAATTAAAATTAAAATTAAAATTAAAATTAAAATTAAAATTAAAATTAAAATTAAAATTAAAATTAAAATTAAAATTAAAATTAAAATTAAAATTAAAATTAAAATTAAAATTAAAAAAACAACAACAACTTAGAACACAGGCCCTTAACGAATGAATTGTTATCTTTCCTGATAAACTTTTAGTTACGAATGTATTATCAAAAGTTTATCAGGAAACGGCTTGCAATCCCGTTTTTAACTGGACTATAAATATTATGAAAAGATTTTTAATAAATTGGCAATACTCATTTTTCTCCGTGCAGAATGAAAACGTATACTTAAACACGGCCACCATCGTGACAGATTGACCGGAGACGAAACGCACAAATAAATTTATAGACAGGCGAAATGGAAAGTGCAAAAACAAGATTTCGCTAAGCTCAGTTAATTATTATCATCATCATCGGTGTTACACCCCTCAAAGATTCTCTGTAACCTTAATGTGTTGTTATAACTTATTTTCAAGAAGCCCATTTGTTGGTAAAACATCATTGCTACGCGTAAACTCTCTACGGTTGACTATCTAACATAATATCTAATGGTATTCTGCCCAGGGTAGCCTTCCACATTTAAGAAAATCGATTAAAATTATTTAGAAATAACTAGATTCGAAATTACCAAATTATTTTGTCGCTCGGAAAGCGTTAAAAATTAACGTCATCGGAACTAATTATTTCCGCTGTCATTCAAACAATTTCTAAATCGACTGTCATTCGTGTCCAAGCGAATTTAATCGAAACATAAATCGATTATAAGTTTCAATGAGCTCAAACAATAATTGACCCTCATTCTTGAACAAAAATGTTAATTAGCGGTCAAGAACCAAACCCAAAAATATGAATGTATATTTTTTCACGTTAAATTAAAGAATAATTAATGTACCAGAAATAATTTCCAAACATTTGAGAATCTGTGTTTTTTCACTCAAATTATATTCAGTTGCACACCATAAACCGATGGCGATGGTAGTCTTTTTGCAATACTATAATTTCCATAGGCATTCCGAAATACAATAACATTCGCTGCGTTTTTCAATTTTAAATGAAAACATTATCACAATATTTTAAACTATAATGTAATTTTTATGTATTTTTTAAGGTTTGGCTTAACTTGGAGTCTATCCCTTTAAAGTAATCTAATTGAATTTCACTTTAATTTTCCTAAATGAATGAATGTCAATTTTGGACGTCGAAATTAACCCACTTCTCGATATCCAACCGAGCTGAAACTAGACAGATATACTCGTTGTCGATGAAAATGCATTCTATCAACTTTGGCGACAATCACGCATACACACGCGGACATATCTCTGAAATTGGATGATATTACAGCAGTTAATATACGAAATAAATGTCGGTTCCACCAAATCGGAATTTGGTTCAATTGTCAGCTGGGGTTGACTCCAGTCCGTGGGAGGAAGGTTCCATTCTCAGTCAAACAAAAAAAAGTATTATTAACAAAAATTGATGTATTATTGTAAAAAAACTCGTTTTTTTACTATTTGCCTTTTGATTATGATAGATTTAATACCATAATATCTGAGTCAACAAAACTAGAGCGGAGAATACGCTCGCAGTTGATGTCGGCAGTTTGTGTATGAATCGCTCCACTATTATGCTTTTTTTAAACACCTACTTTATATGTTTCAGTGTAACAGAATGAGTGGTAACACTGGAGATTTCTTCGACAGCACTGTTTCGATTGTGAATGCTTTTTTTTTTACGGTGGCGACACTGGGAGTATCTTCTACTACGGAAGACATTTCAATTAGTATTTAAATTTCTTCTATGGAAGTCATTTCAATTAATATTTCAATTTCTTCCATAGAAGTCATTTCAATTAATATTTATATTTCTTCCATAGAAGACATTTCAATTAATTAAAAAATTCCTATCAAACCAGCAAGTTTAAATGATTATAACCTTGATTTTTCCCATTATAAGCTGACATTTAAATAAGGAACGATGACAGAACATACCGCATGGGGGCAACAAATACGAAAAATGACAATAATGAATTACATGCGACAGGAAGTGAACACAATAACAAATATTCATTTTATCAATCATTTGTTCGTATCATTATCATTATGTGGTTGACTTTTCAGTGGGATGTGCTTTTGGAAGCATGTCCAATTATATATGACTAATTTTGTATCCTGCTCTATCAAATATACGTATATTATATATAAATTAAATGCTTTGTTTACTCCACTTTTTAATCCATAATAGTCTCGCTGTTTCAAAGCCAATGGCTTCTTCGTTAGGATAATTAATATTTTCAAATTTATAAATAAATAAGTATAGACAGATAAGTACACGTATACAAAAATATTATAATGAAAGGTGATTAATTAGTTATCATTATTAAAAAATTATAATGAAATAAATTAAATTATCATAAAATAGTTAATTATTACATTTGTATGTATGTGGCAATTTTTTAAATAAAATGGCACATTTATAATAAACAAAAAGAATCAAGGAGTAACTTAAATGTATAAATAACAAAAATATATAACAACGTAGAAATAAATTTAAGTGATGGCTATTTAAAAAAAAAATTTGGTTAGTCAAAACTATTGAAGAATATCTATATTATTTTAATAATAATAATATTTGGATGATTATAGCGCCGTTTTTGTGCAAAATCACCTCAAGGGCACTCTACAAATATATAATACATTTCTACAATGATCTATATTTTTACTAACTATATATGGAGATAATATACAGGACAATATTTACCTGGTAGGTCACTTGAGATTAAAACTTAATTGACATTAACTAATTGTCTATTAGCGAAAATTAGATACAGAATTTAGGACATAATTGAATACAACTGAACTTTCTCTCAGGAATGATTTCATTTAAGCTTTATAACTGTTGTTGAAATAGTTTTTTTGTAAAGTAAAGGATCTCAAGACGAAACGTTTTTTCTCAAACAGATTGTACAATATTCATTAGTTTATTAGTATGTTGACATTTAATTTTCATTTTTACGATGATATGTTTTTGAAAGGTTAAATAGTTTTTTTTGCACATTTAAGCTTATAAAGCACAGCAACCGAACAGTTGGTAGACACATGGAGAAAAAAGAGTATTGTTAATGTATTAAGAATCTCTTTAAATTATTGGTAATCCGGTTAAAAACGGGATTGCAGGAATTTTTATTATGAATAAACAGGTTTCCTGATAAACTCTTAGTAAATTACGAATGCAATTCATTCGTAATTACTGCTATGCTATTTTTAACCGGATAACCAATAATGTGAAGATATTCTTAATAAATTAGCACTGATCATTTTTATCTTTGCATTGAGAATAATTTAATCACTAGTTTTTTCATACATTTCTGCAATATGAATATAAAATACATCGTAAAATAAACTTACTATTTTTCCTTTTTTTTAATCACTTTTAAAAAGAGATGTAAAGTCATTAACACCTAATTTACGTAAAACATTAACTAGTTGTAATTTCATCACTTTTCATGACTTCACATCTCTTTTTAAAGACGTATTGATTTGTCATGTGTTGAGTTATCCAGTTACCATGGGTAGGTACCTACATTATTGATGCAGTAGCAAAGGTCAAACAAGGTCATATATACTTAATTTGATATTTGATAGCGGGGTCTTTGGGTGGAGAATTTTATACCTGGACTTTGATGAGCAGTTCAATTTTTATTTTAGTTTTTTTTTGGTATGTATCCAGTGGCGTACACCTGGTGGTCCCTACTTATCGCCAGCACTATTAATAGGACCATTTAATTTTTCAAGTACGTATATTTTTATCCTTTCTTTGGTCTGTGGCTTAAATGTTGTTATTTCTTAGATGAGGGTCACATAAAGTTCACATTACAAAATAATGTTATGCTATCTGATTTTTTTTTATCTGTTATTATTTATATCTAGTCATCATTCTCCGTTTCTTGATTGGATTTTTCTGTTGAATTTTTGATTATTTCCCCTGCGAACGAAATCGTCAATATTTGACTCTACAATTATTTGTATTAAATTCAATACTTTGATTAAGTGAGTTTATGTAGAAAATAAGTAAAATTTTCTCAATTGTGATAAAACAATTATTGTATATTTAAAAATTTTAAATTTATCAATAATAAAAGTTCATGCTGCATCTGTGAAGAAGCCCGTGGCCGTATTAATAGTTCAGAAAAGATTCAACTTTCAAATTTGAAATTGTCGTGTTTATTTTAAATTTATAATTCGTCCTTTAAAAATTGGTACTTACCTGCCTGAAGAAAGTTTGGAAAAGGAATTGTCATTGAGGTAGTGTCGTTTCTTTGATAAAAAACGTTAAATAAAATATATGATTTAAAATTTAGCAGATAGGTATTTGAGTACCTACTTATAAATCTTACGATTTCAGAGGAGAGTTTGGTTTTTACTTCATCATTTAATAAAAGAGATAATATTAGAACCATATTTTTTTGGACACGAGGTCTACTGGTCACAACTAGCTACTAGTTTAGAAATAGGTGCTGTAAAAATATGGGTCTTAATTTGTAAAATATTCTGCCCAGGGGCATGTAATTAATCCCTACGCTACTGATCACTCTCAGACGTTTTCCTTTTCTTCTCAGTTTCTTTTACCCAAATGAAAAAAGTT
The DNA here is from genome assembly GCA_026573805.1 of Hesperophylax magnus. Lineage (NCBI taxonomy): Eukaryota > Metazoa > Arthropoda > Insecta > Trichoptera > Limnephilidae > Hesperophylax > Hesperophylax magnus. The sequence goes on from JAIUSX010000016.1 coordinate 4,610,736, forward strand.
TGCTTCAGATACCAAGAATAGGGGTTTAACAGCCGCCCAGAATGTTTTCACAGGTAGGAAAAGTCGCTCTCGGCATAGCAACCGAAAACTAACAATATAAAACCAATCTTAGTAAAACAGATTATTGCTTCATTAACCTGTCCGCCGCACGGGTGATACACAACGAGGCGATATCGCCCCCTCTAGAGGGTGTTGGAATGATCCTGAGGGGGTGGGGGGGTCTGATATGGTATCAGAAGCGACAGTGGGCATTGCCATTTTGCGACAATGGACATAAAATGGCACAGAAAAAAATTGGTTCAACTATTGTGAAATTCCCTACACGATGCCAAAATTTGGAAAAGATTTGGGAAAAATACAACCAATCTTACAAAATCTGCTATGATGTTGGATTTACTGCTTAGATTATCATAGCTCGTAGGTAGATGGCGCCAATAGTCTCATTACACAAATTAAGACACGAAACATTGTAATATAGAGGTCTATGTATTAGATGTCTGTTACAACCAACAGATTTTTAATACATGCCGACTTGACAAGTGAGTATATTATTTTATTTAGTCTGAGATCTTAGAGTTGTTATTTTGTTACATAAATGATCTTGCTACTAATGGATGGAGGGGGCGGAAAAAATACACTAGGAAATGGGGCGGTGAATAAAAAACATTTAGGAAACACTAACCTGAACAATAAAACGTTAAATTTATAATACGAACCAAATTATTAATCCAAGTCGTGCATAATACCTAATCTAAAATAAAATCTCACCCTTTACGATTATTTTTAAAGATCAGGTATTATAGGACAATTTATAATATTTGGCAGATTGTACGAGTATAAAATTCAGAAATTAAATTTTAAGTTAAATCATGTCACAAAGTGATCGCTTTATTCAATTAAATATTAACGTATTCAAAATAAATTTCACAACTTTTGGTAGATCGTATTAACACAACACGATTAATTTTATTCACAGTTCACACTAAAATCGTGAAAAAATAACATTGCATCACCGTTATTTTGTAATGAATAAATTATCCGAATCGGGACTGGGTCGAAAATAATTAGTTACGCCCTTTCAAACTGATTTTTCATTGTAAAGCAGTGACCAACAATAAAATTATAATAATGGATATACATAAAATATATTAAATTACCTACGTGTCTATTTGATGTATCTTCGGTTTGGATATAACCTTGTACGAAATGAGTTCTTAAGGAAAACGTTATTTGGAATTTTGACCTATGTCATAACAACGTTTTTTTGTATTATTTTAAATAATCGGTGTTTAATTTGTAATATTAATATACCAGACCCGGTTTTATGCTAGTTTCATATTCTTCCAATATTATTTCTTTTTACGGAATCTGTCACCTTGACAGCTGACAGCCGCGTGACAACGCAGCTCCGCAATTTATCTGAAGATTGGTAACATCATCTTCAAATACCGCTCGGCTAGCGGATCACGGCTCATCACCCAGGCCAAGCCCATGCGTATGTTATAGTATCTGTCTCGTGTGAGACGTTTGTACGGTACTGTATGGTAAATGGTGAAAATAGGACATGACCAAATAGCACATTGACACTATAGTGATCGTGAGACTAGCAGTATGCAATTGGAACAAACCGATAATTCACATGAAAAAAATGGACGTTAATGTTTGACCTGTGCAGGAATCGAACCCAAAACCCCGATAACCATTACTCTATGGAGGTACACACTGAATCGGTGGAGGCACAAGCCAGCACCTCAGCGCCCTTTCTACCGATTAAAATACCGTAAACCTAATTAAATACACACAGTTTCCAAAAAGTAACAATCTTAACAGTTAGTTACGATGTTTTTATTGACAGACGATTGTCTTAATATTTTTCATCCTTGTCTTTTCTTAAATAATAAGATTTTATAAAGTTCTATTTGCTAAAAACTGAATGTCACCTTAGCTGTCTTTATTATCTACTTTGCTTCTTCTTGGGAATGATGATTAATGATTAGTTATGGTTCAAATATTGTTACAATATACTGTCAAATTACCCATCTGGTAACTCATCTAATACATTTTTTTTTCTTTCTTTATGAAATGTTTTCTGTTTGTTTGTAGTATTATTTTACTCGTTTGTGATTACTCTATGTTTGCTTCACTCAAATGTAAATTGTTAACCTCGATACAAACTTAGGAAAGCAGAAATATACTGACACCAAATACAGACTAAAACCAAAACTACTCAATTGAATTAAAAAACACTATTTAATATATTTATAATTATTTCAGAAAAAACTACAGAGTATATTTATGATCACTTCAAATGTAATTGAAATCCTCTTCACGGGAGATCCAATTGTCACTATTTGTTACAAAAGGAAGATAATTAAACATGTGTTATTATTATCGATGGTAGGTAAAGGCAATTCCTCGTGGTGCCACATTTATAAACAAATTGTCTAGGTAGATACGTTTTCAAACTTCTCTAGACGTCAGTGGCACAGGGACGGGCCTGCCATATATGCAAATAATGTATTTAAAAAACCATTTACCTCCGGTTAGATTTGACCTTGTCTAAAACGAATTCTTAAGAAATGTAGTATTTTGACCTGTGACATAACATCTTTTTTTACAGAGTTGCACCTGGGAGCCGTTGGTTTTTGAGTTAATTAGTTGTTTAATTTGTATATTTACATATACATATACCCAATTTCGTCAGAAGCAAATTATCACATTTCAAGAAATTCGATGTGAAAACGGCCTAGATGGTTTTTGTTACATTTATTGGTTTGTGATCTTATATAATATTATATGTTCAAAACTAAAATCTAGAACATTCAATATTGAAATATAGTACACATTCCTACATATTGGCTTTTAACCTTTAGCATTAAAATATTTTATGATAAAACTTTAAGACGGATATTTTATATTTTTTTGCCATGGTTGATACTTTCAATATCGCCCTGGTGAAAAACCTTAATTTAGAACCGAAACATTGCTTGAAATTTATTTTTCATAGTCTCCGCTATACAGTAGTCGAATACCAATATTTATTTATTTATATATAATTTGTACATTTATTTATAAGAATTACAGGTAATATAGCCTAAGACGTTATAATTGTAACATTTATGCAGTGTATATGCAATGCCAAAAATCTCGCAAATGCGCTATAGGACACAAAAAATAAATCTATTTTTTTATCTACTGCATTCAAAAAGCACGTAGCTCTCCCCACAGGTGAGTTCATAAATAAATTAGTGCGGATTGCTCTACTATATAGAAGATTGTGATGACGTCCTCGAGAGTGAGACTCTGGTACAAAAAAAATTAGTTGGGCCAGTATTTCATTATTAGATAAGTGACCGTTTATTAGTTGAAAAAAATATTAAAGCAAAGCAATACCTCTACGTGTCTCTAGGGAGTGGTAATTGGTCATGCCTAATATATAAATCGATGGGTAAAGCCAAAGGTAACGTCCATAGAGCCGCGAGAATAAAAACCTTAAAAAATTATAAAATATGTTAAAGATGTAGAAAACATTAAGCAGGGCTGACCCCTAGCCGGCCGCCTGGCGCTAAGTAAGAACCTCTAGGGCCTCTATTAGTATTATCAGTGTATTGACTCTGACTTCTTGGCGCATTGGGAGCCGCCTCGAGCGGACTGCTCCAATTGCGACTGCACAGGGCCAGTAAATGAGATTTTTTGTCCGCAAAGAGTACCTACTGTTCTAAACCGCATATGGCATTCCCAATTAGGGTAGTTTGGAAGTAGGGAGGGAAAGGAGACGGAAAATATAAAGGTGGGAAGTACCTGGCAATTTAGATCTGATCACCAAACACGGCTAACGCCATTTAAAGCCAAGTTCCAATAAATCTGAATAGTTTTATTTCACCAGGGCCATACTGAGAGAATCTTTCACTCTGGAACTGTTGGGAAGTAAGAAATTCACAGATGCACTCATAGAGGGCAGTGCATAGAGCTTGCGTGGAAGACCGGAAGATGGCAGCTAGTAGCCAATAGTCGCCAATAACTTGGTGTTTTCAGATCTCATTTAGCCAGCTTCTAGTTAGGTCGACCATTGATTCACCATTGTAATACGTGAAGTATTAATAAATCCTGATTTAACACAAAGAACCTATTATTTAAAATCTCCTTCCACGACGAGTTGGATAACTGTTTGTGGGAACACAACAGGAACACATATAAATTTAAATTGAATTAGAACCCGAGACCACCAGATTCATGGTCGTGAGAGCCTTATCCCCGACCACGGAGTCCGTCAAGTAGGGTAATCTTGTAATTGTTGCTATCTTACGAAAATTCAGAGTTTCTCTTTTGAATCTAGAAGTCTACAATTTTTGACAATTAGCCATTGAAGGACTTCTGCATTAGATACCCTACCTGTCCTTGATGTTTCGATGATGCGCCTATCTTTTATCCTATATCACTTTATACAAATATGAAGTTGTATTTTATACGTTGACCTATTAAGATTTCAGTGCTCACTGTCACTAGAACTAGCTTTTCAATACCTTTTGTCGTCATATTTAACAAAAAAACTTATACCTACGTTTATTGTCACAGTCTGCTAAAGGTACATGATGATATAATGAAGTAATCACACTTACCAACCAAATAGCGATTTGTGTCAATATAAGACATAATAAAGTGCTAACAACAAAATGTATTGTTGCATTTTTTTCTAGGTGCAGTAACACCAAACTTAATTTAGTTAACCAAACAGCATGATTTTAGATTGTCTTTTTTGTGGTGACTGGAAAAGTTGGCTTGACCAATTTATCGATTTAATAAATGTGACAAGGATGAAAGCATCGTTGTAACGTCTCCCTCTTACTCATTAAAGATGCATAACAAACTAAAAAGAGGTCGCAGCGGAGCTCTCAGCATTGGAACCAAAGATATTAGAAGAACGAGATGTGCTATGAGCAGTTCATACTGTGTGGAATTGTTTTGCCCAGTGTCGCCGGTTTTGTTCACCAATACTACTGCACACCTTCGCTTACGCTAAGGTATCCGCACTAATACATGGAACAGATTTCTGTGCGTACACGTCCCGATACCGTTCAAAGTACCCTAATTAGGTAGTACTCCGCCTACGGTCCGGCGGCCAACATGGCATATCTCGTTCTTCTAATATCTTTGATTGGAACATATTATAAGTGCATTCGAATGTTTAGTAATGATCAATTATTACTTATTTTCAATGTATCTCGTGAAATAGGCTATGTAAGATAAGAATACCTTCATTGAAATATCTTGGGATCTATAAAAAAAAAAAAATATTGAAGGAGGTGAAAATGAAAGTAAACAAGTCTTTATATTTTTGATTATAAAAAAATATTTTTATCATTATTAACATAAACGCAAATAAATATATAACAAATTAAAATTAATCTTCATTTAGAATATATCTATTGCCAATTTAAGAGAAAATATAAGAAAATAAGACAAAACGAACCCACGAGTAACGAGGCTGGCCGAATGAAGCGTCGCGCCGAGCGAGAGCGTCGTCCTGTCTTGCCACGCTTGCTAAGCAAGAGTCGGTTTTCCCCCCTAGGTGCACCAAAAGGCGTTTCGCTTATTACCTTCGTATGACTTAGTACCTTTTGGTTCATAGACCATCTAGGCGGTCTGTCTCTCTTACACTTGTATATCGCCAAAAAATTGCCTGAAATTGTATATCGCCATCCCTTTTGCATGAACTTCGCCCCGTATCGCAAGAGTCATGTATATATTGTGTTATCAGGATTCTTAAAATGCTTTGAGCCTGATTTTCTATATATTTCATATTCATAGTTTTTAAAAAGGCAACTTGTTAAAAATTGAAAAAATAAGTTTCTTTTATTTTACTAATAATGTCCTTCCCGAAATGAGTTTTTTTAAACTCACTGGGAATAATATATTATTGTTATTATATTGTAATGTATTATCGCTAAATAAAAAAAAATCAAAAGTAAAAATCTCAAAATTTCATCAAAACAAAAATTTTTGTCTAGCTCTATAAAAAAAGAAGATATTTTCTGAAAATTTTTTTTGGCCTACTTCGAGACATTCAGAAAATTTCAACCTTCCAGTATACAGCAAACTTAAGAGTACCTATATAATAAAAATACTTATTTTTCTTGTGCCCTCTCTTATTGTAGGGTGGCTATCTTCGGAGCAATGTTGATCTTTATCCTGTGCAGGAATTACATTAGAACATGCATAACTTCTCGAATGTGGGAGAAAAGGCGAAAATCGGTCACATTTTCATTTGGTTTTGAAAATCGAATCGGAGATTCGACTCGTTCTATTACTGTCCATATAATTTTAGTACTATAAATGGGTGTTGTGCACTCACAACTTCATCTCTTTTTACCACAATAAAGTATTTTTTTCTTTTCTCTTGCCCACTCCAATGTTCCCTCAATATACTGCGGATGCAGGCTGCTTTTGCTGTCTTCTGAATTCATGACGTGGCGCTTCCTTCCATGACACAATTTGCACTATTATCGCACAATTTTTCTTAAATATTACGCCTTCAGGTTCCTTCTCACCCCGTGGCTGTGCGTAATGTATTGGTCACGTCAAATGTGGTTGTTAACTTTCTCCGTGGCTGCGCCAAATGTAATGTATGCCAATGTAGTGTAGAGGCTGGAGTATTATTGTAGCTGGTGAAGGTCGTACACAATAATGATACGTGATCTTGTAGTGATATTTATTGGTGAGCTGCCATTAACAAAAGAGGGACAATCCTAGTATGCATCGCCTTTTATAGCATCTCGCAAGCATACTATCTCGCTTGCACTTACACACATATATACAAACACCACAAGTAGTAAATAAATTATTCTTTTATCGGGTTCTAGGCATTTTGCAATATCATCTTAAAAAGAACGGCGGCGCGGCCTTTTTCATACAAAACTTAAATTTGGATTTGAGACCAAAATACCCAACCGAACTGAAAAATAATTTCTATTTTCAATAATTCCAGCAAATATCTAGTACGGAATTGTGATACTTCAATTATTTTTGATTTAAATTATAAAATATAGGCCAATAAAGAATTTAATTTTTCATGATTTTTTGGGTAAATTTAAATTACAAACCATTGATTTACATTGGAACACAATTTTGCTTCATATAATTTACATTTTTTACCCAAAAACCACCGTTTATCGGTGCTTTATATAAAAAAATATATTTTTCATTATATTAACACAATAGGTATGTTTTAAAAAAAAATTATTATGATACAAAAATGACAAATTTCCTTTAAAATTATGCAAACTTGAATTCTCTAATTGCCTTTACGTACATTATAATTTAAAGCACAATTAAATAAAATAACACATATCCGCTTAGATACTTGCTACACATTAAAATAGTATTTAGTTTGGTTTTTTTTGATTGTTCCTCAAAGTACAATCCCATTAAGCCGCAATTAAGCAGTTTGTCAACAGGATGTTCATGTTCAATTACAATATAACATATTTTCATAATATTATTACTTATTACAATACAACTTATAGATCATATTTATCACCAACCACTGCCATAATCAAAAGTATTACTAATACAGAGTATCTCTGCGTAGTAGCCATGTTTTCAGCATATATCTGAATCTCTGAGGTAATTCGCATTTTTTATATTGCTTGGTAACATGTTGAATATTTTGGGCACGTTGTATTCCAGGGTTCGCTGTCCGTATTTATTGTTATGTTTTGGTACAAGCATTCCTTCATTTTTTGTAAACCTATTATTATGTTCATGTTCGACTTTCCTCTTATATTCAGAGTCAGATATATGCTGAATCAATATTTTGTGCCATAATAAGGCCTGTACCGGTAAGACAGCCAAGTTCCGATACAATAATGATATGTTTCGCCTCTGTGAAAATATCTGTTTTGGAACTAGTAATTTAATCATAGAATTTTGTACTAATTTTAGGTAATTTAAGTTAGTTTTGCAAGAGTGTCCCCATGTGGTTATTCCATATCGTAAAGTAGATTCTGCAAGTGATAAGTAAATTATTTTTAAAATATTCGCAGGAACGAAACATTTCAATTTGTACAGTTTACCCACTATCGCCTCCAGCCTTTTACAAATTTTGTTTATTTGCAAGTTCCATTAATATTTTGTCCTCAAATCTAAATTTAAGTTATGTTTGAAAAAATCCGCGTAGCCGTTCTTCTCCAGCTTAGTTTTATTGCAATAGCCTTTGCCAATAGATTGCCAACCAGTTAATATTGGCAAAATGTTTTTAACGCATTCAGCTCTATTAGTTAGTAATCCTGCATATTGTGGTGAAATTATATTGAGAGAAGTCGACACCAGAAGTTGTAGAAAACTAGAAGCTAGAAACGTGAGCAGGTATTACATGCGTTTGTAACTCGGTCAAATTCTCAGAGATTAGTTTCGAGATTTCTTTTAATGACATCAAATTATAATGTTTTCTTAAACATTTGATTTATTTATACTTGGAAGCTTAGATTTATATCTATACAATCACCAATGCTATACCTGCACGGATAAAAATAAAAATCATTTTAAATTATTAGTAATCCGGTTAAAAACGGGATTGCAGGCCGTTTCCGGATAAACTTTTAGTAAATTCTTAATATATCGAAATTATATGCACCTGCATTTGTCTTAATTTTATATAATAACGAGATGCTAAAATATTAGGATTTTTATGAACACGTGTTCCGACCTCGTGATAATACCCGTACGTTCGTGTTTTACTAAAATTTTATCAGGAAACCCATCAATACATTCGTTACGGGCCTGCTATCTCGTTTTTTACCGGATTACAAATAATTTGAAGAGATTCTTAGTAAATTAGAAATATTAAATTTTCTTCGGGTGGGGATTTGAGTAGGTGAGTCCAGTTCTGCTAAATTGTTATAAATTTAGATGTCTTATGAAATTATTATATCGACTGTGTTTTGGTTAACCCTTCAAGCCATTTTTTGGGAATTTTAATTTTCAGTGGTTTCATTTAGAATAGTCTTCAAAGCATAATATGGTAAAGTAGATTTATAAGGCATTTTTAATACTAAAAACTAAATTTATTTGTAGAAAACCGTAGATGAATTCACTCGACCCTACAATATCTTATAATGATAAATGGAATTGCAATATTTTACATAAAAAAACGAAACAAAATAACTGAAATATATAATAGACATAGAAAAATGTTAGGACAAATTTATCCCGGTGATAGACGCCGCAACGCTGTCCGAAACGTTGGATAAAGAAGGCGGAAGCGTTACACGGCATAAAATCCCAAAAATCAACACTTGAAATTCGAGATTTTTTTATTTAGCTATACGAATCCGTTAGTAGATAGATATTAGTGTGAATCTTCTCCTGTAAGTTTTAATTTTGTGGCATGAAGGGTTTTACCAAAACACAGTCAATATTAAAATCGTTATACAATTAAGGTAATGAAAAATGGAGTTTTGAAATATCTCCTTTTAATATCATAAAATAAAGCACTTTATAACATTGAACTTATGGCGATTGTTAATTAATTACTTATTTTTAAAGGTTGTAATAATATTATCAGAAAATATTTATTATTATCGCGTGCTCGCTGCTCTGTATTAGTTAGTGTAGGTAAAATAACCTTTTAAAATAAAAAAAAGATTGAATAATCTGATCAGATAACAGTACAGAATAGCTAGAAATCAATTTCCTCCAAATAAAACAACATTTTCAACCATGCCATTAGTACTATTGTTTAAACGCATTGGCGTATCGATCGCATTGATGATCAGGGCAGTTGCCTTGGGCCTAGTTCTCAAAGGAGCCCGCTATAGCTACAATATTTAATACCATCAAATCTATTTTATTCATTAAAAATAATTTGTATTTAAAGTATATTTGCGGCACGTTCCAAAGTGGTAGATACTTTCAGTATCGCCCCGATTCAGAATCGAAATGTTGCTTTGGTGACCAGATCTGAATAGCCAGGTACTTTTCCACCCACCTTCCTCTTCCCACCTTACTTCAGCCTCACAGCTCATAGCCCAATTAGTGATGCTTGCTGGCTCCAGACGGTAGGGAGCAGTTCGGAGTCTTAAAAATCAATACTCAGTCAACAAAAATCATTTTTTGTTTAACTGAGGATTGGAAATTCCTCCCCGGGAACTGGAGTTAACCACTTTAACAACTGAACATAATCCCAATTGGGTAGGACCGACATTTATTTGGTATATTTCGTTTTAAGCGCTTTAATGTCAATATTTTCTTGTGAGAGCGTGATTGCCACCGATAGAATGCATCATCATCGACAACGAGTCTCTAGCTGAGTTTCAGCTCGATCGGATGTAGGGAAGTGGGTTAACTTCTTAAAAGTGAAATTCAAATGGATTTACTTAAAAACTGGCAAAGAAGGACGAAAGTAGACTGGACGTGATTTTTCACAAAAATGGCACCGCACAAATTATCCATCTATTGTTATTGTTAATTCCACTGGAATGAGATCCCTAAGACGTTTACGTGGTTTAAGACATAATACACGATCGTATTTCGAGAACGAAATCCGGTAAAAATTAAACGCCAAAGTAAGAAGTAACGCGCATTGTATCGAGCTAGCTTGGATTTGATTGGATTGATGAAGATAGGAGTATCAAGAGCATATGTGGTGGGAATGTACATAAACAAAGAAGTCGATGAAGCTCCAGGAAGATGTGGCATTATGAAGTGAATGACACACTTATCTTTTAAGAGTCGGAATAACAAAAGAGTATGAACCCGGTTAACAGGCTCGCCTTGGAACACGTCAGTTTGCTGACGTTACGCCACTGTTTTCACATAATTTTTTAATAGCCCCTGTTCGTGATTTGCCAGCATTTGATCTATTATAAATAACGACATGAAGCAATGGATTATATTGTGTTATTTCATTCCTAACATTGCCTGTAACATGGCTGTCTGTTGGGTAAAGTCAATGGTAAATGGAACAGCGACGGACATATTACATTACACGACGCAGTAAATATTCTATGACATTAATAATATTGTTCTATGTTTATTATAGCAACCTTCAAAAATAACATTCGATGTTTTCTGTTGTCGAAAGATACAGGTTTCCTAGAATTCGTGATCGCGCATTCACTACATAATATTATTAGATGCGTTTTGATGGATTATACAAAATTAACATGGAAATGCATTTATTTATTGTTATTAAGTTTAATTTGTAGAACTCCATTTTTATTTTTTATATATTCAAAAATATTGTTATTGGGTTTATAAAAACAGTTTATTTTTAAACAAGTTCTGCTGTGTAATTATTATTACGCGTGACAGCTGTTTCGCCCTCTGAAGGCATTATCAAACTGTTTGATAATGCCTTCAGAGGGCGAAACAGCTGTCACGCGTAATAATATTTACACAGCAGAACTTGTTTAAAAATAAACTGTTTTTATAAACCCAATAACAATATTATTGAATATATAAAAAAAAAAAAAAGTGGGTGTGTCAAGCCTACGCAAGACAGAAGTGAAACTTCTAGTTTCAGCTGATGCTTGGCGTGGCGCAGTTCGCTGGTGTCTGAGAGAGAGGAAAGAAGAGAAGAGAGAGAACGTTCGTGAGCGGCTCCCCCACCTCAACAAGGTTTCACTTCAAAAATGCCACAGCCGAGAATCGAACCTCGCTTAACTGATTGAAAGCCAACCACGCTGAGCACCAACTGTAAGCAAAGCCGCATAAATTGATTATATTATGTAGGTTCTGAAAATATGAGAGCTTGTTATGTTTTATAATGTTACCTACATCACACCCAAAATATAATATATTTTTAAAAATAATGTACAATGTACAGAAATAGAATCCCACACAAGATCGCGTAGTGCGCTCTAGCGAACGGATATTTTATCAGAGGGAGATAGTTTTAATTTTTTTTTCTGTAAATTATTACATATTATCAAAATAAATAAATTAATTAAATAAATGTAATACAATTATCATAATATACGGATTAGATAATAATTTTAATCCAACACAATAACGCAAAGCGCGCTCTAGCGGAGTAATGTTTTATCACAGTGAGATAAGTGTTTTTATTATTTTGCAATATTATTTTCTTTTAAAAAATGTTCTGACCTACTAAAAAATAAGATATTGAATGAAAAAGGCGTTAAAAACAAAAAAATAATGTGCGATGGCCGAGAATCGAACTCGGATCAACTGCTTGGAAGGCAACTATGCTGACCATTACACCACCAACGCCAGTTGTCGGGATGAGCTAAGAAGCATTTATATGTTACTTCAAAACTTTGACTAGATCAAATGAACTTTAATCGGTGGTCCCGCATTTTCGTTTCGGTCATGAGTCGGTTTTACTCCGGTCCTCGAAATTGCATGACGCGCGTAAAGAAGTTTCACTTCAAAAAAAAAATGGAAATGCATGTAATATAATGAAATTCAACCTAGAAAATTTTTTTTTTCAGAATTAACCGATACAATACAGATTCGTAACAACACGTGACACGAAAATCTCTATGATTTTATATCTAACAAATAATTAAAAATACGTTTCGCGAAATTTTTGAAAAATCCCATGGGGAGAGGAAATATCTACGGAATTATTGGATTGTAGACTACCCCTCTTAAGAAAAACATATTTCGAGATGTACGTAAACATATACGCAACACCACTAATTGGTTCTAATGAGTGCACACAAGTCGGTAAATGATGGTTTAATTAAATTATACAGATGAACTAACATTATTCATAAACTCATGATTAAGCTGTGTACAATATCAATGTCAGCGCGTTGCTTGTAAGTATTGTTGGTTGTAAGTATAGTTGGTTGTAAGTATTGTTGGTTGTACGTATAATTGGTTGTACGTATTATTGGTTGTACGTATGGTTGGTTGTCAGTATTGTTGTTTGTAAGTATTGTTGGTTGTAAGTATTGTTGGTTGTAAATATTGTTGGTTGTAAGTATTGTCGGTTGTAAGTATCGTTGCTCGATTTGTTTTATTTTGGCAACCAAACCATCTATAAATATCTCACGAAAAAACACATGTAAAGTCATTTGTTATTAAAATGAATGCCAATTTTTTACACTCCAGAACAGGCACTTTTTAAATTTATAAAATTATGACAATATATAAAACAAAAGCAATTATTAGAAACCCGCCATGGGGCAGCTTGGGTGTGGATACACGGAGAAAACTGATATGAAATAATGTTCATTTATTAAAAATCTAATCAAATTATTCGTTTTCCTGACAGCAGGCCTTAAGCGAATTAAATGAGAGAGTTCCCAACAAAGTATCAGTTAAAAGCGAATGTTTTATGAGGACGGCGGAACACGTGTTCATAAAAATATTGATATTGACGCATTCCGATATTCATGATATTTATTAATAAAATAACACGGGTTCTCCAAATATTCTGAATGACTAATATTTTAACAGGAAATTGGCATGCATCATTTTTTAACAGGATCATTTTTCTCCGTGTAATGTAACGAAACATCATTAAGTAGTTGAATTCATTATTAATTTTTAAATATTTATATTTTAATTTCACTTTTGTTTTCGTGAATGAATGCAAATCTTGGAAGTGGAATTTAACCCACTCTCCGATATTCGATCGAGCTGAAACCTGACATATAGACTCGTTGTCGATGACAATACATTCAATCGGTACCAATCACGCTAACATACGAAAATTTTTTTAACTCTGAAATTGTTTGACATTATAGCAGCAATATACGCAATAAATGTTGGCCTTATCCAATCGGGATTTGGCTCGGTGGGTAGGTTTAATCCTCAGTCAAACCACTTATTTTGTTTTTGTTTTTAAGTTTTAAAGGACATTTAAAAATAATAAATAATTTTGATTACGTATTGCTCATGAGTAGGTACTACTGTGATTATTCATAATATTTAACATTGATTATTGGTATATTATTTTATTAAGAAAACTGGGTGATGTCTAGTCCCCAAGATTGCATCGTTTTTAGAATGATATACTCGTTAACATCTCTATAATAATAAAAACACATATACCACTAATTATTGAACTATTTTATACTTCCGTGTGGGCCATTGTAAATCCGTAATCTGTTATAATCGATAGAAAGCGTGCCTGTACTATATCTTGTCTGGATACTTTGCATTGTTTTGAATATAAGAAGAAACATAAATATATTATTATTTTTTTTTTTTTTTTTTATTACAAGATAATACATTACAAAATGATAACAAAGTAATAATGTATTATTCCCAATGAGTTTATAAAACTCATTTCGGGAAAGACAACATTAGAAAGGACAAGGCAAATAAATAAAATACATTAAAATAAATACATTAAAATAAATACATTAAAATAAATAAACGCAGATGTTATTATGGAGTTCTAGAGAAAGATTGTGTTAGTCATTAATGAAACTGTTAAGGAAATAGCTTTTAAGAGCTTTTGCCAGTGTTTTTTTGTTTGTTGCCGGAAGTTTTAAATTACTAGGTAATGCGTTATATTGTTTATGTGCAATGTATTGTAAGGAGTTAATTCCAAATTTGGTCGTGTAAGTAGATGACGATAAATGTATTTGATTTTGTGATCGTGTTTTGTGCTGGTGTATGTCAGAATTAAAAACTGGTTTAGTGTTGGTGTGTGAGGAGTGTTGAATTATTTGTAGAATGGCAGTTGTGATGTTATACTTTGGAAGGACTGTAAAGGGAAGTATTTGTGTCTGTGAGTATATATCTTTGACATGTGTATCCCATGGCAGATTATATATATTACGTACGGCTCTATTTTGAATTACTTGTATTTCCGAACTTTTTTTTTTGGTAATGGTGCCCCAGATACTAACTAGATAACTCAGGTGGGAGTGAATCATAGCATAATAAGTTGCACGCAGTAAAGATGTGGGGAGCATACCTTGGAGTCGATAAAGTACACCGGTTATAGGGGAAATTTTGGATTTTACATTCTCAACATGGGAGTTCCACGAGAGGTTAGAGTCTATGAGTAACCCCAAATATTTCGTTACTTGAACATGTTGTAGCTTTTCATTTCCAAGAATAATATTCATACCCATGTTATCTTTTTTACCGAAAGTAAGGTAATGGGTTTTTTTAACATTGAGGCTTAATTTGTTTAATCGAAGCCATTTTGCCAGCTTTGCGAGATCTTTATTCATTAGAGCTTCAAGTTCCTTCAGATTTTTACAATGGTAGTAAATCACAGTATCATCAGCGTAAAGTTGAAGTTTTCCCGAGATGCCACATTTAGTTATATCATTGATGTATAGTAAGAAAAGTAGAGGTCCAAGAATAGAGCCCTGTGGCACTCCACATGTGATTTTTCCAAAGCCGCTTAGGTTCCCTCCGATATCGACAAGGCAAAATCTATCAGCTAGGTAACTTCGGAGCAAATTTAAAGATTTACCTACTATTCCCAAATGTTCCATTTTCTGTAGAAGTATTTCATGATCTACCGTATCAAAGGCTTTTTTCAGATCTATAAATATAGCTGCCACATATTCGCCCTGGTCTATGTACTGCTGAATGTTAGAAATGAAATCGAAAGTGGCACATTGGGTATTGGAGTTTTTCCGAAAGCCATATTGCTGTGGTGTAAGGATATCATTGCTAAAGATGTATTTTATCAGTCTATCTTTGATAATTGACTCAAACACCTTTGAAAATACCGATAAAATCGATATTGGACGGTAGTTAGAAATACACTTCTTGCAGTCTTCTTTAAAAATTGGTATAATTTTTGCTAGCTTTAACTGGTTTGGAAATATTCCCGAGCCTATGGAGAAGTTGATAAGTTGGGTTAGGTGCCCCGCTAGTTCTTCTTTACAGGTTTTAAGAATGCACGGTGTTACTCCATCGATTCCTGCCGCTGCATTCGACCTAAGTTTCGAGATGACCTTTATTACCTCATCCTTATTCGTCCTAGTCATATATAAGGATTGTCGTGCCTTTGGTTCTACATATATTGTATTACAGTCATCCGGGAATGATGGAATGGCAGCTGCCAATTTTTCTCCAACTGACAGGAAAAACTCATTAAATGCCAACGCTATTTCACGGGGTTCCCTAATTTCACAATTATTTACGATGAGAGATTCAATTGTGTTGGTGGGTTTATGTACACGGTTAGACAGAATTGAGTTAATGGTTTTCCAAGTTTTTCTTGGGTTAGTTAGGCTTTGTTGAAAGCTATTGATGTAATATTTGTTTTTCAGACTTCTCCTATAATTAGTTATTATGTTTCTGAGTTTATTTTTACGTATTGCAAGAGTAATATTACCTGGGTCTTGTTTCCACTGCTTGTGAAGCTGGTTTCGTTCCTTGATTAGAAAATTCAGTTTAGAATCAAACCAAGGTGTATTAAGATGTTGCCGCCTTCCTGTTTTTACGTTCGGTGTAGTTTTACCTGCTTCTAATGCATTTTTGACATAATCATTAAAATCTTTGTAACCGTCTTCGGGTTTGGTTGAGTTGATAGCAAATTTGTTAGTCGCAATATAAGATTTTACCGCCATACTGTTGATGATAGGTTTAGTAAAGCGTGGTTTAGTTCTATTATTAGACCATTTTTTTAAATTATTCTTAAAGTCAACAATTAGTATATTATGGTCACTAAGCGGGTCATCTATATTCGATATGGTTGTTGAAATGTTTTGTCTGTTTGATATAACGTGATCTATAATAGTGCTGCTTGTATCAGTGACTCTCGTGGGATATGATTTATTTTGTATTGAGAAATTGTATGTTAATAAGGTGTTGATAAAATTTAAAGAAGAAGGTGTGTTTATGGAAGTGTCAATGTTGAAATCTCCGAGTATTAATGTATCTTGTCTGCTTTTGTTCAGTATTTTTTCAAAATGTGTTAGGAAATCGTGCATGTTGTTTGGGTTAGGTTTTCGATAAATGGCATAAATGTTGACTGGTTTCCTATTACTGCTGCAAACACTAATACCTAAAAATGAATTTTCGTTGGAAAAATTTTCAATGATAGAGCACTTCATAGAATCCAGAACATATATGGCCACACCTCCTCCTCCTTCATTTGGGCGAGAAGAAAAAGCACTGTAAAAACCATTTAAGCAAAAGAACTTTTCTTCTCCGACATCAAGCCACGTTTCAGTGATGACAAGAACATGAACAATATCGCATAATCTTCTGACCTTTTCCTCAATTTCGTCAAACTTGTTTCGTATACTTCTGGCGTTCATATACATTATTCGCAGAC
Organism: Hesperophylax magnus; assembly: GCA_026573805.1. Taxonomy (NCBI): domain Eukaryota; kingdom Metazoa; phylum Arthropoda; class Insecta; order Trichoptera; family Limnephilidae; genus Hesperophylax; species Hesperophylax magnus. Next base: position 4,627,963 of record JAIUSX010000016.1, read on the forward strand.
AGTTCTTCATGGGAGTATAGTCATCGATAGTTAGGCACTTGTGTTCTTGTATATTACACTCCATAGTCTATTGTAGCTAGGTCCTTCTTGAGGGCAGCTATGTAAGCTGGGCAGTTGTCCCTATCTCCGGTTGAATGGTCAGCAGGCTTACCAAATCTGGTGCATGTCGCGCAAACTGGTTTGATGGCTGCATTTGGGCACGACTCACGGGTGTGTTTTTCTTGTGCACAGTGTCCACATGTAGGTTTAGTATCTCTGCAATATTTGTATGAGTGTCCAATCATATGACATTTAGTGCAGACAGTAAGGCCAATAAAATCTCTGACGCGGCAAACAGTCCAGTTCACAAATACTTTCTCCTGTTCAATAAGTAATTTACGGACGATAGCTGGCATTTCATAAATACGATGACAAGTGTTTCCTGTGCGAGCACCAGCTAAGTGACTTAATTTACAGCACGCTATAGTTCCCTCAATGTCTTGAATGTTGGGAACCCCAGTTAAGGCGATCCTTAAAAATTCTTCGTCAGTCAGGTCCCTCGGTACCCCAAAAAATATTAGTCTCGGAGATCGCTTGGTCGGCAGTCGGGCCTTAATTGTGCTTGATTTGTCGAAACAGGGTGCATTTAATAGTTTTTGTTGCTCACCTGCGGTTGCCGTGTTTATCAAGATACCTTTATTTCTTATCTTTTTTATTCCCGTGACCCGAACGCCTAGTTCAGATGGCCGAATCATGTCCTGGATAATTTTTTTGGTACCATCGCTATCCTTGGTGGCGTCTGCATCTGTTGGAAATACGCATACGCCTGGTCTTGGTGCTCCGACACGATGTCCATATTGGGTAAGTGGAGGGGGTTGGTGAGCATCATTAGGCTGTTTGCGGGCGATGTCAGCAAATGAGAGGCTAGCTTCCGTTGCCTCCGCTACTCTCCGCATTACAGGTCCAAGATCAGACTCTAGTTGAATAATTTTTTGTTCAAGTTGTCTTTTTTCGCTCTTCACGTGTCGTACTTTGATTTCTGTCATTCTCAGTTGGGCAGTCACTGTAGCCAGATCAGCACGCATGGTCTCGCGCTCCAACAACAGCTGAGATACGGATCTAAAAACTTCCGACACGTTTCTGGCAATTCTCAGCTGCTGGTCTTTTGAGACCTTCGACTGCTTCTCTGCCAAGACATCTTGTAGAGCTGTCAGATGTGTTTGAGCTTCATTAAGCACATCTACCCCTGAGGTGCAAGGATATTCTACTTCGGTATCATCCGAGCCTTTGGATGACGCAATCGATGAGGTTTCGTTTGCATCCTCAATTGAGACGCTATTTTCTCCAATAATCCGGGGCATCATTGTGCTCAGATGTCTTTTTTTAGGACGGTTCATTTTTTGAACACTGGATTTTTTTATATAAGTAATTGGTTTTGTACAATTCGTATTTTTTTGTGTTTTTTTTTTTATTCGCTTCACCACTTTAGTTGATAAGTCGATGATTTGCGCCTGTCAGCTGACATGTAGGCAATATTGCTAACTTGCCACAGTAAGTAGTTATGGGTACTTGATGATAATTCGTACATTAAATCAGCGCCTTGATTTGGATGATCTGCTAAACTCGTATATCTTGTTTCACAATGATTTAAATAATGTTGCAGGAAAAAAAAAATTGAGGAAGAAAACTTAGTATTACTAGGAATCGAACTGAGGACCTTCGGATCTATATGCGGATTCGCTCACCACTGGGCTAGCGGCCGCTTTTGGTTAACCGGGAATTAAGAGTAATATAAAATTGTTTTCGCACAGGTATGTTTACAGCGATTAGAATAAAAGGATATTATTTCGGCAATAACACTATGATACTTCACAGTTGAATTAAACACTTGTAAACCTGGTTAATTAAAGCGTTAAGATTTCACAAACTTTGATGATACGTATTAATTGTTTTTATTTTCGCACAGATATGTTTACAGTGATTAGAATGACAGGTTATTATTTCGGCAACAACACTCTGACACTTCACAGTTTGAATTAAACACTTGTAAATTCTGTAAAATTAGAGCGTTAAAATTTCACAAACTTCGATTATTCTCTACACTGATCTTCGGGGACATGTTTATAGATAAATTTTATGGATATTAGGTTTTGTAGGCTTTAGATTTTGTATTATTAAGTGGAGCGAATTTTTGACATGCACTCTGTTGATAAATAATATAATAATAATAATAATAAATTATACTAGCTAAAATATCCGGAGTTACCAGGTCTTTATGCAAAATTTTTCGGATTCAGACGAAGAGAGATATTTGTCTTTTATTTTGAATGTCAAGTGGGCAAAATTTTAACAGAGTTAAGTATCAAAATTCTGCTTTAAGGGGTGGGAAAGGGGAATGGGGAGGTTTTTTTGAAAAAATCGCAAAGACAGTGACCTACCTCTTTCTGAGAATGTGATGTGTGCAAAATTTCATCAATCTAGGAATAAAACTGTTGATTAGTATTAAAAACATATTAACGCCGCCCACCAAAGATCCCCCACTTTAAACGGTAAATCGTCAAAATGATAATTCATCACATCTTTAATAAGTTATATAAAGTCATGGAAAGTGATGAAACAAAAACTTTATTAACTGGGTTAAGTTGGTTAGGTTAGGTTAGGTTTAAATTATTTTTTTCTTCGTTTCTAATGACTTTATATCACTTTTAAAGGTGTGTTGAATTGTCACTGTGTTGAGTTATCATGGAACCCTTTAAACATAGATTATTACATCGAGATTGAGAGTATAATATTATTTACCCGAAAAAAACACAAGCCAAAACAAATGGAAAAATTTAAAACAGGATACATTCATAATCAATAATTATGGACCTATTTAATTAACATGTTCTGCATAGGGCGTCTGAAGTAGTCTCATTTTAAGTAGTAAGGACCTTCGTTCGTAAAGCCTGCCTGTCGGTAAGCCAGGCAAACAAACAGGTGATCTTTAAGGTACGTACGGCCGCACTGATATCTGGATTCTAGCCGAGGTCTGGCTTCAGCGCCTTTGCCTTGAATTAAAACAGGTTGTGAGGGATTATTGACCTTACTCGAGTTATCAACAGAGAATTGAAGCGATATCCTTAACTAGGTACCGGTAAAGTATGGTTTATCCTTGGCTAGCAAGATATGGGCGGATTCTAGAAGGATTGTTGAAATTTACTTCTTGTCGTATTTCTTTAAAAATTTTGTATAAGTTATTTAACAATGTAATGTTTATCTATTGTTTACATAAAAACGAAGTTGTAAAATCTCTTATTTCCTGCTATCAGTGCTATAATTTTATTACTCCCTCATATTTTGACCTGCTTTTCCATCTTCAAGGTCAGTAAGTAAACAGTCACTAAACATGATAACCTCTCAGTTACAACCGTTCACAATTACATCAAAAACTCGCCTAAAACAATTAAACCGTGCAATTATTTCATGTAATGAGACAAACAAGGTTGAGCGATTTACGTACCTACATTAAAACCTGAATAATGAACTTAACTGACCATTTAAACTCTCGTAACCTTCGTAAAAAATGACATAAAATTGTACCAAAGAATTCTGTTCTTTAACTACTTGGTGATTTAAGAATTGCTACATAAAGTAATTGACTTCGCAAGTATCAAAGTAGGTACCCATAAAACAAATAAAAAAACGTAATTAATTTTGTAGTCCATTTCTATAGTCTTAACTGTATTAGGAAATAGTTTAGTGTACGATTTTTACTTTAAATTTAGAAACTGCGTGAACATTTAAATTTACTCCAAGGATTCGAATCAATAGATTGAGTAATTATTTGCAACAAATTATCCCGATTCGTACTTGGCCCAAATGTTAACGTTACACGGAGAAAATAAAAGTAAGTATTGCTAATTTATTAAGAATCTCTTTAAATTTTTGGTAATTCGGTTAAAATCGTCGCGACTAAAATTTTGGCGCCCCTCGTCAAAACCAGAGACGACTAGGTAGGTGATCACTGTAATCAATAATAATCGAATGATTTGAATTTTTCTACAGCGCAGTCCATTTTGAGATTTTTCTGTGTACGTGAGTCAATTGTGCCATATGGCCGACCTTGGTTGTGAAGCCCCAGGAAGTAGAGGAAGGGAAGAATAGTGTTGGGAAGTTCTTGAACAAAGTTAAAGATATTTCATGCAACGCAATGTTTCGTTTCTTATATATTACCATGACGACATGATGAGTTTATAGAATGAAGTGTAAATACTTTTATCCGAAGGCGTGCAAAAAAAATCCATTAATTGGATAATCAATACCTCTGCAGGTCACCCCAGGTGGTTCACTACGTTTGGTTATGTAGATGTAAGTTTCTCCAGAACCTGTGGAGACCCTTTGGCCTCTCCAGCCGGACCCTCTCGACCCAACGCTTTGCACCGCAGTGAGAGGGATGGATTCATACGTCGCTTTTCGACTCACCCCTGATAACTTTTCCTTCCCAGAATTTGATCTATTTTCTTTATTTGTAAAGAACCTCCACACAGCATTCCCAAATATGACGCAGGTCTTATGGGATATTATAAAAATCAAGGTCTAATGACCATGTATCTGCTATAAAAGTCTTCTATTGGGAATATTTATAAATTCCCATAAATTAGCACAAAAGCTACTGATCTCTACGTACATAAAAAAAACGTGCTACATTTAAATAACATTAATTCGGTACTGCATGATATTACAAATCTCATTAGGAGATAGCAGTAAATAACCTCTTTATGTTATTAATGAACTTGATGTGTAGAAAAAGATTTAGTGCCTTCAAACATTACAATAAACAATGGACCATTAGCGGTGTGTTGCAACTTCGTGTTTATCGAGGCACATCGATATTCTTGCAAGGGTAATTCTGATGGCGGTATATTACTTCAAGTTAAACACGAAAAGGTGAGTCGTACCAATACAATGTAACGTATTGGAACATCAAACTCAATAGAAACAGTTACAATAACATCAATACACAATAAATATCGATACTACAGCTGTCAGCATTGATGAGATCGGGAGATGACCTATGACTTCAATATTCCACGAACGATCTAAATGGAAGGTTTAGCGAGCGAGTTCTTCGGCAGCGGACTGGAATAATGACCCCAACGAAACATGCGGATGAGGCAATTACCTGGTATTAGTTTTTAACTTTTCGCTTGGTTTACCTTTTGTTTTAATCGTTTTAGTTTAATCATTATATTTAAAAATTATATTGCTCCCCATAAAATGATTTTCATTAAGATGTATTAATTTACTTACCAACGTTGTAATCTGATGAAAACTCTTCGAGTCTCATCCACACCCTGATAAATTTATATAGTCAAATTCAGAGTCATTTAATTTACAAAAAAAATTATGAATCTTTAAAACTGTTCGCTTCATTCTTTTCCTATTTTTTTTTCATTTCGTTACATTTTCTCTTCTTTTTATGACCCCTAAATATAAATGAAGTATACAGATCAATGATAAGTGTTACATAAATATGTGTTAGCTTGGCTGTTGCTAGAAAAGCCTAGCAATTTACGTAGATGACTGATGCATCTCGAAATGATTGATAAAGTAATCATAAAAATAAAATTAAATATATTACGATATAAAGTAAACATGTGGGTAGAAAGAGAGACAAAACAAGAGTTATAGGTAAAGGAGATGGAAGTAAAGAAATATCGAAGTTATCCGATATTTGATATCTACTAGAGCTTTCAATCCCGGGATCTTGAGAAACGGGATCCCGGGAATCCCGGACCTTTGTCGGCACCTTAATCCCGGTGAAGCTTGTTAGTTTCACGACCTGGTTTCAATGGTGGTATTTTTTTTTTTAAATTGGCAACACGTCGTTTATTAAAGATTTTGGGGTAGGTTATATATATTGCACTTTTTTTAGAAGTAAGGAAAAATTTTTTGAAACTTGAATAACATTCACTTATGACATCACTACACCGGGATTAATAAGGCAGGCGAGCTCTCAATTCTATTTGTTTCGCAATTGTAATGTTATTTATCTGCTAGTTTTAGATATTCTCTACAAGAAATCTTCATCTAAAAATATTGAACAAATGTTATTGTTTAAATATGCCTTTTTCTGATATTACTTTTACTTTTGTTTTGGGCAGCTAATTCTATATTAGCGATATTTAGTTAATAATATATGTTGACTAATCGTATCGTAATATCCAAAAATAGGTAAAAGGAAAACATTTTTTAACTCAGATTTTTTAATTATAATTTTAACATATTTTAGCAGTAGTATTTACTACTGCTATTATTGACATTTAAAATATATATTACCTCTGTTTTGTTATCTCTCTAATGGAGAATTCGGATGCTATGAAATTTGTAAACCTTTCGCTGTCTTTTGGAATTTGAGAATTTTGTGAAATTTATGAATCTTGTGGAATTTCTACGTCAATATAACAATTTTCAGCTCACACATCATCTAATAATTTAATTGCCAAAAGGCAAATTCGGAGAACTTATTATTTTTAAGGGCCCTTGAATTTTCTTTGATTCTGGGATCAAAACACCAACGTTCCACCACAAAGTAACCGGTTTTCAAAATATTGCCAAAAATGATTTCTTCATTCCCGTTACTGTTTGCTTTTGATGGATAATGAGTTCCTATGATTATTCTGGTGGTTCCTCTAACAAGGCATCACGTACTGAGGTTGTTGTCCCCAAATCAACGGGACATCCCATCGCAATAGACGCAACAATGGTGGAATCGGTAACTTTTAAAATGATAACTTAGTTTATTTCTTAGAGACCTTGATCTAATTGAAATTTAGTAACATTTATTGAACAAGCAAAATATGATGTATTTTTGGGGTTTTGTGCCGTGTTTCTCTACCTCATACTTTAGCCAAAGTTTCGGACAACATTACGGTGTCCATCATAAGGGCAGATGTCACGCATCTGCCTTTATGATGGACACATTGATGCTGTCCGAGAAGTTGGTTAAAGAAGAAGGAAGTGGAATATGATATAATACCCCCAAAATAAATCTCTATAATACATTTGGCCGTAAAAATCTCAAATCATACCAAACAAGATATCGTATTTTACTGCTTTTTAACAGTTACATGAACAAAGCTCTGCTTCGGATGTCAGTCCAGAAATACTTAGAAATAAAAATTTTAGCAAATTTCATGATGTTCGAGCTTACTGTACGGATTTTCTGCATCAAACAAATAGATTAATGTAATGAGAAATAAGTCACTACGTTATATTTATTAGAAGTATAGGTATATTTATTATATAAGTTTTGCTAGCTGACGTATACTCGGCGTTGCTAGGGGTTATTCTTAGGAGATAGACATTTACCAAAGCGGACTTTTTTGTAGGCCTATTTAAAATATACAATTTCGTAGTACAGTATTTTTTATGCATCTCCTAAGATTTAGACAGCGTTAACAATGTGGGCGCCCGAAAATATACATTTTTACGACTTGATTACAAAACATCGATTTTTCTCTACTTTTTATAAATATGATATGCATATATTAAATATATAAACCTTTCGGAAGAAATTTTCTAAGTGATAGTGAAAACCCCATCAAAATCCCTGGCCTAGTTTAGAAGAACTAAGCGCACAAGCAGACTTTTTTTATACTACCTATTTAGAGATGTTACTTAATAAAGAATTTCTAAAAAATACATTGTATTTAATTGTAACAAGAAAATCTTTTGGTAGGAGTTTCGTCAGATAGAACAGCAAATGCGTTCAAATTCCGCAAATAGAACTGTTTTAAATTTTAGCACAATTGTTTGCAAAAAATTTCAAAATTTAAAAATATATATATTATTTTCTATCATTTTACCGCTACGTAAAAAAACTTCAACGATTGGACAGTGGGTAAACCTTTAAACTCTTTTACCGTAAATGATTTTCTCGTTGATAATAAAAAATGCATGAAAAATCTTAATGCTTTGGGTATACATTTGTGCCAATTCTGTATTCATATATGCACACAACAATCGGTTTAGCGAGGTGAATATTCGGCCTTGGCAGCGTAATCCTTACGAGACCATATTGGTTCTGAACTCGGCTGACCGGACAATCCAAAGGTCTGCAGTCAAATATCTCTTGGTTCATCGTTCGAGGAAGGTTTATTTTTTATCTGTTTATTTCGAGGAAATAAGTGTGTAAGTAATTATCACGCTGGAATTTTATTTGGCAGCTGAACATCGTTAAACATGCTAATATATTGATGATTATTGTGGTACCCGTACGGGAAGGAGCTTATTAGTTAATCAACATTATCTGAATTTCTTATAAGTAGGTACTCATTAAAATAATTTAAAATTATCGGTAAATAATCACTTGTAAGTTGTAACTAACCTACGTGTAATCTTTTTTTCGTACACTATCTATGTTAAGACGATGCACTACGTCGTGTAATATTTTAAATTGAGCCGTCGAAGGTTTAAATTCCCGCTTAACACCATCCGCCTGTTTTGATTTTGCAAGAAAAAAACATGGCCAAAAAGTGCCTTTTATTTTATTTTGTGGATGTTCAGGCATAAATGTTTATTTTTTTTCGATCATTTTATAAATAACTTAATTTGCCACATTATACAATAAAATCATAACCGAAAATGGGTTTGTAAGTAGGAGATTTTGAACCTTAAAGCAGTTTTCATAGGCCTTATACATTATAATTTTCTGGGCTTATAAAAAGACTTATCTAAAAAATACTCGATTATTTCAAAGGCCAAGATGTATTCTACTCGCAGTATTTAATTAAAGCATCTGAAATATTTATAGGCGACCAAATTTTCAAACCAAAAACACATGATTTTGCATTACTACGTATGGCATCGCCTTAACTTTTTTTTATAGCGTTTTGGTAAAATAAAATAAGTGATTTTCAGTAGGTACCTAATCAATAGAGTGTAATTTTTTGAGTAAGAAAATAATTTAAAGAAATATAATTGTAAACTTTCACTGTCCAGTTAGAAAATACTATTCCATAATGAATGCAATAAAACTACTCAATTATTATCTAACTAACTAACTAACTATCACGCCGTTTCCTCGCAGGGGTAGGCAGAGATAATGGACCGTCAAACAATTCGGTATGTTCACACACTCCTTGCCTCTTTCACATTCATACATCGTCTCATAAATACTCTTCTGTTATTCTGACCCTTCACATGGTCCTACTCTAGTAATTGATTTACTTGGTAGTGCCATGCCTTCCTCGGGCATCCCAGATTGCTTCTACCATTCACATTCTACACGTCCAAACCATCTATGCGCGCTTTTATCAAGTTTACTTATTAAGATTCGCAGCAGTTATAATCAGTTCCAATAAATTATTGTAAGCAATAATTAGTCGCCTGCAATATCAATACAAATAAGAAAAATATTTCCCTAGTAAAAATAAATGCCGCCGACGGGAATTGAACCCGCGCCTTCTGATGTCCGGTCAGACGCTCTGAACCACTAAGCCACGTCGGCTTATTTCCAACCCGCCAAATAATTCAATATGTACTAGTACTTCAATCAACAATTACTGCCTATTGTATATATATATATATATTTTTTTTAATTCAATATCTACTTGCTGATTTCTAGGACCGGTTTTTTCATAGAACTTAAACAGTAAATCAAATCGCAATGTTAATATTAAAGTTCTGTTTAAGTTCCATTCAAGTTTTGTTATTATTTCAGTACTGTGCAACATCTGGCCCATAATGATATAAAAACAAAACTTGAATGGGACTTTCACAGAACTGTTTATTGTTTAACTGAAAATTCTGTAAAGCAACCCGTCCTAAGTTTTAAATCATTTCAATTAAAATATATACGAACAGCCGATGCAGTTATTATAAACATAAGGTTTTAAAAATATTAAAAATCAACTCTTTTTACCGAGTTAAAAACGTTCATGACCGAATCGTTCTTTTTCAGACACCATTTATGATTCTTATACCTACAGGGAGAAAAATGAGTATTGCTGATTTATTAAAGTCGTTTCCTAATAAAATTTTGGTACATTCACAGTACATCGTAATACGTGTTCATGCACCTGCATTTGTTCTGATAGTATACAATGATGAAATTCGAAAAACTAAGAAGTTTTATGAACTCGATTCCGACATCGCCATAATACATTCGTGTTTATTATTTTTATTTATTATTAGTATAACTAACTAGGCTAACTTATTAGGGAAAATGTTTGCGGAAAACTCGACCCTCGATGACGGAGGTGCTGTTCCGCCGTCGGTTCCTCACTGCGGCTTCTATATGAAAAAGCTGAGGATCCGGCATCGGGATGTACTCCACGTTATACGGGGGCTCGATGTTAACAAAGCTAGTGGACCTGATGGAATACCTGCCCTGGTATTGCAGAGGTGTGCTGCGGAAATAGTTCCAGTTTTGACAAAGCTCTTCAAAATGTCCCTGAAGTGTGACACTGTGCCCTCTGGTTGGAAAAAAGCGGTCATTCACCCTATTCCCAAGAAAGGTGACCGCTCCAACCCGGCCAACTACCGCCCCATAGCGATCACATCAGTTCTGTCCAAAGTGATGGAACGTGTGATCAACGACAAACTGCTCACATACCTCGAGAAGAACAAAATTATCAACGACCGTCAATACGGATTCCGGCGGAACCGCTCGTGCGGTGATCTTCTCGCGTATGTGTCGCATGTTTGGGGGCGGTGCCTGGAACGTTACGGTGAGACCCAAACGGTCGCACTAGACATATCCAAGGCCTTTGACCGGGTCTGGCACCGAGGACTTGTCAACAAATTGCCTTCTTACGGACTTCCCGCATCCCTGTGTACGTGGATTGCTGATTTTTTAAGGGATAGGTCGATTCAGGCTGTTGCTGACGGTTTCACCTCATCCTCACACTCTATAAATGCTGGCGTCTCACAGGGATCGGTTCTGTCTCCGACTTTGTTTTTGTTGCACATCAATGACCTTTGGACATGTGCACCGATTCATTGTTACGCGGATGACAGTACAGTTCATGATAGCTTTTTGTTTGACAAGCCCCCAAAGGGCACACAAACTCCAACGGCTCGGAGGGCTTTGAAGCAGAGAATGGACGGTTATCTCGAGAGTATTTCCTCCTGGGGTAAATATAATCTCGTCGAATTTAATGTTTCAAAGACCCAATCCTGTCTGATTACGTCTAAAAGGGATCTAAATGATAACCTAGTCTCCTTCAACGGAAGCAATCTTCCGAACAGGCCTTCCATTGATATGCTTGGTGTAACTATAAGTGACCAGCTCAGGTATGGGGGCTCCATCGAAGCCAGAGTAAAGCTGGCCTCTCAGAAGCTGGGCGTACTGTACAGGGCCCGCAGATACTTTAATAGTACACAACTGCTGACCCTGTACAAATCGCAAGTGCGCCCTACTGTCGAATTTGGCAGCCATCTCTGGTCCGGAGCCCCTAAATACCTGAAAAAAACCCTTGACTCTGTGCAAAAACGGGCGGTCCGTTTGATAGATTCCCCAATCTTAACAAACGGACTGCAATCTTTAGAGCACAGGCGTCAGGTAGGTATGCTGTCCTTGTTCTATCGGTATTACAATGGAAGATGCTCTGAGGAACTAGCGTCATTGATCCCTTCGGCACCGGTGCGTAGTCGGGATACACGCCAAACGCGCGCCCAACAATTGTACACGGTTGACATTTGTCACATGAGAACGGGTCGCTTCTACGATTCGTTCTTAAGTTCAACAGCTCGGCTGTGGAACGAACTGCCAGCCTCTGTGTTTCCTCCCTCCTACAACATGGGACTCTTCAAGACCCATGTTCACTCCTTCCTCTCCACAAAAAGACCCTCCACACAGCATCCCCAAAGATGACATAGGCCCTGAGGGAAATTATTTTCTTCAGGGCCTCCTGTGTGGAGTTAATATAAAAATAAAAAAAGTATTTTATTATAGTGACTATTTAAACATTGTACACACAAAATATGTTAGTGAATATAACTAACTAACTAACTAACCAACATGCCATTTCCCCGCAGGGATAGGCAGAGAGGACGGACCGCCAAACAACTCGGTCTTGGCACACACTCCTTGCCTCATTCACATTCATACATCGTCTCATACATACTCTTCTATTATTCTGACTCTTGACATGGCTCGACTCAAGTATCTGATATATATGTATAGTACATTGTATTCCTTAGTCTCCCTCACTAGGGTGACTTGTGCCGAGGCGGACTAAAGTTGTTCACTTGAATTTTATTTGTTTTCTGTGTTGTTTTTAATGTTTTTTTCAGAGTTTTTTCATTAATCCCTTTCAGTCAGATTATTATCTTGATTTGTGATCATTAAACTTTTCTATTAGCTTTAAATGTGGGGGAAGGATGTTGTGGAGTTTTGTACACAATACATGTAGTTTCTTTTTCTGAATGCGGTTTCACGACTTGAATTTTATTTTATGTCATTGTGATTTGATCTAGTTTGATAAATACGCGGTATTTTAGAGGATTCCGTATTTTGTGTAGTATATTTTTAGCATAACTATATTTGTTGTAATATTATATTTACTGATATTATTAGGAAACCTATAAATTCGTTCGTTAAAGGTCTGAAGTCCCATTTTTAACCGGAATACGAATAATTTTAAGAGATACTTAATAAATAATCCAAAATTTTTATCAGTAAGTTTTCTCGATGTACTCATTGGTTGAAAACCAGAAAATGCTGCTCCAAATTAGATTTTTATATTTGTTTACCATGAATCTGAGATGAACAATTGTTAAATTATTTCTAAATTCAAAAATGTTTATGAAGAAAATTAATTAAAAACAAAACAAATAACACAATTTAAAAAGAATTTATAGACAATATCATGTGTTGTAATTATTTTTCAATTATTAATTACGGATCAAGTATTTATTCGTTTGTTTCCTTGTATTTTAAAATTGTAGTTGTACCTACAATGTTATATTATTTCTTCTCTGGCTTGGAAATCTCAGAGTATACAGTTTTCTTAGAAATAATAGTAAAAAACCTATAAGAGTGCTTCTTTGAATACCAAATGACTATCGATTAAACGTGTTAGCCGGGTTTATCTTCATATTGGCAATGTGCATCTTCGTAAGGGTTATTTATAATACGATACCTTTAATTTATTCATATCTCGCAAGCATGTTGCTATATCATGTGTAATGAACATTTAAAAACGAGGCAAACTGGACGTCAACGCGTAAAAATAGCAACCAACAAGTTTTTTCTGATCTATATAGGTGCCAAATCAATAACTGCAGGCATTTGACAAGTTCTTGATGGTGTAAAAATTAAAAGTGAAATTTTGATTTCTGTAAAGCATGGAGTATTATTTTTTAAGGCCATTACTTTTTAATATTTGTTAATTTTCACCCTGACGAAGAATCTATTGGTATTGAAACTTTTTGATTGTAGTAATTAAACAAAGTTATTTATATCATTTAAATTAAAATAACGTCACTAAGTGTTTTTGCAATTATTGAAGAAGTAATTATTTTATTCATTTATTTAAAAATTAATCATAAAAAGAAAACATAATCGATAAATTTCACTCAGTTTGGGAGGCGGGTTTGGGTATCGCCGCCCCTGGGAACATTTATTTAATTACAACTCTGACATACGTCGCCCAAAGTGGTTCGCTACGTTTGGTTATTTAGCAGGAGTGTCCGTGTCCATCGGGTGAGGTGGGTTCACGATGTGCCTACCCAACAGCTGCGTGGCGTGCCCGATCAGGTGTGGCTGGTTTGAGGAGACCCTTTGACCTCTCCAACTGGTCTCTCTTAACCCATCGCCTTGTGCCGCAGCGGAAGGGATAGATCATACGCCCGTCACTCCTGGACACACTGATCCATAGGATCCTTCCCATTCCTCATAACTTTTTTCCATACCAGAACTTCTCCTCTTTCCTTTCCTTAAAAAGACCCTCCATACAACTTCCCCAAAGATGCCATAGGCTCTGAGGGATATTTTTTTTACTCAGAGCCTCCTTAATGTATAAAAAGGGTAGTCCTGTCTCTAGATGAGCCTTGAGTATTCCTTCGGCACATTAACAGGCCGTTAAATATATAAGTAACTATACAACAATGAAATTAACTGAAAACAGTTACTAAATTAAAACATAACGGTTAAATAACCTTCGAAATTCCTTACTTAATTCTGATACATTTTAATCACCTTGAAAATAGTATTATTTCATTGGAAAGTTTATCACGAACCACTTTTTACTTGTCCACAGCGCAATGTGATTTTTAAACAACGAAATCTTACGTCACAATAAAACCAGCCGTTTACAGAAGTTTATAATTAAATGCTTTAATTTATTTATTGTTTCAAATACAATCAAAAAGGTCAATTGAGTTACTTTGATTACTTTTTAATTAAACCTGTAAATACTCTTTTATGAAAGTTCTAAAAGTAGTTTTTTTAAATTTAAGTACCCAACTTCTTAGATACTTGTTATAGTTAGAAACCTACCGTTATTTGTAATAATGAGCCTTTTGACATTAATTTATTTACATTATAAAGTTTATATTATATGTGGTACAATTGATTTACATAACATGTTTTTTATGTATGTCTATGCTCGACATATCTACAGTTTACAGGCAAATAAAAGATAAGTGCAAGTAAAGCAAAATAAGTTAATGATAAAACATAGTGTAAAGCAGAGGACCTCAAACTTTTTTGTTCCATAGACGGCATAGACCACGTTCTGACTTTTTCTGTTTTGGTAGACCCCAGCCTTCTTAATATTGATTTTGCCATGAACATTTCAGAATGGATTTGTATGTTTGAGGTATTCTCGATTGCTCTGTACTGGATAATATAATATTTCCACCCACAATATTTACAAATCCATGGGGGGGGGGGGGATAGTTGAATTTCGTATAATATTTATCCCACAATATTTAAGTGCGCCAAATTTTTAATGTTTCTTGAACTTTTTCACTACAATATTTAAGATTTCCCGGGAATTTGACCTCCTCGTCAACATTTCAAAACTTCCCTAGATATCACATATATACAGATATATTGATACCCTGAAGGTCAAAATCTACCCCTGGGGGTCAATTTGTGATGTCATAGATTCTGTCATGAATCACCTTACGAGCCCCATATTCGATGTGATCTATCTGATTGAATAAAATTGTAAAGCTGCTCATCTCGACACAGGATTCCCTAGTGAAAAGTTCCCTAGTGGAGGAGAAAAAAATGAATAAATAAATAAATGTTTGATACCTGTCGATAAAACAGAAATTATTCCATATAGAACATTGCTAATGACTTTATAATTAATAAATTCGATAATTTACCATCAATTATTGCTTCTAATATCACTTTCATAACAATACAGCTTTGAATAATAACAATACTGCTTTAATAGGTGACATTGAATTAACTATGTAATTAATTGCCTGCTGGTTATGTAAAGTTCCGCAAATAAGACCGACGACTCGGTTAACTATATTTTGTGTTTAAATAAACAAATAAACTAGTTAATGGGAACAGGTATGTAGATACGTGTCTACGTAGTATAGAATTTAATATATATTATAATATCATCAAATTATGCAGAGCAGGGCCGCCGCGAGTGTTATAAAATAATAAAAAAGTGTACAAAATAATATGTGTTAATCTTGTTTCGTATACATCCATGAATAATAAAACATCTAAAGCAGGCAGTCAAGATATTTAATAGTGTTTAAACCATGAATTACTAATAATTGACCGGTCGGTGGATGAGTTCACACCAAGTTTGGGTCCCACCCAGGCGTAGTGTGTTCAATTCCTCGGCTGGCTAAGTCCTCCATCATAACACAAGCAATATTTTCCACTTACTGTGGTGGTAGATTTTCAAAGATTTTCAGGTTATTGGTAACATGGTAATGTTTGCCTTTTTTTACACGTATATAAATACTGAATTATTAACTACGAATTATTTCATTCAGTCATGAATGCCAGTAAATGAAGTGGAAAACTCAAACAGCCGCCCATTGCTTAGGCCGCCCGTGTGCAGAGCACACATTATTACACATAAAGATGAGGCGCTTAGAAAAGTTTAATAGCAAATAATTATGCGTAGCAAATAAAGATGCTCTCAGATATACTCACCTTTTCAGCGTTGATGTTATCTATTTTATAAATGTTATTAATGTATTATTATGAAATGTGTGTATATTCTTAAAATTTATACAGCCAGCAATATTAGATACAGGAATTTTAATTATACTGAATTATTTAATCTAATACCCCAAAGAACCAGGGACGGCTCGTAGCATTGACGTGCTTGAAAGCTCAGTATAACATATATAACATCAGGATTACACATACAAAATTAAAAGATGGATTAAATAACAAAAAGACAATATCAAATATTAATAAAACACATATTACGTAATACACATTACCATTACAATACACACATCATTATATAAACCGTACCTCATCAACCCTACACCATCAATTGGTAGGTGACAGGAATGTACAATAAAATATTCAATTGCAATGTTGTTGACAGATTTAAAAATGTTAAATTCAGATAAATATGTGATGGAGAAGAATTAATATAGTATGTTATGTGTAAAAAATGGAGAAAAAGAAAACATTGAAGACATATATATGATAGAATAGACGAAGATCAGATAATATCGAAAAATAAAGACAGTACTATCAGCAATACACGAAGAATAACCAGTTCTATTTCCTAAAGTCTTCAATTTCCTTGTATTAAATAATTAAAAATGAAACACAAGACACAGAAAAATAAAAAGTAACAGTTTCAAATGGGAATCGAACCCAGGATAACCCGGGACAATGTCTTTAATATTAATTAACGCGACATTAACATTAATTGAAAAATAATCATTTACACGAAGTATCATAAATTATGACCATGGCATCGAATTCTTGCACTAATGTTGGTTATAACGCAGAAAATAACCATATTTTTATAGAGGTGGAAAACACGCGATAGTAAATATATTTTAATTCAATTCCATAGAAACTATGCGTGATGCTTTAATGTGTTTTGTCTTTAATGATCAAAACTAACCCGCACTCATTAAGAGGAAGCTACAAGCCTAAAATGTGTAAATTCTTGGTATACCTTATATTGTAGGTAATAGACATTAAAATCGCTTGACAAACGGAGCCTAGAAACGGTAGATTTCAAGCACAAAACTGGTTTTTATTTATTTTGTAAATAATTTTATAAGAAAGCAAAAAATAATCAAGTGAAACTGTCACAGATAATCTTAGCTATAAAACTGTATTTTTTAAAGTTGTTTCCTTTAGGCGTTCATACATTTCTATTGAAAAAATATTTTTGTGTAGTTTACATTTATATTTTTTATTGATTAATTTATTTTTGTATTTGTATTCTACTCAAGCGAAACTATAGGCAAACCTTCAATTTATTTAAAGCATATATTTTTTTGGTATTCATAATGTACACCAATTCGTTATAAAGATTTATCAAAATAGTGATTTAGCATTAAGCTTCGCCTTAATACACTTTCCCGTGCAAGAAATAATCATGTTAAATTGCATCTACTTTGTTTTTTTGGGAAACTGGGTCATATCCGTTGATTATGAAACTTAAAATATTAGATAAAACTTTGTATCGTGCGTCCTATATTTTATATACGTAGGTAGATTTGAACTAAATATTGGTAGGTACTAGAACGATATTATTTGGAGACCCCTGGCTCTTTTTAATGTGAATACCGCACAAAAGTCCCAACAGTTTGCAGTCAGTGGGGCTATGGCATTCCTAAGAGAGGGGTAAGATGTGAGGATGAAGGTAGTGGGAAAGGGAAGAATCAAGGGGAGAGGTGGGTTGGGTAGTACCGAGCTTATCAGATCTGATTTCCAAAAACCATTTCAAGTTTTATACCGGGCCATTAGTTGTTGTCAACAACGCATACATATTACTAAGGATTGTGTGTAATGGTGCACACGTCTACACTGCTCACAGCGATGACTTTGTGAAAAGTCACTTAGAAATAGCGTTTTGTATTGCTTACGTCCACTCAATGTTGTTTCACACAATTTTAAAAATTCAAAAAATTTCAAAGATAATTTTCAAGTTCTGTGAACGTCTCATTTGGTTATTATTATTATTATCTAAGTACTATGAAACAACCGGCTTCGTCATGAAATAATAACAAAGTTTCACAGATCTTGAAATTTACCTTTGAAATATGATTAATTTTTCAAGTTCTGTGAAACACCAGTCCTTAGAGTAACCGTTGACTGATTTTCATTTTTTTCTTATTGTGAGAAAGATTTTACAGTTTTTTTTATATCTAAAGGTTTTCAAAAACATATTTTAATATAAATTTTAAACACGTCGTACGCAAGCAATGCATCTGTGTGAGTACTATATTCGCATCAACATTTGCAGCAGCACCTATTTGACTCCGCCCACTATATAAATATATTCAATTTCCCACAAGTAACAATACTATCTCACTTTAGATGAAATTGAGAACATGTTCCATTTAACCTTAACATTTAATTCGAAGTCACGAATTATTGGAAATAAATGTTCAGCGTCCATTTTGGTCCATGTCTAGAAATACTAAATTTTCGTTTACAATAAAGAAACCAAGGTCAATCAATACCTGATGACATAACACGTTACATGGGAACTTAAGTGTTTTTATCAATCATTGATATTTGTATTATGTTTGTATGTGAGTTTATACATAACATTACTCATACATACATACATAACACACGCATGTTTAAGGGGCCACGTTAATGAAATGTTTAATATGTTTGTTCAGTTCATTAAATATGGAATTCAGAAAAAACATGTTTGCGAACTTCACATTTGGTGAAAAAATCAGGGCCGGACATAAAAATACATAATTTTTCATCAATAATAAAAACGCCGGTAATGCTAAAGAAGACAAAAATAATAATTTTCTGAAATATCACCCTAATCGCCATCAATTATAAGTGCCCGCTGAAGATTTTCAATTATTACTGTAATCAAGAATTGAACTTCTGACTGCTGCAACTAACTCATAATTTCGCTAATAAACAAGAAGTTAATGTTGAATTAAAGAATTTGGCATTCTCAGACTATAAAAATATTACCATTCATTATGTCGGCTTCTGGCATTATACTTAGCTCTCTCATTAAAAATTTAGGAGTATTAGATCTATCAAAAAATGTATGTATAAAAATGCAAAAATCAGTCATTTTAAATACATGTAGGATAACGAAAGATTTTTTAAATATTTATGTTGAGGGATCAGTAGGATTTATAGGCCCTGTTAGGAGTTCTACCGAGCCGAACCCTCTGATATGAAAATATCTGGAGTCGGTGAATTATTTTCCCATTTGATCTCTGGTGAGTTGACGTGTTGTTCTTGTATTGTTTTGTATTTATTTTGCTTATATAATGCACTTGCATAATGTTGATTGACTTGATGATCATATGTGGAAAAGTGTGTGGAAGGTTTTAGTTTTTCCTATGGGGAAGATTTAACCAGGACATAAAATCGGAAATTAAGTGTTAATCTTAAGTGACCTACCAGGTATATATGGTACTGAATATTATCTCCATATATAGTTAGTAATAACATAGATCATTGTAGAAATGTATTATATATATTTACAGCGCCCTTGAGGTGATTTTGCGCAAAACGACGCTATCATATTACATACTTAAAAATATTATACTATGTGAGTAGTAACTCTATATTCAAGATTATGAGTGTATATCTGTATCATTATTAATAATGAGACAGAATCTCCATGAATTGTATTTAAAAGGTATTCTCGTCAGGCAAAACTAGTAAAAAAAAGTGGCAAAGTTTCAGTATTGGACAGGGTGAGAACAGAATACGTTCAATTGGAAATCATTTTCCATATTTCTACGGTCCAAATACACCCTTTTTGATGCTATCGTCGTTATACGATATTGTGAAATAATATAAGGATGGCCTGAAGTTTATACTTAGTATTTGTAAAGGCAATAATAAGCATGTGTAAAAAACGAAATTTACCTATTTCCGCGGTCACACGGAGAAAAATGAGTTATGCTGATTTATTAAAAATATCTTAAATTTTTTGGTAAACCTGTTAAAAACGGGACTGCAAGCCGCTTCCTGATAAAGTGTTAGTGAATTAATAATAATATCAGAACACGTGTTCACGCAGCTGCGTTTGTCTTGACAATTTATCATGACGAAAGGACAAAAATGTTGAACACTTGTTCGGACATCGTGACAAAACATTTTTATTTTACAAAGATACTAGAATATAGCATTTTACTTAAATTTATCAGGATACCTATCAATTCATTCGTTAACCACTCTAGTGATTTTCAGCATTTGCAAAACGTCTTGAGTGATAGCACGCCATAATATGCCATTTTTGACTCGCAGAATTCGTGCATTTACAATTTTATAATATTTTTTAATAAACTCAAAATATATAGGATAGTCGGTAAAATATAGGCGAATTCATTGGCCATATAGCACAATAATCCGTTTATATGTCTCCGTATCAAAATTCGGAGGTATGATTTTTTTTAAATGATAGCGAGAAATTTCCCACTCGAACGCCAATCACTCAGCTGATATTCCAGGGGGCCTACTCCGTATCTTTCGGGTTAAAAAACCAGTAAGTTCGGGGTTTAACCTTTCCTTGCCGGTGCTGTCAACTGGTTGAACATCGTCTCTAATTAATAAAATATCTCTCTAAATATACTAAACACAAAGATCAAATTTTAGGTATTCCTCCGCAATACATTTATCTATTGCATTAAGTAATTATGTATTATGTACAAATTGTACAAATTATGTACAAAAACATATAAAATCCAGACTGCTTTCCAGAACCACCAAGGTATTAGTGTACAAAACACTAATTAGACCAGTGCTTACGTATGCAGCCGAAACGTGGGTTCTAACTAAGAAGAATGAGCGAGCACTGGACGTTTTTGAAAGGAAAATTTTGAGGCGCATCTTCGGACCGGTTCTAGAAAATGGATTTTGGCGCAGACGTTATAACAATGAGCTCTATACTCTGTTTAAGGAGCTAAACGTCACAAAATTCATAAAACTGGGAAGACTTCGGTGGCTAGGTCATGTGGAGAGAATGACCGAGCATCAAGAACCAAAGTCCCTGCTGAGCTCAAGACCGATAGGGAGAAGGAGCCTGGGAAGGCCAAGGTTAAGATGGAGCGACAACGTCCTCAAAGATTTGTCTGCCTTGGAGCTTCGAAACTGGAGAGAGCTGGCGCGGGACCGAGATGAGTGGAGGAAGACTCTTGAGGAGGCCAAGACCCACCAGGGGTTGTAGAGCCAAAAGTGATGATGATGATGATGATTAAGTAATTATGTACAATATATAAATATTTACCAAGTGTATAGCATCGGGAGGGTGAGGAATTTTAGGAACACCGTAAGGGAAGGGTCAATGCGGGTTTGTGACGTGGCTAAACCGGCGGCAGGGAAGTTTCGAAAGATACAGAGTAGGCCCCCAGTTAATGACGCAACCACTCGAGTGGCTAATGTCCTACTATCTGTTTTTTTAAGGGGAATACGCATATTTTAAAGAGATTCTTAATAAATTAGCAATATCAGGAAGTTTTCTCTGTGTATCATGAAAATAATTAGACTCCTCGCGCCCTTCGTTATTTTGCGCCCTTGGTTTAACGTCTTACCTGCAGATTTAACCCAGGTTCAACCCAGGTTAAACCCAGATTCAACCCAGGTTCAACCCGAGTTCAACCAAGGTTCAACTCAGGTTCAACTCAGGTTTAACCCAAGTTTAACCATGTGTCAACCGTTGAGTGTTATCCTTATCCCATACAACGCACCTTCACACGGTTCATCTTTACGTTCAACTCAACCAAACGCTCAACCAAATTGAGTCGTCTATAAGACCCATAATAAGGGCAAGGTATTATATTACACTCGGTAGGCTTACAACACGTATTATTGTGTCGCAATACTTAATAATATCCCCTGTAACACACTCAACCATGTACATAAGATCCATCAGGAATAATAATTGGTTCCTAAATACATTAACTAATAAGTAAGACCTTCGACTAATATGCCTTTAACATTGTCTGAACAGCTGTAATAGCCCAAAATGACCATTTTTCTCGTAGAAGGCTAACCGGAGTGGTAAAACGAATGAACATCTGGCGATTAACGTAACAAATCAATGGACAAGATCATGTAATTACTGACTTATTTTTGTACAATTTCAATGTACGGTGCTAGTTTGGCATGTTATATTGAATATTGACCAGTTCCAATGGGGTCATGGTTGATATCATCGTAAACATGGGGGGCTAACTTGTCTATTTACAAAGTTTGGTGTATTATTTAATTGCATTAGATTACTAAAAATAAATGTGTTTGAGTTCAAGGCAAACCGCGGCGTTTAACAAAAATCTTACGAGCATTAGATCTTTGAGCATGGGAAGGCTACGCGTGCAGTATAACAACGCCTACTACATGATGTTTGGCCTACCGAACTGCAGCGCTTCCAACATGCTCACGGAAGGGCGGGTATCGGGTTTTGCAGCCCTCATCAGACGCCGGGAGCTAGTTTAAGCGAGAGAACAAACAACTTAATTTTTTTTTTATTAACCCCACACAGGAAGCCCTGAGTGAAATAATTTCCCCCAGGACCTATTTCATATTTGGGGAGGCTGTGTGGGGGTATATTTTATGGAAAGGAAAGAGAAGAAGTTCTTGGAAGGAAAAATGTATGAGGGGTGGGTAGGATGTATGGATCAGTGTGTCCAGGAGTGACGGACGCATGAATATATCTCTCCCGCTGCGGTGCAAAGCGTGGGTCGAGAGACAGTTGGAGAGGTTAAAGGGTCGACTCAAACCAGCCTCTCCCGACCTGTAATACCATGCAGCTGGTGGGCAGGTGTAACCTGAACATACCTCACCCGATGAACCCAAGCACCCCTGCTAAATCACCAAACGTAGCGAACCACTTGGGGTGACCTTTGGCAGAGGTGTTGGTTATCCAATAAATGATTCTCGGGGATGCGGTACCCAAACCCGTCCCTAAATTAAGAAAAAAATTCTTAATCGTGAAAATATTTTCCTTCGAAAAATATTATTTTTTCCATCCAAACAATTCAACTTTTGTACCTGAAAACTATCTTAAAATGCTGAAAAGTAGAAAAAATGTATTAATCTTTTTTACATGTAGAATCACCTTTCCGAAGTTTGTGTATTTTATCCCCTGGACATCTATATACCAGACTACAAACTGATTGATCTATAATTATGTATCTCGTTTGCATTATCGTTATCTTGATTTCGTGATTTTTTTATAATTTTACTGTTCACGCGTCACAGTGAACGATTTGTAAAAACCCAGCGTAATAAAAAATACATAAATAATTCATGTTCACTCAGAGAAAACTTACTGATGTAAAATGTTGCTAAATTATTAAAAATCTGGTTATTTGTATTCCTATTAAAAACGGCCTTTGACGAATGAATTTATAGATATCCTCACATCTGTCAAACACGAATGTGTTATGAGGAAGGCGGAACACGTGTTCCGCTATTTTCATTCAAGTTCACTATCTCAAAAATTTTGTATAGTTTCGGGAACGCAATACACCTATCATGAATTATGAAGTTTGATTGTGAAAACTAAGCCAACTGCAAACAACCTACAAATTTAATAAGAGCACGCTTTTGTTTCATTGTAAACCAGCAGATTAATTTAAATTTTATTTATCTCAAACCGCATTCTTGACTCTGTTACAATTACGAGTACTTTCACTATCGCAGATCTTTTTTTCTGCCAATATAATATATTATTTAGTCTGACTATGATCGACCTGCATCATACTATGGCCGCAAAGTGAAGGTGTCTAGTATGCCATAATCGCCAGATAAAGTGGTCCAGTAGCATACATAGCCCACATGTATCCGTGTTAGCTATATGCATAATTGTATAACTAGGCAGATATCTGCAGGATTGGGTAATATTGCTGACATTGAAAAGCGTTAAGCGAAGTGCTTTACATAATGAAGACTTGGATTTTATGTAATTTTTATCTGAATGCTTGTGACAGTTGAAAGTTGAATTCACAATACAGGTTATCTGCAGGCCTGGTTTTATGCAGGCGCAATTAGAGTTGTAGATACTTTGACAGACCACAATTCAGAATAGAAATGTTGCTTGAAATCATGTTTGGTGACCAGGTTCGTTCAAACGATTCTCTTTATTTTATTTCATTTTCATGTGTAGTTCAGCTGTATTGCGAAGGAAAATTTATAAGAGTAAGTTAACCTCACAAAAAATACTATTAAAATGTGTGAAAGATAACTATTTTATTTTTCAGATTCTAATCAATGATCTAAAAATATGTAATTTTAATATCTTCATTTTTTTTTTTTCCATTTTTTTTGGCTTTCACCCTTCAAGGGTGATCTTGGCCGTCATTTAAAATTATTGAGAAATGAAAGGTGAATTTAAATATTAATTTTATTTAAATAGGCAAATTTCAAAATTATAATGAAAATTGGAGTCGAGTTCAGACTTAGAAGAGATGAGATGTTGAATGGAGGAGAGGCAATTTTAGATAAGGCTTGATAGAAGAGAGGATATTTGTTTAGAGAGGGACAATATATATATGAATATTCATATTATATAATATATATATATATATATATATATATATATATATATATATATATATATATATATATATATATATATATATATATATATATATATATATATATATATATGTGAATGAAGATATTCATTTATTATTCATAATTATTAATTTTAAAAATATCTAAAACCGTAATTTCCTATATGGTTCCAACTGGCTACGACTTCATTTTAAGGTAGGCAATTATTATGCAATGCGGCTAGTTATAAACACTCGAGCTGGATTGCTGAGCTGAACGACGACTTATGGGAAAGGAACGAAGCAACAGCAAATGGCGCGAAACGCAGCTTGCGGTTGCTTCGTTCCTTTTCCATAGTTTGTGGCTCGGCTCGCTCGTTTTTTTCTCGTTTCGTGACGTCACAAATGCCCTACACACGAATATTATATAGTTTTGACGGCAAATTAAAAATTATATTGAAGTTTTTATCTATCAATGTAACATATCATTGAAGAAGGTGATAATACTAACAAATCTTAACGAAACATGAAATAGAAAAAGACACAAAAAACATAACAACTAGTCTCATATATGAAGCTTATAAATTAGGTCTCAATGGCCGAGTGGCTTAAGACGCTCTCCCTTTAAGACCGAGATTCTGAGTTCGATTCATAGTTGTGACCGTTATCTTTTATTTTCTGTGTCTTGTTCTATTTCATGTTGGGTTTAGATTTGTTAGAATTATCTTCAGCTTCAATGATAAACAAATAAATATTTGTCGTCATGGAAAATTTATTCGTCGACATAAAAATGCCATGCCAGTGTTATAGTTTTATGCAATAGGTACTTTTGGGAGGTATTCATATTAGTCAAAAAAATATTATTAAATGTACGCTAAAAAATTACAAAAAACAAAGTAAGTAGACCAGTTATTTACAATTAACATACGTGTAACTTTCAACTAACTAACAATAGCAAAAACTTGACACGTATCATCTCAGTAGATGTTGCAAAAGTGTATTATTACATACAACTGTTTTCACGCATCGTAGAATAATCCATTTAAACGTATTGCCTCATCTAAACACAATACCTATTTTCCCTAAGTCGGGACTAAATAAACGAGATTTCCATTGTCTCAACTTTGATATGTAGACCCTCCACACTGCATGCAAATATTATCATATCGCTTAACAATGGACAATCCACAAGTGTTTTTTAGAGTTGTTGTGAAATGAGAATACGGCTTACCGTTTACCCCAACACAATAATTTTAATCTTTATTATGGCATTGCGACTTGCAAAGTTTTTTTGGCGGAGAGCAAATTTGCATGTCAACACAACGATACATGCCCCTATAAGAGCTATGAGTAGATTGTTTAGGAATTTATACGTACCCGGAGGATTTTATCCAGCAATCCCAGAGCACATTTGGAGTTATAAAAGTAGATGTCATTAGGCTGTCCACGACATTTTTTTTCAATTTAAAATTTAAAAATGTTTTTCCATCACACCTCACCACTGGATAGGTGGTTTCAGCCTAGCGGGTCACGTGATACGCATTCCGTCTCGTGCCAGAGCACAGTAACAGTCGAAACAGAGCGCGGATCACGCTATCCATCGCAAGGTATAGCAGTGTGATCAGTGGCGACGTGTGATAGATTTTATTTTTATTTAATAAGTTTTCAATAAAAAAAAAATTTTCATCGTACAGTAAAATGACATATTTATTTACTTGTCTCCAGTGGTGTCATCCAGTTTCTGTAAAAACGGGTTTCCAACTAAATATAACATTTCAATGGATACTGTAGTTACAAATTTTTTGTAAACCTAGCAACTAGAGTAGTCCCAGAGAGAGGTCGTACGTGACGTCGTTGTTCTAGTAATTTTGCTGTATTTTTCGTTTTTACACAAGACGCACAAGACGGAAAAAATTATGGCGTACGTTCGACCTCTCTCTGAGACTACTTTAATGCTATCGGTTACACATTTACATTAAAAAAAATCGTTACAAAGGTCATGAAACCTAAGATTTGTATTACAGACCTTCTCAATAAACATAATTATACATACACGGACACACGATACACGGACACGGGACGAGAAATTCTAAGCAAATTAGATTGCCAACAAGAAAAAAAAACAAGCACCCAAAAATCTCTGATGTACCAGGCCGTTCAACTCTATAACAAAATCCCGAAGGAAATAGCTGTGATAGAAAATATTAATAAGTTCAAAAATGAATTAAGAAAATATGTCTATCTCAATTATTAATGTTTCTTTTTTTGTGACTTTATTGAAATATTTAAAGAAAGATTATGTTTGCCAAACAATGTACATGTTTATATGTTTATAAAACTATTAGCACACACGAAGATGTGAGCTAACTTAAGATTAATAAATAAATTCATTGTGTTTACAAGGGAGTAAGTCGGGATACCTACATGCTTCCAGTATCGAACTCAATCTGACCGACTGCTAGTCAAAAGTTCTACCCACCAGGATATCGGCCACCTTAGTAGTAATTAAATAACGGTTTTCCGGAAATCAATGTTTTTTAACAATATCCGGAAACCCTTGGAAACCCGTTGGATGACAGCACTACCTACAGTACCTACCAATTTCCTACCAATTTTAAGCCAAGCCTATTAAAATAGAATGTCTACACGTATAATAGGTCATTTTTTAATAAAATATTTCTAGATAGGACAAGATTTACAAGATCATCAAATTAAAAGATTAGATTAGATATTAAGAATAGGTCCGTTTTAATTAATTCCTTAGTTCTAACGCAGACTTAGATATCTTTTAAAGGTTCGGCATATATTTAATATGGCAAGGTTATATCAGGCCCATGGAACTATGATTCATTTAATATCCATACCTTAGATCGGGCCAGTCATGCTTGAGTGTAATTGCAGATACTCCAAAGCACCTGATATCGCGAGAACAGAGTAGGTACCTATTCTGTTTGATTATTATCTATCTGGTTTTAATTATTTACGCCTGTTAAAAATGCTTACATAGTTCATACAAAATACTACAAGAGACTTGAAATAACAACAATTTTCCAATCCCAAGGCAATGATGACTTTGTACAACTGCATTATAAGGTCTAAAATTGAATACGCCTCTGCTTATGGGCCCTACACCAACAAAAATACATTTAAAAATTAGAACAGATTCAAAAAAAGTTTTTGAGATACATGTGTTTGAGAATGCACGGAGAGTACCCGCGATTTATGCATCACGAAGATTTGCTTTCCGAAACGCGCTACCAAAGTCTCCACTCGAGAAGGAGTGGGGCCCTAGCAGTAACGGCGTACAAAATTCTTAATAATTTAATAGATAGCCTATACCTTCTGGAATGCTATCAGTTGTTCGTACCGAACAACTACAGCAAAGGACAGCACCATGATCTGCTATGTATCCCACGTGGCAGAACGGACGTACTGGCTCGGCATAGCATGACACGAGGTATGGCGCTGTTAAACAACGCCTCCAAGGCTATCGATATTTTTAATAGTAGCCTTGAAGAATTCAAGAGGCATGTCAATGCCAAAAATCACTATTTATAACTTGTTATTTCTATTCTTTTTTCTTTCATTGTTTCGTATCATCTATATGTATTTAATGTTACACGTGTATTGTAAATGGACACACAGTCTGTAATACACAAAAAAAAAAAAAGTTTTCCTCGGGGCCAATAATGCCATCTTTGGTGATTCTGCGTGGAGGATCATTTTGAGCAGAGGAAGGAGTAAACATGGGTCCTGAAGAGACTTTTGCTTGCAGGAGAGAGGGAAAACAGTTCTATAAATCGTTCTACAGCCGAGCTGTTGAAGTCGTAAAAACGACCCGTTCGCGTGTGATAAATGTCAACCGTGTAAATATGATGGACGCGCATTTGGCGTGTTTACCGACTATGCACCGGTTCTGAAGGTATCAATGACGCAAGTTCTTCGGAGCATTTTCAATTGTATTACCGGTAGAACAATTACAGCATTCCTACCTGACGCCTTAGATTGCAATCTGTTTGTCAAGATACGGGAATCTATCAAACAGACAGTAAACAGTATATACATTGTAAATAAGATAATGACAATAATAATACTTAAGTTCCATAATCTCAATTTTGTTCCGAGGCTAATGAAATATTGCACACTTAACCTTAAAAACACGAGGAAGGTCACTGTCTACATCAGATTTCTAAAAATCTGTGTATCGCGCGAGCAACGCCGGGGACTTTAGATGGTGATTTTATGATATTTTCACCTCAAGGGTGGAATATGCTCTCATTATTGAATGGTAAGATAATAATTTAGTTGAATAGTTACTTGATATCACTTCAGCAATACTGTTCTATCAGTGACTAAACGGTAATGAAAATTTGTGAAATTCAACTATTCGTATATTGCAAAAAAATTCACAGAACACGAGACAGTGATGTTTCCTTTATAGGTTAAAAAAATGACAATGGCACTGATGATGTATTGAAACTATTGAGGTTTGGTCCTCATGTCTTTTCAAGCATCAGAAGATTACAATCAATGAACAATGTAAAAGACACAAAGGCAGGCATATTTAGAACAGAATATTACGGTTAGCAATTAAAATATTTTAAAATTTAAATACGATATGAGTCCTGACCCACGTGTTATCAATTTACATCCTAGCATTGAAAAACCGGACCGGTCATAAATAAATAAGTTTTGAAACGAAATTAAGTTTTTCAATCATATATTATTATAATGCGTTCGTATTTAGTGCGTCATAAAATAAGTATTGCGCAAAATGCGATTTTAATATCATTAAAAAAATCTTTTAAAACATCGTCATAAAATCGTCATAAAAATACTATAATATGCAATTTGTTTTATTGCATATTATTGCCGTCGTTATTGGTCGATGATTGTTGTAATATTCCTATTGATTGTTATCTATTTCAAATCTTATGGTTTATTTCCAATTCGCAATAAAGACATGGAACGTAGACTATTAATTGCGGGTGGGAAACCATAATACAATGTGACCAAACGGAATATTCCAGTGAGGTCACATTCTTTTCGACATTTGTAAAAAAATATAAGCTGTAAATGCGAGCAGGTACCTAACCACATTAGCCAGTTCATTAAAAAAACAAATCATAGAAAATATTTGTCCTCTTTTGATATCCATAGCCGCCACATTTTGTTATGGTTATTTTTAATTTTAAAAAAAATATCGTGAAAAAATGTATAAATTAATAAATTTCGGAAAAATTATATTCTTATGAATATGTAGCTAAAATTTAAGGATGGTACTTATTTTATTTTAGTTATTTGTACATTTTTTTAAATAACTAGATGTACCCCGCCACGCGTTGCTGTGGCTCGGTATGTCTGTGCAGATAGTGAAACAATTTTCTGTGTTACTTTTACGTCCAACAGATGGCGCTGTTTTTAAAAATAACATATTTTTACCTGTCACAGATGACATCTATAGTTTTGGACCCGTTAGGTGGCGCTGTTGTCGATTAAAAAAAAATATCTAAAAATATATACATCCATCCATTTTAACTTCCCTATATAGAAAGCGGTCTGTGGCAGGACAACGTTTTATATTATAAAATGAATTACAAATGGTTGAGTTAAATTCTAACTGGTGTCTAATTTTAATATATAAAAAATCAGCCTTCTTATGTTTGTGCTCGTAAAACTCGAAAAGTAGTCCAACGATATCGCTGAAAATTTTAAAGCTTGTTATTTTTAGTGTCAGAAGTGTTTAGAGATGTTTAAATGGAAGAAGAAGTCGAGGATGCCCGAGGAATACTTAACGCAATATCTCTGCATGGTAATGTGATACGGAGTCGAATTATAGTGGATGTAAGGTAGTTTTTTAACAGTAACATATACAGTAGTGAATGGTGTAAGAAGACGGAGGCGCCCCAAAAAGACAATATCAATAGCGAAGCATTGCGGGGGATCCACTAGAATGTAGGTATATAAAAAAACATACGCGTATTCGAATGTCAACATTTCAAATCAATCGGTGAAAAACTTTTGGAGACTTAAGATTTTGAAAAAACTAAAATATTCATTGTTATTTATATAGAGAGAAAAGTACATACTATAAATTTTATCTTGATGATTGTGGTTCTTTTTGAGTTTTAAATTTGTGCATTGTTGTAGTTTTTATGGTTTTCGGCAGCGCTTTTTAATATTTCATCTCTTTCTAGAATAAACTATTTTGCGTATTAGCTTTTTCCTTTTTTGGTAGTCTGACTTCATTTCCCGTCCTTTAGTTATGTCTGTGAATGTCTTTGGTGTTGTTTTGTTTGTTATATATATCTAAAAAGCTCATAAAATTGGAACATAAACCACAAACTAATAAATGTATATGGTAGGTTACTTACTAGAGTTAGGCTAGGCAAGTTTAGGTTGGGTACACGGAATTGGGTTAGTCGTGAGAAATGTGCTCAGTTGAAATAACTTACCTATCACGACCACGGCGCTATTATTATGGTAATGAAATATTTAACCATCTAGCCACGAGATAATTCTATGGATAAAGTGCATGACACGATTACCTATTTAATTACGATATTTCTATCGACATAATGGTGACAAGGAGCGGAAACACCGATTATCCTGATCATTAGATTTGAATTTCAATGAAGTCATTGATGTTATCTGATTTCCATAAAAAAACAGTATTAAAGAAACAATAAACTCTTCTAATTCACGCAACAGATGAGATCAACTACGAATTAATTAGAGATTTGTTTGTTTCCTCTGGATAGGTCATCATAAGTGGTTCACCACGTATGATAATGAGCAGTAGTGGTGTGTAGGTTCAGCCGGAATGAGTTCTTGAACTCGAGTCCTTTGCGGGAAGCGGATTCCACTCCTACTCGTAGAGAACTCGGACCAGAATGCCTCTTCGTATGCACCCAACGTTCGGCTGCGTGGCTTTCCGGCACCCGCGTCTCCCCGCATTCGCTTCATTCTCGGAGATTGGTGACTCACCAATCACTAAGAACATGGTCCGGATCCGCACCAAAACCCGTACTGGTCAGAATTCGGGGCTGGAACCGTGCGTCCTACAGTTCGCACCCAAGAACTCGGAACCCGGACCCACTCCTAGAACTCGAATACTTTTAAAAGTAAGCACTCCTCGGAGGTCTCCGGAAAAATGCAGAACCTACTCATCGCTACTAAGCAGATTTTTCTGGGTACATGAGGTGAGGTTTGTCTAGGTCAAGCAACTGCGTGGAAGGACGGATCGGGAGAGGCCGGTTATTGAAGACCCATTGCTTTATATGCGGTGGGAGGGATGTATTCATACGTACGTAATTCCTTGTTACACTTACATCCACCCCTCATAAAGTTTCTCTTCCGAGAACTTTCTTTCTTCCTTTCCTGAAAAATACCTTCCACACGGCACTCTAACGATGACATAGGCCTCGAGGAAAACCATTTAAAAAAAAGTTTTAATTTAAAATATACAACTGCGTAACGTACACTATATCGTAGTTATGTAAATACTTGCCAAATTTAATAATAACATTATTCAATTTGATTTATTATTAAAATCAGTAGATGTAAAATATTATTGTCAACTATTATTTCCGGTCAATATGGTTGAAGGAGATACGGAAGCTAGTTTATATTATAAATACAATGCAGTCTTTCAAACACTTATGAATGTTAGTCACGAATTTGTACTGTATCAAGGCGACGTTTTATAGAAATATTCTTATTATTCAAACCATCGTGTCACGAGCTTATAATAATGTGCTGGGAGAAAAAAATCTTAGGAGAAGCGGGTATACATATTTAGTTTGTAAGTAGCAGGGCAAAGCCTTTTTTAACATTTTGTAAATACTTAAAAAACGTTAGCTCTGGTATTTTACAAAAAGTTTATCAGGAAACCTATCAATTCATTCATTAACGGCCTGCAATCCCGTTTTTAACCGGTTAACGATTAATTTGAAGATATTTTTTAATAAATTAGCAATATTTTTTCTCAGTCAGTTTTCTCCGTGTAGGTACGTGAAAATGGATAAATGTTCAAGGTTAATTTCAGTGTGAATGATCTGACCCATATTTCGCCTTTGTTAGAAGTCATCTTGAGTACGATTCTCCCGCCTGGAACCCACATTGTAATATTCATGTACAAGGTATTTAACTAATCTATCTTTCTATATTATGTATCTTACATATAAATAAGAATGTAAATGTTCGTTTGTTCAAAATCTTAAATCTCCGAAAGTTCTTCGCCGATTGCTTTGAAATTTTGACGCAAGTTGAATACGCTTGTCTTTTTTTATATACCTTTAATGCATATGAGTAGATGTCACCTATGAAAGGTAAAAACGTATTTTTTTTAAATAGCGTAGACGTAAAAGCAACACACGCTATAGTTTCTCTATCTGCCCAGACGGACTGAGCATCAGACATGGCGGGGAACAACTAGAACAAAATAAATTCTGACGTTTTCTACGAACTTTAACACTCTATTAGATTATATGAACATGCTTTAATTGTCGGATAAAAGAATTTTACTATTTAAAATTCTCAATGATACATTTGATGGTCCAGAATTATTGGCATCGATAATTTGGTTGGCTATTGGATTTACACTACGTCGGGAATTATTTCAGTGCAGTAATTCTACAAATTTCTTATTTCGAAAAGAAATGATTTTTTCATAAAAAATTTACTGCACAAAGTAGCTACTGTCATTAAATAGACACATATAAATAGATAGGCATGAGTAATTTCTTCTTGAGTTTCCATGGAAACTCAACATCAGTACAACTTACTAACACCAATGTTTTCGTTATGGAACTAAACTACACTAATTATATTATTAACGGATCTAAACAGTGCATCGACAGATCGGAGCTATTTCTTAATACATGTACCGGGAAACTGTTTCAAAACAAAAAGCCATTGTGAAAACATTTAGCCATTGTGCTGCAAAGAAACGTTCAGCTTTAGGTCATGGGTGTATGGCTTGTTCCTATCCAAATGCTGTTCCGGTTTTTCCACAGCGAGGTAAAGATCGAATTATCTGAATTAATTACATTTGTCATTCGAATATAATTGAGGATATGAATAAAACATGGCTGATATAATTTACAGAGACATTTTCTAAATATCACTTAAAGGACGCTTTGAAAATATCTTTAAATTAGCTGAAGTCTTGAAGTTTACGAATAGTCAGGCTTTTCCAGGCTTTCCAAGGCGATTTCCAGGCTTTACGAAAAGTTTTTTTAAAATCAGATGTAGACAGTGATCTTCCTCTTGTTTGAAGGTAAAGTGTGCAAAATTACATCAACTTTGGAATAAAACGGAAGATTTATATTTAAAAAAAATCCACGCAGATCGCCACGGATACTCTTCTTTATATAAATAGACTAGCTGAAGTCCCCGGTGGTGCCCGGGATTTACACGAAGTTTTCTATATCAGATGTAGAGAGTAACTTCCACTTATTTTAAATGTTAAGTGCGCAAAATGTCATCAAGAAGTATCATCACTCTTCTTTGAGGGGTGGGAAAATGGTTTATGTGCCTTGGGGGGTTTTTAAAAATCTCATGTATGTAGACAGTCATCTATCTCTTATTTTTAAGGTTAAGTGTGCAAAATTTCATCAATCGCGGAATAAAACTGGAGATTGTAATAAAAACCATACCCACACCGCTCGCCCGCCCGCTACAGACACTCTTCTTCTATCTGAAGATCCCGGCGTTACACGGGTTATACGCAGAGTTTTTCGAAATCAAATTTAGACAGTGACCTTCCTCTCATTTGAAGGTCAAGTATGCAAAACTGTAATTTATATAAAAATCTAAATGCCCCCCACCAACACACTTCTGTATATAAATAAATTATTAGTACCTGGCTATTAATAAAGTTTGCTAATCATATTGATTTAATAAAAAAAAGTGGTAAAGTGGTTTTTGCTCTCTGAGACGCGCAGAAAAAGTTTTCTATGTAGGAGGAATGAGATCCATACATTAACAGCTTTTTAAATAATTAACTCTTTTATTGACAACCCTTGCCTCGTATAATGCCATAAATTTTTCAACTACCGCCAGGGTCGACATGGAAAAAGGGACGTTCTGGCCCAGCACAGCATGACAAGAGGTATGGTGCTACTAAATGAATCTTTAGATCTCTTGACATTTTCAACATTGACCTTGAAGGTTTCAAGAGTCATTTTAGACAAGGACTATAAAACATATTATTGTAAGATTTTAAACGTATTTATTTAAAGTTATGTAAATTATAGAATTAAGATCCCTGAGGCGTATCCTCATTTTATTTCCCACTCGTCCGTAGATAATCATTCCTTTTATGGGCATGATTTTCGCGTTAGCGCTTATGCCTCTTCCGTCGATCACCATATAAGTTGATAATTCTATTGCACGTAACCAAGGCATGTTTTACACTATATTGATCTATTGACAATGCCACGTGATCGATGTGATGGTGTATCCTCTATGTTTTGTAGTGGTAGGGATGCTTTATTAATATAGAATATAGGCATCTCATAACAGGTTCTACCAGCGTAAGGACACGACACATCGTTCTATCCTCTAGTTCTACCAGCAAAAGAACACGTCACATTGTTCAACGGGTTTGTTTCCATACACCTACTTAATCGCTAGTGATACTTAATGTTTGCACTTCGTTGAAACTGCTCAATCCGAGCAACAAATGAATCGAATTCAAAAGTTACATAAATTGTAACAAAATAATGTACCAAATAAAAAAATAAAAAAAAATAAAAAATACTAAACCTCTTGCCGAAAAAGTCCGACAATATTTCTTTACTCCGAAAATGAGACTTGAAACCTATCATAAAAATAAATAGAAATAATCAGATTTGTCATCGATGTTTTAATGCACTATATTGTTGAGATAAATGTTAGGCAACGGTCGGTGAAAGGCGCTCAGAATTAAGAAACTGCTCCGGTTTCGCGTTTGATGATCTTGGAACACAAAACTGAGCCATTGTTGCTGTTTCGCAATCGCCCCTTTATGGGACAAATCATTTGGATATCGCAATAAAATATGTTACAGAATTATCCAAGGTCTGATGAGATGTTTATGTTGTTAGTAGGTACCTAAAATCACATCACGTGAAAATGGTTATTAGTAAAATCGCGTTAATGTTTTTGTGTTTCAAAAGATATTTAAATTTGAAACAAAATAAAAATTGTTTTTAATGGTGTATTTTATATTTCTATTGAGATTGGCGAAGTGGAAATAGGATAAAAGAAATTCAGAATCAAAACGTTGCTCAAAATACGAGTATCTCAGATCTGCATGGCCAGGTAAAGTATAAAGTATGAAGTATAAAGTATAAAGTATAAAGTATAAAGTATAAAGTATAAAGTATAAAGTATAAAGTATAAAGTATAAAGTATAAAGTATAAAGTATAAAGTATAAAGTATAAAGTAGAAAGTAGAAAGTATAAAGTATAAAGTAGAAAGTATAAAGTAGCAGCCTTTTACACGTAGCTTTTTTCGTGCCGATCCCCATGTGGATACTTTATTGGTACCTACATAAAATCGTTGTTTCACACGTTCATTTTTATACAAATAAATACTTTCCATTGGAGAAGAAATAATATTTTGAGTATACTAAATCGTTAAACATTGTACATATCGATAAATTACATGAAAGCATCTGTCATTTGCCTTTTCCGTTGCCGTTAACGAATTATCAAAAATGCACGCGAATTTCACAATACCGGATTTAATAAAATCACAATCAGTAATAAACAAAATATGTCAGTCTTTTTATTATTATTTTAAATATAACCAAATAAACCTGCAACCTTTCCACATATTTATTGTTCCGTAAAATGATCGCGGACTACAGATGTCAAATAATGTCCGCCATCTTAACCTGTACGAAAATCGGTACCAGAATAGAACACGTATTTCTTTTCATTACGAATCCATCTTAGGAAAACAGGACCGATATGCAAATTGGAGAAAAATCATCTTATAAAATATCCATTTTAAAATACCACAAATCTATGTCTATATATGACAATATTTAGTGAGATTGATGACCTGGCTAAGAGTTATGATAT
Source organism: Hesperophylax magnus (assembly GCA_026573805.1). NCBI lineage: Eukaryota > Metazoa > Arthropoda > Insecta > Trichoptera > Limnephilidae > Hesperophylax > Hesperophylax magnus. Next base: position 4,664,680 of record JAIUSX010000016.1, read on the forward strand.
TGATATAAAGGTGAGGTAACGTCGTACATGTCAATCTACTTCAAGGCCACAATGCTTGACACTCTTGCAAATCGTGGTGCGACTTCATGCAGAAAAGACCAATAGATTTCAATATGAATTTCAATATCAGATACACATTCTTAGGTCGGAAGTGCTTGCTAACATCTAGTGAAATCGTGAGCAGATTTTTCCTGTCAGAATTTAAAGATGAGTGCAACTATTTTCAGATCACATCTTCATTTTCATCACGAGTTACGAGGCTAGGAAACAAGATGTCAAAAATATGACGAGACTCAAAATTGTTATTATATAATATTTTACAGTAATTATTATTATTATCTTGACGACGATGATAAGCTGTGATGTCATCCAATTTGTGAAATTCGTATACGTCCACGTGTGTATGCGTGATTGCCATCACGGCCTCTTTGGTCGAAGAGTAAGGCTCTCGAATAGCAATTCGCGGGTTCAAATCCCGGAGTACGCCAGTAATTTTTATTTGATTAATGTGTGTTATTTCACAGTTCATTAATTAAAAATAATAAATAGTATACTTGTGGCACGTTCCAGAGTTGAAGCTACTAAGTATCGCACTAGTGTGTGAGACTACTATTCAGAATTTAAACGTTGCTTGAAATGCCAGATACTCCCCCCTACCTTCCTATTCCCAATCTCCTTCTCATCCCCCTACCTTCAGCCTATCAACACACCCATTTGAGGATGCCATAGTCTCACTGGCTCCAGACGGTTGGGAGCAGTTGGGACTGTTGTGAGGTATTAACATAAAATCAAATCAGTACTCATAAAATGACTATAGTGTAATGAAACTCGGGCAAAGTCGGGTAGAAACAACTAGTTTTATCATAATACGGGTGTATTCTTCTCAATATAGATTTACACCAATTATACGTTAAAACACTACTAAACTACATTTTTGACAAAAAAAAATAAATTTCAACATACACAAAATAACACTAACAGACCAGTTAGACAAGCGTAAAAAGAAAACATAAAAACTCCGACAGTAAATTCAAGCTTTGGACAAAGACACTACCAATACCATGCTATAAAAGCTTTCAACAGTGTAAAACTTGAAATTAAAATTGAGGAAAATAAAAATAAATTCACACACAAAATTACAAAATGGATTAAAGAACAAAAAAGACAATATTACCAAAATTTCATAGCATAAAATAAAAATAAAACCTACACGTAACACACAAAACCAATATAAACACACATCACTCACAAACACACAAGATTATTTTCAATGTATTATTTTTTAATTTTAAATTTATTATTATGTGTTATGTATTTTTAATTTTAAATGTATTATTTTCTCTTTAAATGTATTATGTAGATTATATTTTCATAATATAAAATGAAGGCCTCAGCACGGGCAAGCCACCCAGTGAGGCCTACATTACTGGAAAACTTAAAATGTAAAAAATATTGTACCAAATAAATAAATAAATGCTTCGTATTGCTAGTATATTTCTTGGGCACCTCCGACTTCTTCCACCATTCACTAATATGTACGACAATGTTACTGTTAAAAAACTACATTACATCATTTCTAATTAGACTCTGTATCTCTTTCCGGTGAAGAGATATTGCCTTAAGGATTCCTCGGGCATCTCCGACACTACTTACTCTACCAATTAAACATCTCTAAACATTACTGCCACTAATAACAACAAATGACTACTTTTAGAGTTTTGCGAGCACAAACATATGCAAGCTGAATTTTTGTATATTAAGATTAGAAACCAGTTGGAATTTAACTCAATAATTTGGAATGCATTTTATATTTTATGTACTAGATATACGCCAATTATACGTTAAAACACTACTAAACTACATTTTTGACAAAAAAAATAAATTTCAACATACACAAAATAACACTAACAGACCAGTTAGACAAGCGTACAAAGAAAACATAAAAACTCTGACTTTCAACAGTTTAAAACTTGATATTAAAATTGAGGAAAATAAAAATAAATTCACACACAATATTACAAAATGGATTAAAGAACAAAAAAGACAATATTACCAAAATTTCATAGCATAAAATAAAAATAAAACCTACACGTAACACACAAAACCAATATAAACACACATCACTCACAAACACACAAGATTATTTTCAATGTACTATTTTTTTTTTTAAATTTAAATATATTATTATGTATTTTTAATTTTAAATGTATAATTTTTCTCATTAAATGTATTATGTAGTTTTTTTTATATTATAAAATGAAGGCCTCAGCACGGGCAAGCCTCCCAGTGAGGCCTACATTACTGAAAACCTTGAATTGTAAAAAATATTGTACCTGATAAAATAAAATAAAATAAATAAATAATATAGTCGTTAACGCGGATTTTCGTTGAAAACATTAAAACAAATTATCTCGACAACAGCGCCACCTATCTGATCCAAAACTATCCTTAATTTCAAGCTGGAACCAACCATACACATTCACAAAATTTAATTGAAATCGGTTTGGCGGTTTCAGAGATTAGCGTTGTACGAACACAGTGACATGTGATTTTTATATATTAATATAGGAAATAATACTTTTTTATCATAGGAATTAAGGTACAACATACATACATACTGTTGGCAGTTATTAGTTTTAAACTATTCTAGTACTGTTTAAAGTTTTTGTTTTTGTTTTTATTTTCTGTTCTTGTTTATGTATTTTATTACAGATGACACACATATACTTCACTTTGACTTTGGTTCAAGATTTTGCTTATGACAGCCTGCGATAAGCGAGCCCTAAGGGTCTGAGACAGAGATGTGAAATCGTCGGATCACGACAATAGAAAGAATTGTAATTTTTTTTGCTGGATTTTATTTAGGTATTGGAGCCAGGAAGGAGTCTGAAAGGGTTGAGAGGATGCACTAGGTGGCATGAATGGCTGGGAGGTGACTGGAGAGACTAAGGTAGACTAGGATGAGGTGATTTTGCACAGCGGTGCTGCCAAGGACTGTTATCTATGTGAGGATGTTGTGTCGGCGCTCTTTATTGGCAGCAGACACATGTCAGCGCTATATTAGCGGCGGACACGTACCTGGACGGATGACGAGCCTCGTGCTGGCACAGTTGGTGGACGGGGTAGTCTCTCTCGCTGCAGCAGCTGGTACAGTTCCTTCGCTACCTAGGATTCTTGCAGCAGAGTCTCCATCTTCTGTCTTCGTCGAGCGTCACAGCGGTGCTGCCAAGGTTTGTTGTCTATGTGAGGATGTTGTGTCAGCGCTCTTTATTGGCAGCAGACACATGTCAGCGCTATATTGTCGGCAGACACATGCCTGAACGGATGACGAACCTCGTGCTGGCACAGTTGGTCTAAATAACAAATGTAGATCCTAGGAAATAAATTATACAGCGCCCTTGAGGTGATTTTTCACAAAAACGGCGCTCTAAAAATTATCCAATTATTATTGTTATAGGTTGTTAGAGTTACAAAAGATAGACCTTATGAAATTTAATATTATTTTTAAAAATTATTAAGAAATCAAAACATTGCTCAAAATATCTCAGCTCTGATCTGCATGGCCAGGTAAAATATAAAGTAAAATATAAATTATAAAGTATGAAGTATAAAGCATAAAGTATGTAGTATAAAGTATACAGTATAAAGAATAAACTAAAATAAATATAAAGTATTGCTTTAGAGAGACACGCCCTGTTTCGAAAGCGTAATATAGTTACATTCAATACCAATGGCTAATACAAAGGAAATTCAGAACGAAAGCAAATCGCGACTAGGCTTTACTGCAACACAAAGATCTGTTCTAAGTATCTTTTTATTTTATGTCTGTAAATCGTGCAGGTAAGTATGATTATTGCTAGGTTATAATAATAACAAAGCACAATGATTCAAAAGAACTCTTTTATTCGCGGACTATGGAATCTTATTGAAACGGAGAAAAAAGATTTTGACATTATGTCAATGTCATTTTATTGTTAATTTAACATGCTTTGAGTATTTGATTTTGTAAACAGTTTTGTGATTTTCAAGAAAAGAAAATTGAGTAAAGTATTCAAAGATAATTTTTTTTTGTTGTATCGTTTTTTTATGTTAGAATTTTTAACCAGTGTGTGTTTATATGATTTAAGATTTTCACGGCCAAAAGTATTTTTGTTATTTGTTTTTGGGGTGTTATGCCGTGTTGCGCTAACTCCATCTTTAGCCAACGTTTCGGACAATGTTACAGTGTCCATCATCAGTGCAGATGTGTGTGTTTTTAACAAGCCTGTGTTGAGGTTAATAATTTTACAAAGTAATAAAATAAAAAATAGTACAAAGATTATATATTGAGAGAACAATATTGTTACATTGAGGTTTCTACGAATTGGGTATCTATATGGTACCTATTAATCTAATTCCAGCCAATTCATTACAGTATAATGTCCTAAACATTTTATTTTATTTTATTTGGGAAACAAACAGTTATACAAATATATTTTAATACAAATCATTTTTACCAAGTTGCATAAACCAGTAAGGTTTCCAAAGATTCATTTTATATATAGGTAGAAAAACATATGAATATAAATAATACAATACAATATAAATACTAACTAGTAGAAAAGGAAAATCTCCAAAAAAATAAAAATAAAAAGACTACAGATTCAACCCATACAAAAACAATACACACACTTAACACTACTAAGTTTCCCGCAACGATCGAACGCTACTCTCTTAGGAATGCTATGAATACTGCGAGGCTCGTATTGAACACATCGATATTTGTGCATAATCTATTAAAGGTGCTACAGCTTCTTCTTATAAATACATTTTCAAGATAATTAGTATTGCTCTTAGGAATACATGTAGGCAATATTCCAGGCATTTTGTTTGAGTATCGAGGAAGTAGAACTCCCATCACTGCTACCACTACAAAATCTGCTCTTTAAGACCTACGCTGGGTGGAATCTTAAGACGGGCTGTTTCACAGAATTTGAACAATTTATCAAATTTCAACATTCATTTGAGTGTTCTGTGAATGTCCTATTCAAGTTCTGTTATTATATCATTTTAGGCCAGTTACTTGACAAAAATGAAACAATAAATAAACTTGAAAATTCAGAATCCAAATGTTGCTTGAAAAGGCTTCAGTCGTGTTTTATGATCAGTTCTGAATAACCATTTACTTCCCTTGGCTGCCCTTTATCTTCCTCTTCTTATTCCCTTCCCCACTTCCTTTAGCATTACAACATACCCCAATTTGGAACGTTACAGTACCACAGGAGCAGTTGGGACTGTGCGGAATTCACATAAAATAAGAAATCCACACAATGGAGTACGTAGAAATAGATTTTTATGTTCAAATGTTTAATGAACTGACATTTTCGTAAGTTTTGAGTAATAACTGTAGTCCTCGCCACGACCTGTTCAAGATACCACATGGCAGAGCAGATATTCTAGCTCAGATAAGCATAACAAGAGGAAAGGTTCATGGAATGAAATTTCTAAAACTATAGATTTCCTAATTTGTCCTACAGTAAATTAAATGAAATAAAAAATAACGTGATCTTGTAGTAATTTTATACTTTACGACGTCATTGTACAATCTAACGCCTTATTTAAGAGTATTTATTTCAATAATTTGAAATTTCATATTATGCTTGTATTTAAATGTGACACGCAATTAAATTCTAGGCTCTGTATAATGGCTTTTCGCAAGAGTTTGAATAGGTTTCCTTGAACGTTCAAACGATTCAGGACTTTGACCATATGAAAGGAGTTGCAAAATTATCGTTGTCAATAATGTCATCTTAGATTGTAGATATCTACCAATGAGTGGTGTAGAAGCAATACAAAGAGAGTCGGCATTAATCACAGTCATACACTCTATTGAGACTATGTTACTATGCTGGACTTGGAACGACAGCGTCTATAACACATATAAGTACATGATCGTTCGAGTTCCAACATCATCGGTTTATGACCTTGGTTGGAAAAGAAAAACAAGTCGCACACAGATTGTATGCATGCCATATTATATATGTATATAGAATCCTGTAAAGATGACAATCTAAAAACTGTTAATGATATAATCACATAATATATAAATGACGTAAGTATATTTCATGTTTGTATCAATTATAGAACTATGCGTACTAGCACGGTCAACTCCGGGCAAATTGCTATAAAAATACTCACAACATAAACATTAAGTTTTACAAAAACTTTTAAAAGGTTCCTAACCAAAGCAAACAAAATCATATTCCAAAAAGGTCGGATGCAAATAATAATATGACTTGATTCAAAAACTGGATTCAAGAAATTCGCACAATTTTTTATGTGAAATTCCAATATCAATACAATAATTCAATTAAAAAAACAATGTAATAATTTCCATAGTAGCTAGATATTGAATGTTCAAATTTAAAAAATTTTTTGAAAAAATAGTAAATTGAATCCATGCAAAAAATCGATAGTTTTTTAGATATCATAATATTTCTGTTATTGTGAAGCCGTATCTACCAGTAATGTTGTGCCAAAAATAAATTAAACGGCTATTCGTCAAAGTAAACCAGAAAAAAAAACAGTTAAAGGCACTTAAAACACATTACACTTCATATTGATATTATTTGAAAACGACATTATTCGTTGAGGGAATTTTCATAATATTTTTTTCGCAAGAACAGCTCGTCACTCACTCGTGCAAAACCAAACAGCATTTCGAGCTCTGTAATATTTGTAAACAGCGAAATATTGTTTAAGAAACTTAATTTATTGTTTGACTGATTGCAAACAGCGCATTATCATCATTTTGACATAATTAATACAGCTCCATGAAACAGTGAAGTAGAATTCAATGAATTGACATTAATTTGCTAGATTGGTTTGATTTACTCGATTATTTCGAGATAAGATATCGATAATTTTGAAATTGACACCACGATTAATTTATATTTAATCTGTCGATTATTTATTATAACCATTTCGATTATTTAGAACCGAATATCTGGATTGTGCCATAACTAATACATAAAATAATAAATATTTTTTTACTTAACTTCACACAGATTGCCATGAGAATAAAATTTCCCTGAAGGCCAATTTCATCTTTGGGAATGCTGTGCGGTAGTTATTTTTATGGAAAGGAAGTAGAAGAAGTTCCGGGAAGGAAAAAGCTATAAGGGATGAGTAGGAATTTAGGGAAGAGTGTCCAGACGTGACAGAAGTTTGAATATATCCCTCCCACTGCGGCACAAGGCTATTGGCAGAAAGTCCAGTTGGAGATTTCAAAGGATTGTGGGCAGGCACAACCTGAACACACCTCACTCGATGAACCCACGCACCCCTGCTAAATCACGAAAAGTAGCGAACCATCTGGGGTGACCTATGGTTGGTTATTCAATAAATGGTTCCTGGTGCTGAAGTATCCAAACCCGCCTTCCGATTGAAATAATGAAAAGAGTAATTTAGAAAATATTTAATTCGAAATAATCGAAACCTTGATTGAAAATTCTTAAAAAATAATCGGAATTGACGATTAAAAAAATATATATTTTCAATTCAAGTATTTTTTGAAAATTTAAGCTTAGTTGTTGTGTTTTCTTTTTTGTGTAATAATTCGAAACATCTTTCGATTAAATCAATGTTTAATAACTAGATATTTTAATAGAACAGGATTACAAAAAAATTGTATATTGAGAAGTCAGAATCGATTTGTTACGTTGTCCGTATAATATATTTTTTTGTTGTTATGAAAAAAAAGAACCTGGTAGGTAGGTATATGGAATCGAAGTCATAATTGACAATCAGATTTTGTAAACAAAATCTATTGCATTTTCCTTTTGAGCGAACGAATTAAATCAATTGGACCAATTTGTTCGATTATTTATTATCAGTGGCGTGCTGTGATTTTTGATTTTGCGATTTCTCTTAACAAAAATAATACATCAATTCTTTAACAATCTATTTATTGTTTTTGTGTTTAATTCGTAGAACTCCATTTTTTTAAATTGAATTAATATCAAATTTAATAATGTTTTTAACCATTAAGTTATATTATACCCTTAAGTTCTGCAAGTATTTTTTAGGTTTTTGTTATTGATACAGCTGTTTCGGCTTTCAAGGCCATTAGCCATTTTGCAGAACTTAATAATTATATTATTAAATTTTATTTTAATAATTTTTTATTTAATTTTTACATTTCAAGTCAAACTTTGAATTGAAAAAAAATGTGTGTAATGCAATTTATTAGCGGATAACGTTTAACAAAGTACCTACCTGCATTCCTACAATTTCAAAAAAATTAATATAACTTAGCGAAATATTATTACGAGGATTGCAAGACGACACATTATATTTAATCTACTATTTTCAAAAATACAATTGAAAAATTGTTATATTACCTGAGGGCAAAGCGTGTAATGAAACTACTCAGCCTCTAGTTTGAGGAACAATGGTACAGTCGTAAGTTACCCTATTTTATACAGACAATTTTGCAGTGATAACATAATATTTCCCCCCCCAAAACCTTTAATAACAATACATGAAAATTTCGAACTTTGAGAAAAAAACACCACGGCACGCCAGTGGATAGTACGCTTTGTATTGGATATCAATTGTTAGAATGATCGCAAACAATAATTGGCAGACCAGTATGAACTCATTCAATTATGTAACCTCAAAATCACAAGTTCAGCACAGGTAGAAAACCAGTTTCAACAAATAATAGACACAGCCTCGTACGCATTCTGTATTATAAAATAAAATATATTGGGTACACTGTGAATAATACCGTATTATATATGTATTATTGTGTTGTGTATTATTTAGTAAACATAATTTTTACAAATATAAACCACCTAACGTGCTATAAAAGATATTACGATGAAATAATATCGTATATTGTTGTGTATTGAATTGAATCAACAAAGGTTTTACAAGTAACCTGTTTGTATAATTTAAACAACTAATGAGGTTTTATAAAGTCATTATGGGTTATTTTAATACCAGTTGCAATATTCATATACAACCTTCCGACCATCGAAGACTTTTGGTATTTTATTTCGGTAGAACTCAATGCGGGTTTGATTGGCCCATAGAAAAGTCTGTGCTCATGACATAAAGCTGAAATACAATGTTTGTTTGTCGGAATCACGTTGGGCTCTGCAGGCGTTATGAAATTAGCTTAGAGTTGTGTCAATTTTGAAGGTTCATTAGATAACTAACACGTCTTCCATAGGTCACCCCAGATGGTTCGCGTTTCGCAGTGAGAGCAACCTACTAATACCTAAATTACTCCTGGACATACTAACCTCCAAATTCTTACCGATCCCTCATACCTCTTCTTCCCTTCTTCAAAAAGACCCTGCACACAGCATCCCCAAAGATTACATAAGTCCCTGTGTGGGGCTAGTGTGAAAAAATAACTATTGGTAAATAACGAAAAGGACTATGCTGTCTGACAAGAAAAGATGTGCGGGTATTTACAAAAAGAAAAGATCGAAAGTTATTCATCAAATTTCACACTTCAAAAATCGTGGCTTATTTCTTTGTCTTCACGATCATTTTACATTAATCAAAACTTAATTTATTAACACCTACGTTTTTTTTGTGAAATAATATCTCAGGGAGCAACCATAGGATGTAAGCTAATTTATTATACTAAACCGGTGTCTTGTTTACATAATACATATAACGTTTTTTTATAACAAAACACATTAAAAAAACATAAATAATTAGTGGTGTCATATTACCTCTTAAGTATTTCACATGTTGTGTGGTGTTGACATAACTTCTACGATCTACAAGAGTCCGATCAAATTAGTTTTTTTGTCTAAGATTTTTTTTAAATTCGACCTTATTGGTGTTATCATGTTGCATATGTTTAATTGTTTAAACAAATGCAATTAATTGCATAAATTAATATTCAACAATGGTAAGCAGGTGCATAATCATAAGATAAAGATGGGTACACAATGCAATAGAAAAGATATTTTGTATTGTTAGCATTTATACCAGTGCTATTGTTTACAATCAAACAATTTGTTTGCAACAATTATGCAGATAACGCCTCGTGTACGTTGAGAAGAATAAACGTGGCATCGTGGTATGAGATTCAGTATTAATTATTAATCACTAACCATAATTCCGTAAGGAATACACTTAGTTGTTGAGATAAACAGATAAACAGCTAGTTAGTTCCCAGTACGACGTCGCAGGTTCAATCTTTTGCGAGCCCTCCTCCATCATTCCAAGTCCTTCATCATTCCAAAAGCAATTTTTTCCACTTACAATGTACTTAATATATCGAGAACACGTGTTCTTTTCATAATAAATATCACGACGTAATGCGACCGTATCAGTATTTCAATATCAATGAACACGTGTTCCGCCGTCCTGATAAAACATTCGTTTTTAACTGATACTTTGTTATGAACTCCGTCATTTCATTCGTTGAACGCCTGCAGTCCCGTTTTAAACAGGAAAACGAATAATTGACCAGACTTTCAATAAATTAACAGCATTTTACATCAGTACTTTTTCTCTGTGTGGGAGTAAAATGATTTCCGAATATTGTCAGGTAATTCCTAACATTTTAACCGGGAAATTTGATCTCTCATTAAAAAAATGCTGTAACAAGTTAGTAATTTACAAAAATTTTAATCTTTTTCACATATTTTTTTTAGACTTGACTGGTTTCATCTCATTACAGGCATATTAAATTGGAAAATTATCTATGTCGGGATGGAAAACATTGGTTCTTTGTCTAATATTTAATAATGATATTTGGCTGATTTATATATCGTTTTCCCGAGAAATCACCTCAAGGGCGCTAGTTAAACGGTCTAATGATAAATAATTACGTTTGACTCCGAAATTTAATTTTATTGCTGTCAACAGTCAACAGAAGAATATAAAAAAAATAAAATGAGAAATGCTAAAATAACGATCATGATTTTACTTCACAATTTTTTTCATTTAAGGCGATGCACTACATCGTGTAATATTTTAAATTGAGCCGCTATCAATAACAACCCTTACGTAGATGGCGATAAGGTTTAAATTCCCGCCTAACACCATCCTCCTGATTTGAATTATGCATGAAAAAAACATGGCCAAAAAGTGCCTTTTATTTTATTTTGTGGATGTTCAGGCATAAATATTTAATTTTTTTCCGATCATTTTATAAATAACTTAATTTGCCACAATATACAATAAAATCATTACCGAAAATGGGTTCGTAAGTAGGAGATTTTGAACTTTAAAGCAGTTTTCATAGGCCTTTACATTATTTTTTTCTGGGCTTATAAAAAGACTTATCTCAACAATTCTCGATTATTTCAAAGGCCAAGATGTATTCTACTCGCAGTATTTAATTAAAGCATCTGAAACATTTCTAGGCGACCAAATTTACAAACCAAAAACACATGATTTTGCATTACTACGTATGGCATCGCCCTAATATAATATAAATTATACTTGCGGCACGTTCCAGAGTGGAAGATACTCTCAGTATCGCCCTAGTATAAGATCACCATTCAGCATTGAAAGGTTGCTTAAAATGGCTTTAGCCGTGTTTGGTGGTCAGATCTGAATAATCAGGTATTCCTCCACTTTCCTCTTCCCCATTTCTTTCCCCTCCCCACCACCTTCAGCCTCACAACATACCACAATTGTGGTTGCCATAGTCTCACTGGCTCCAGACGGCTGGGAGTCTTGTGCTGTATTTCAGACAAAAAGAAACTCTACATTTCAGAGGTCGTGTTATATTATAATGCAATGGAGGAATTTAAAAATAATTTTGCAGGTGTTCAAAAAACGGCTATGATTTTAATGGGTCGGTGGGTCCAATTTGCATTGATGCATTGTAATTATAATGTAAACAAAACCACAAAGAAGAAACGCATAACAAGGTAGATATTCAATGCATTATTCCTTGTGTCTACTTTATGCTATTCAAATCCTTCGTGTTTCCTTTTATCTACGGTTGATCATCTGTTGATAACTTGATATTATTCAGAATTATATAAATAACCTGAATTGATTGGTAGGTACCTACCTTATTATTATGATTTTTAATTAATTTTTGAATAAAGAACACGCACACAATTATTTGAAAATATCATCATAATTTTATATGTAGGTACTAATAAAAATATAAACTTCCTACATTGATATTTCCGATATGATAAGATTACACCTCCTGTCCCGGTGCAACCGGAATTTTAGGACAGACATTTATTTAGTATATTGACTGCTGTAACGTCATCTATTTTCTGAAAAACGTATATGTCCGCGTGTATATGCCTGATTGCGGCCGTTAATTTTATTTGATTAATTTGTGTTATATTACAATTTACTTGTTTAAAATTATATGTAGTATATATTAGGCACGTTCCAGAGGGGAAGATGCTCTCAGTATAGCCCTGGTGTAAGACCACCATTCGGAATTGAAAAGTTACTTGAAATGGCAATGGGGATGATTGGTGACCATATCTGAATACCCAGGTACTTCCCCACCTTCATATTAATTTTTTCCTTCCCCTCCCACTACCTTCAGTCACACAACATACTCTGATTGGGGATGCCATAGTCTCATAGGCTCCAGACGGTTGGGAGAAGTTGGGACTCTTGTGCTGTTTCACATTTAAAAAAAAAACTTCGTAAATCACAGACACGATTTTTTTATAAAGAAGCTGAGATTTATATTATACAACTCAACGGATAATTAAAAATGACTACAAAAATTAAATTAAATATATTTAAATTATTGCAATTAAATAATAATTCATTCCCTTTGTTACTCTGAACAGGTAATAATATTTATAATTTTATTGTCATTAGCGTAGTAGGTAGAGCATAACTTGCAATATTATTGTTAGGTGTAATAAATTGTTTACACTCCCGGTACATATTTTTTTATATTCACCTACATTGTTGGATCATAATATTGGATGTCACGATTACACGTGCTAAATTAACTCGGCGAAAATTACATAATATTGGATGTCAATATTACACGTGCTAAATTTAAATGTCGAAAATTACATAATATTGGATGTCAAGATTACACATGCTAAATTAACCCGGTGAAAATTACATAATATTGGATGTCAAGATTACACGTGCTAAATTAACCCGGTGAAAATTACATAATATTGGATGTCAAGATTACACGTGCTTAATTAACCCGCCGAAAATTACAAGTGAAAAAATACAAACGAAATAAAAATTATCATTGAAGAAGAAAATAATATCAACAAATCTACACGAAACAAGAATCGGACAATAAAAAGATAACGGTCTCAACTGAGAATCGAACCTAGGATCTCTGTCTTACTGGGACAACGTCTTTATCCACTCGATCATTGGGACCTAATCATTATATGTCATATTTGTCGATCTCACATTTCAAATTCAGAATTAACAATGTTATCTTGCAATTATTTTTGGTAGCCATATATTTCTTTAATGATCACAGTGTTGTAAAGAATTGAATTAGATAGTGAATCGGATAAACATATGTAATTTTCTAATTTAAATGGGATATTTACTTTTTCTAAAAGTCTAAATGAATAAATTATAAAAAAATATTTACAGCGTACAAAAATTACACGCGATGAAATGACATTAATTTTTATACAAAATGACTACTTTTATACGTAATTCTAGTTTTTATACATAATAACTACTTTTTATACATAATTACTACATTTTATACATAATTCTACTTTTTATACATAATCTACCTTTATATACATTATCAACCTACTTTTTATACATAATCCTACTTTTATAAATAATTTCTACTTTTTATACGTAATTATGTAGGTTTAGTTTTAGTTGAAAAATTTGTAAATAAATTAAATTAAACTTATTTATATTTTTTAACTAATTTTGTTAAGTTTTAGTGCATCGAAGAAGCGATAAATGTAAAGGGCCAAAACATTGTTTCGATATACAGCTAAAAATTATATTTTAAAAAATATATAATTACAAATTCCCAGGACACTGTTAATACCCACATTTTATCAACACTTTGAATCAGTTTAACAGTTATTTCGTTAAAATTAAAATTGATTGTTTAAATTGAAAATTTTTGGTCATTTGTTTCCTCTCATTTAACCTTAACCATGAATCTAAGAACATTAAATAGCTTCATAGTTTGGGCTTCATTACAAAATAAATAAAAATAAAACTAGCTTAAAAAACCTATTATAATTTTAAAACTTTTTTAAATTTTCTTTAAAATAACTTTTATCATTCTGTATAATTTTTTTCTATTATGGTTTATATAATAGTACCCATTTGGTTTGTTTCTACAAAATAATATTTTCTTAGCTCATACATTATAATCTAGATCGTGTACGATTACCATAATTCGGGCATGAGCCTGGTTTTAAGAGGAAGCTACAAGCCAAAGATATGTATATTCTTCGTATACCTTATATTTTAGGTAATAGGCATTAAAATCGTTTTACAAACGGAGTCTATAAACGTTTGATATCAAGCAAAAAACTGGTTTTTATTTATTTTGTAAATAATTTTATAAGAAAGCAAAAAAGTTAATCAAGTGAAAATGTCACAGATAATCTTAGTGAGAAAATATTTTTTTTGGTAGTTTACATTTATATTTTTTATTGAGTAATTTATTTTTTTATTTGTATTCTACTCAAGCGATACGATAGAAAAACCTTCATTTTATCTAAAGCATATTTTTTGGTATTTATAATGTACACCAATTCGTTATAAAGATTAATCAAAATAGTGATTTAGCATTAAGCTTCGCCTTAATGGTAGTTAAATTAGAAGAATGGATGTTAAATTATGTGTTAAAATAGCTATTAATACGCATTATTTTTAATTTCCAGTTACTGAAATAGTTGTTGCTTATTGTTATCTAACTGACAAAAAATGATAATTAAAAATCAATAAATACGTATTAAGGAATATTAATCCCGAACTATTCCGGGTTAAGTGGTAGTATAAAAATAACAGCACAAGAGCGGGCAATTATTTTCTGCTCCCGCGACCGTTGCACTTGAGCTCTGCGCTGAGGCTACTACCCGCTAACCCCGTTACAACGATAATTAAATTTTATATCGCAAGGTGAACGTGAATATACGAAATAAAGCGTTTCAATATAATTAGTCTCGTCTGTGCGAAATTATACGTCTTCAGCGCAATAATACTGTCTATCCCCATTTTATTACATTTCGTGTACATGGGATTATATTTCCCAATATATATTTCTGTTTCACAATTTAAGTTTGAGGATCGTTAATATTGTCTTCAAAAATTAAATATTACATTTTTAGGTTTTACACAATAAGTTATTCTAAAAGTAAAATGAAAAATCAACCTAGACGTGTGGAAAATTCAACGCATTAAAATAAAAAAAGGTATATATCACATTCATCGTCTTGCAACCAAACGCTGTTAACGTATTGATATGTTTGGTGTTAATAATTGTATTGGTTTCAAAAGGCAACTAATTTCAGACCTATTTGCTCGTTATTAAATTTTTATTATTTCTTGTCTTTTTAAAAATCTTGTCTCTATGCCTTCCTACGAGTACATCGCATACTTCTTTTTAAGTTTATATTGTTTTTAATACACATGTTAAGAGGAAGCTACAAGCCAAATATGTGTATATTCTTGGTATACCTTATATTGTAGGTAATAGGTATTAAAATCACTTGGCAAACGGAGTCTAGAAACGTTCGATTTCAAGCACAAAACTGGTTTTTATTTATTTTGTAAATAATTTTATAAGAAAGCAAAAAAGTTAATCGAGTGAAAATGTCACAGATAATCTTAGCTATAATACTGTATTTTTTAAAAGTTGTTTCCTTTACGCGTTCATACATTTCTCATGAAAAAAATTTTTTTTTCGCAGTTTACATTTATATTTTTTATTGAGTAATTAATTTTTTTATTTGTATTCTACTCAAGCGAAACGATAGAAAAATCTTCAATTTATCTGAAACATATTTTTTGGTATTCATAATGAACACCAATTAGTTATAAAGATTAATCAAACTAGTGATTTAGCGTTAAGCTTCGCCTTAAAAGTGTACAAGAGAATTATTGCCCAGTTTTATATGTCGGTAGAAATATAGAATGTGGAGTCTTAAAGGAGCTGATCGCTCTGCAACAGATTTCTTGAACTAGAATTGTAAAGAATATTAAATTTATAAACCAATGTTGAACAAAATTGGTCAGAAGTTTTGAAGTGTTTTCGGTGACGTTTTTTTAATGAATACCACACAATTACACAGGAACTAATACAAGACGTAATCTATTAACCTTAACCATCAATTGTAAAAATAATCGTTCGAAAGGAAAAGGTTAAATATTGTAATTAAAATAAATACATAAAATAACGAAGTACAATAGATTTGAACCTTAGGGTTAAAATATAGACTTAGTTACTAATTGTTTGCTGAAAATTCTCTTGCTTAGTAAATTGATGAACGTTAACTTAATTTACAGTTTTAATAATTATTGCGTCTCTAATAATTATGCTATAATAAAAAAGACATTTGCCTAATAATAAAGTGTCGTTATATTAGAGTAAACGTTATACCGAGGTTCGCCTTATAATAGTCTTCCCCTTACAATAAACAAGGTTTAAAAATATCTCACCTATGTTAGAGCAAATCCGGGGTATAGTATCCATAAAATTCAATCTTGGCTTTATGAATAGCACTATTACACATTTAACAATATATTATATTTATATTCAAGAACACTTTAAACTTATTTTAGAGTTTATTTTTTAAAAGAGTCATTTTAAATATCACATAACAATTTTGTTAAGAATGAAATATTTTTTTTAATATTCACCATTTATTTTTTGAAAATATGTTATACTATATTTTATTGTTTTATTTTCTAATAAAAATACACGATTTTTCACTTATTTTTACAGAACACATAAAATGTTATTTATGATCAATAAATTGTATTTAAATCCAATCCATTTATCAATAAAAACATAAACAATACAAAAATGTTGTTATCTCAAAGATTATTAACAATTTTTTTTAGCACAGTTCGTTTTTATGATGTTACTAAGTGAAAATGTATTGTGACAGCAGTAGTCTGACAGATGTGTACGTAAATAAGAATGATTTTGAAAAACACACCAAAACAGAAATCAACTGCACACTACCACCAACCGAACAATCTTCAAACTACTGACTCCAATACTCAATTTACCCAAACAACTTTGAAACAATCCGCACGAGTTGAATAAATAAATAAACAATACATATAAAATAGACTCACGAATCGAAAAGTTTTATCAAACACTTGCATATTAAAATATGAGCATAGTTTTGGTTGGTCTTTCTGTTGCGTGGTAGTTTTAACATTAATTCGATATCGAACGGATTTAGTTTCACAATAAAATCAAGTTATTTGTGTTTGAAAAATTCACTTGTGCAAGTTTTGTATGGAGGTTGGTTGGGTACCATTTGCATAGGTTGAGTTTTGCAATTAAAGTCTACGAATAAATTATCAATTATTTCATATTTTATTAGACGTTTGTATTTGCGGATTTATACCAAAATTAATTAGTCAAATTAATTTTAATTAAATAAAATTGTCATCAGTCTGGATGAAATAAATAAGTTTTTTTTGGTTAAATATATTTATTTAAGTTGACTTTAAAAAAAAACCCAAATAATTATGCAGCAATAATATTCTGTATCTTCTACTTTTTCTGAAATATTTATTTTTGTGTTAACACCGCCCATGAGTTCCAACTGTCCGGAGCCAGTGGTACTATCGCATCCCCAATCGAAATATATAGTGAGATGACAGGAGTGGGAAGGAACGGAGATGGGAAGTGGGAAGGTCGTGAAGTACCTGGCTTTTCAGATCCGGTCACTAAACACGGCGAGTGCATCTCTAATTAGTACCTTTAAAACAAAGTCGCTATATCCGCGTCTGTCTGTTTGTGCGCTTAGTTCTTCTAAACTAACGGATTGTGATTGATATTTTCACTATCGTTTAGAAAATTTCTTCCGGAAGGTTTATATATAAAAGACATGCTCACTAAATTTATAGAAAGTAGAGAAAAGTTGATGTTTTATAATGAAATTGTAAAAACGTAACGCTGGCTAAACTTTACTATGGTCATCCAAATAATGTAATAGGTACAGAATTGTACGAGTATTTCTTAAATAGGCCTTACAAACTCAAAACTTTACCCCAAACAATGTATAAGTCCCCGAGCAACGTCGGGTGTATATTATATTATTGTATTGTATGTTAGCTAGTATATTATAATATGTAAATAATAGTGTTTTCTGCCAGTATCATAATTTCTATTGTGCTAAAATAAAGTCGCTATCCGCGACTGTCGGTGCGCTTAGTTCTTCTAAACTACGCAACGGATTTTGAAAGGGTTTTCACTTTCACTTAGAATTTCTATCGGAAGATTTATATATATAATACATACATATAAAATATTTATAAAAAGTAGAAAAGAGTCGAGAATGCCGGGTACACGTCTGCTAGTATACATTGTAAAGTAAAGTTTCGATTCTAAACAGTATTCTTTCACCTGGGCATCATCGGGGTAGTAGGTAAATATTATATTGTGTTTTATTATTATACACGCTAAGAATGCTTTCCATGTAGATTTGAATGTAAACCGAATTCTCCACTGACTTCGTACCTTTTAATTGCCCTGTCTGACATCGTATACGCACCATTCCATTTGATTCTTTTGTAATGAAAATTTCATAATTAATCATCATTAGAAACGAATTTCTATATTTGAAATTTAATCAAAAAGAATTGTCAAACTTTTGGATAACGAAGTACGCCCACAATTTGTTGGTCATTTTTTTTCGCGGTTAAATAGAGCAAAAATTGAATTGGTAATTTACAAAAAAGGGATGATAATTATTGAAACCATTTTTTGAAATTAACCGTCTGGATGTAACGGTGTTTTCTGAGGTGTGACATTTTAAATTCCCTCCATACAACAATTAAAATTCTTGTGGGACTGCTACAAATCGTGTTTTACATGAAATTAATTCAATTTAAAAAAGGCAAGGCACAAATCTTATTTGAGATAATTTGATAATTTAATTTCCATTTCATTGATTTTTAATGCGATGCACTACGCCGTGTAATATTTTAAATTGAGCCCCTATCAATAACAACCATTACGTAGATAGCGATAAGGTTTATATTCCCGCTTAACACCATCCGCCTGTTTTGATTTATGCAACAAAAAAACATGGCCAAAAAGTGACTTATTTTATTTTATTTTGTGGATGTTCAGGCATAAATATTTAATTTTTTTCGATAATTTTAAAAACAACTTAATTTGCCACATTATACAATAAAATCATAACCGAAAATGGATTCGTAAGTAGGAGATTTATAACTTTAAAGCAGTTTTCATAGGCCTTATCATAGACATATGAATATTAGTAGACCTGCCCTAAGTGATTAAAAGCGTATTATCCCCACTCCCCATACCGGTTCCATTGAGCCGGCTGGGCTCGCGTATGGCCTCAAATGAAATTTGAAAACGTGACGTCATCATTCTTGTGCGAACTATGGTCGAGGCATCATCGGTTCATTTTACTAAATAACACGGCAAAATTTTGACTTGTACTATGAAAACTGGTAAAAATAGATGTGAAAAAAAGAATAAACCCAATTGTCGTATTACATTCCATATATAAGCATTATTTTACTTTATTTTAAGCATATTCACATCGTATAATATGAATCAGTTGTTACTATCACATCGAGAAACGTCTGGACGCGAAACACAAAGCTGGTTGGTTGCTGGGAAGTAAATTATGAACATTTATAAAAGTGTCTTAACTAAATACTCTGAAACTAACTACGACTCTGAAAATAGAAGCTGCCTTACTTTGCCGAATTTGGACTTCGCAAATTTGTTCATAACGTGGCGAGTAATTTGCGCTCCCATGTAAAAATGTCTATTCATTCAAAGCAGATTTTACTTTTAAGAAGTAAATGGTGATATTATAATGCGAGATGCCTATTTACTGTCAGATTGATTTATTGACGAATCACAGTCAGCTTCACTCCCTTCGTTCTTCAACAGTTGATTTTACCCCTCGCCCATATCTTCTCGTCTATTAATTCCTATGTTAATTCCTATGTCTGTGGGCCTTATACATTATTTTTTTCTGGGCTTATAAAAAAACTTATCTAAAAAATACTCGATTATTTCAAAGGCCAAGATGTATTCTGCTCGCAGTATTTAATTAAAGCATCTGAAACATTTCTAGGCAACCAAATTTTCAAACTTATAAGTTTGTAAAATTAAAATTCATTAATACTTATAAGTTTGTTAATTATTAGCTTTCCTGGTCGAATGATTAAAAAATAATATCCCAAAAATAAATAATTTACTCAATTTTTCAATGCAATACAATAGCATCAAATGGAGAAACATAATTCATGTTTTAAAAACCTCTTTTGTACTGCCATCTATGAACAAAAACGGAAAAGTTATTATGCGCGTGAATTATAATAGAGAGTTACTACAGGCTGTTGTTAATAAGTTCGTAATGATAACGATAGATGGCCAAAACACGCGTGCATTTTCGTATTGTGCTTCATCTTTATTCCGCAAGATGGCATTGGTACAATTTTCCTTATAAAATGAAATTATCAAAAAGGTTGTATATTATGTAACTGTTATTATTTTAATGCACTTTTTGTGATTACTGAATAATCTTCTAAAATTGTGAAAACCTGAAAGAAATCAGTATCCAAATAAGAGTACCATTTTTTTAATTTTTTTATTATTTTGGTACAATATTTTTTTACATTTCATAGTTGTCCAGTAATGTTGGCCTCACTGGGTGGCTTACCCGTGCTGAGGCCTTCATTTTATAATATAAAAAAAAATAATATACATAATACATTTAAATATAAATATATATAATCTTGTGTGTTTGTGAAAGATGTGTGTTTTATATTGGTTTTGTGTGTTCCGTGTAGGTTTTATTATTTTATGTTATGAAATTTTGGTAATATTGTCATTTTCGTTCTTTAATCCATTTTGTAATTTTGTGTCTGAATTTATTTTTGTTTTCTTCAATTTTATTTTCAAGTATTAGACTGTTGAATGCTTTTATAGCGTTGTAGATACTACATTCCCAACTAACGCAGGAATACGCAGAGGGAACAAATCGCCACCGACTTTATCTCGAGATAAACTCTTTGCTTCATTCGCATTCATATCTCGTCTCATGCAGACTTTTCCATTATTCTGACTCTTTTCCGGATTTCCGGATGTCTTCAATAATTTTAGCTCGGTCATACAAAGTTTTACCACACATAAACCTCAGAGATCTCCGAAATCTAGATACCTAAAATAATAAAAGAAAAATAAATGCCCCAAATTATAAAATTTATTTTTTAAAGTTAATGTAAAACAAATATTAAATAATAATACTTACGAAAAAAATCATGCAATTTCAATTTATTACCGATAAGTTTGACAAATACCTAATATTTTAACAAACTATGTTTCAGTTTAATAAGTGAGGAAGCTTAAAACTAACGAATGTACACTCAACGTAAAATATACCTAGGTAAATTCTACAGATGATTTTATATCTGTAGTAACAATGACAATGGCGTTATTCCGGAAAAACTCTGCTAAACTTATGGTTAACATTGGAGTGTATTAGTGAGGAAATCCGCCCTCTTTTGGTCAGATTTTTTCCTCCTGTCTTCGATCCGACTTTCTTAAGTTCCTGTTTTCCATTTGCAGAATCAAAATGTAAAAACCTCTTCACTCTACCAGAGAGAACACTCCTGAACTTATAATTCACATTCGCATGCTGGAGTGACGATGTTCCTCCTACAATCCTTCCACCATCTCCTTTAGTCGTATCTTTTCCTCCTGTTTTTGACCCACCCTTCTTGGCATCTTCTTCTTCGTCCCCTACATCATCCTCTGCGAATCTCTTCACTCTACCAGGGAGAACACTCCTGAACTTATAATTCACATTCGCATGCTGGAGTGACGATGTTCCTCCTACAATCCTTCCACCATCTCCTTTAGTCGTATCTTTTCCTCCTGTTTTTGACCCACCCTTCTTGGCATCTTCTTCTTCACCCCCTACATCATCCTCTGCGAATCTCTTAATTCTACCGGGGAGAGCACTCCTGAACTTATAGTTCACATTCGCATGCTGGAGTGACGATGTTCCTCCTACAATCCTTCCACCATCTCCTTTAGTCGTATCTTTTCCTCCTGTTTTTGACCCACCCTTCTTGGCATCTTCTTCTTCGTCCCCTACATCATCCTCTGCGAATCTCTTCACTCTACCAGGGAGAGCACTCCTGAACTTATAATTCACATTCGCATGCTGGAGTGACGATGTTCCTCCCACAATCCGTCCTCCATCTCCTTTAGTCGTATCTTTTCCTCCTGTTTTTGACCCACCCTTCTTGGAATCTTCTTCTTCGTCCCCTACATCATCCTCTGCGAATCTCTTCATTCTACCGGGGAGAACACTCCTGAACTTATAGTACACATTCGCATGCTGGAGTGACGATGTTCCTCCTACAATCCTTCCACCATCTCCTTTAGTCGTATCTTTTCCTCCTGTTTTTGACCCACCCTTCTTGGCATCTTCTTCTTCGTCCCCTACATCATCCTTTGCGAATCTCTTCATTCTTCCGGGGAGAGCACTCCTGAACTTATGGTTCACATTCGCATGCTGGAGTGACGATGTTCCTCCTACAATCCTTCCACCATCTCCTTTAGTCGTCTCTTTTCCTCCTGTTTTTGACCCACCCTTCTTGGCATCTTCTTCTTCGTCTCCTACATCTTCTTCCTCAGAGACATCATCTTTTGTAAACCTTTTATTCCTTGCTGATGCATTCATTGTTCCATCTCCGAGTACCTGGGTTTTGTATTTTTGATTCTTACTTCTAAATATTATGAATCTATCTGTGTATGTAGGGTGGTAAAATGGTCCCTTCATGTATTTTTCATTGGTTTGGTCATCTTTGGGCTCTGGTAAATCTGATAATTCCAGTAGGGCTTTTATTATTGAGTTTGTGTATTCATCGCCAAGGTCGAGTTGCTTTGATTCATTAGTTACATCTGGGAATATTTCATATTGATCAATATCTAAACTACGGTAATTGTATAGTCTCTGGTCCATGGAATTAACTGGACCATACCACTGATTAAAGTTTGCCTTATTGTAATTGTTAAATGCAGTAAGATGTGGAATACGGTCTTGTCTGTAACACAAGAAAGAAATAATGATAGTTAGAAAAAATCTTTGAATTTATTAAAATCTGGATTCAGATTAAGATCGAGCGGCGATATGAAATTTTTGTTGATAGATATAAGGCGATCAGATGAGATAAACAAATAAATGACATATTTTTTAATATAAAACAGTGCAATATGCAGGTTTATCTTTTATATTTCATGGTATTTTAATGCAGGAACTGTTATAAATTTCCAGTGGAAACCCCATCGTACACACTTTTTCAAAACATTTACTTTTATTTTTAAACTTTATAAAATGGTTTTAAATTATATATTCTTTTCCAATACAGAGATTGATCAATTTTCCCGGTAATAATAAATTATTACATTTCAGTACATAAGATGATAAAACTACTTGTCACTCACTGTTTATCGAACCCTCCTAAAAATGCTGTGGCTGTCAGCAGTAACACCTAAAATAAAATAAAAAAGTATTTTAAATCTATTTTTCATTACAGTTTGTGGTGCCTTTGAAAGTACAGGGTGTCCGGGGTAAGTGCGCTTACTTCGGGAGGTGATTTTCTACTTGATGGTAGAAGTAAAAAAAATAAAAAACTTTTTGGAAATTACAATGTTTATTTACCCATACAAAAAAAGTTCATAGAAGAATATTTATTTTAAGACAATTCAACTTTTTTAGCTAAAAAATTCCTTAAAATATTGCAATTTCGAAAAAGGTTTTACATCTTTTTTAGTTCTAAAATCATATAGAACCACCCCCCGAAGTATAAATTAATGTTTTCCCACATTTCTCATGACTTAATTTAACTTTTTTGTTTATGACTTGTTGGCACCTAGCATCGTGTTACCTACACCTTTCCTTTTTATCTCCTTTGTAAAATTATTGTTGACCATCGATCCAACTCCTACCTCCTATGCCGACTTAGTTGAACTTTAGTACGTATTATAGCCGTCAATATAGTTTTATATGCAAAATTTAAAAAAAAACTTATATCACTGATGTCGCTATTCAAAATTCCTGTAATATACAAAAATCTGTTTCCGAAAAAATTAGAAACTACACAGTTTTGGGAAATGGGATTAAAATAATTTGGCATTCTTAGACTATAAAAATATTACCATTTGTTATTTCGGCTTCTGGCATTATACCTAGCTCTGTCATTCAAAATTTAGGCGTTTTAGATTTGTCAAAGAATTTATATACAAGAATGCAAAAATCAGTCATTTTAAATACATGTAGGATTACGAAAGATTTTTTAAATATTTATATTGAGGGATCAGTAGGATTTATAGGTCCAATTAAAAGTTCTACCGAGCCGAACCCTCTGTTATGAAAATATCTGGAGTCGGTGAATTATTTTCCCATTTGATCTCTGGCGATTTGACGTGTTGTTCTTGTATTGTTTTGTATTTATTGCGCTTATATAATGCACTTGCATAATATGGATTGACTAAATGATCATTTGTGGAAAAGTGTGTGGAATGGTTTAGTTTTTCCCGTGGGAAGATTTAACCCGGACATAATGTCGGAAAATAAATAATATATTAAAATAGTATAGGTATTATTTGCACGTTGAGGTCCTGAGGTCCTGAGGAAAATAACTTTAGGAGTGACCTGATAATCTGATATTTTACATATAAATATGAATGTCAAAATATTGTCAAAAGGTATACCAGTTGCATCTTGGCGGTAGCTGTGTAAAAGGGTACTTCACCCAAATTGTATCAGGAATATTTATTGATTTTTCAATTCTTGTGATGAATGTCTGCAGCCTACTAAATTCCAATACCAATTAAAGTTAATTTTATACTTTTATTTTTACGTTACTTTCAAAACAATGAACAGGGTAGAATTATTAATTTCTTAATTATTATTTTCGACGCCAAAATAAAATACCTTTCTTAAAGACGGCAAGAGATGACACGAATAAAATGATCATATTTTTTCGTTTGTTAGAAAGACTTATTTGTACTGAAGAGATAAATTTACAGAAATGTTTGAATTATAATGAAATCACTTAAGACGCGGTTGTTTCTGAGAATTTGAACAATTCATAAAATTTCAACATTCATTTTCGGATTCTGTGAAAGTCCTATTCAAATTCTGTTATTATATTATTACAGGCAAGTTGTTTGAAATAACTAAAATAATAACACAACTTAAAAAGAACTTTCACAGAACTTGAAAATTAACTTCGAAATTTGAAGAATTGTTCAAATTCTCCGAAACAACCCGTCCTTAGTTTACACCACTTTAATTTATCTAACTAACCATCACGCCGTTTCGCCGCAGGGGTAGGCAGAGAGGACGGACCGCTAAAAAAACTCGGTCTTGGAACACACTTCTTGCCTCATTCACATTCATACATCTTCTCATACATACTATTCTATTATTCAGATTCTTGACATGGCCCGACTCGAGTATCTGATTCACTTCGTGCCATGTCTTCCTCGGGTGTCCCCGACTTCTGCTACCATTCACATTTGCATCGTATATTCTTCTTACACTCCTTTCTTCGCTCATTCACTCTACATGCCCAAACCATCTAAACGTCCCTTTCTTGATCTTGCTCATTACGCTTACACTCTTTGCGGATCTCCACATTTCTCAAACAATCATACATGGTTTTACCACACATACGCCTCAGGAATCTAATTTCTACAGCACTCCATTACTGGAGTTACCTGAATTTACGCTTCTTTCAATATCTCTGCCAGCCTTCCCATCTCTCGTAAACATACTCCATAAATACACAAACTCATCCATCTACTCCAAGTATTCCTCATTCACAACTATATTGCTCACTGTTTTCGTACTCTCTCTTTCAAACACCATGACTTTAGACTTACTTATATTCATCATTAACTCATTCATCATACATACTTTATTCATCTTTCGAGAGAGTGTAGATCTTTCATTCTGTTAGCAATCAGCACCGCATCATCAACATGCAACAGGCAACATACTTTCAGATTACTCAATTTTGCACCCAATCTTTCAATTCTTGCATACAATTATCCATGTATAGATTGAATAACCACAGTGACATTACGCCACCTTTTGTGATATCAAACCACCCCGCAAAACCACCGTTCACCCTAACACATGCAACGCTTCCCTCATACAGACATGCAATTGCCTGAGTGAGATTCGTATTCACTCCATACTTGGACAACACCTTCTGTAATCGCAATAGGCGAATCAATAGTGGACTGTATAAATTAATTGTGAACTTGGAAGTTGACACAACTATGGTTGGAGATGGTGAACATGGAGTAAGGAAGGAATCCGACTTACCCCTTTGATGTTCTTCAAAGATGTTGATGGTTGGTTTCACTCACAGGAGATATGATTTATTTCATGCACAAGCTTCCATAACAACAAGGTTAGATACTAAAGGCACTGAGGGAACCGAAATATTTACTGCACAGGCGCTCTACCCTGAGTTGATATCAATAACAGCACTGAACACAAATAGATGTTTAACAAACAGGCTTCATCAATAAACTAATTTGACAGTCACTTTTATTGTTGTAGAATGTCACACAAGCACGTGGGTATAGTCAGATAATGACAGGTAGGTAAAATAGGATGGGAAAAATTGCAAGGACAATGTTAAAAGAAGGTTAATAGTTGTGTCAACACCTTTCATAGCTTTTTCCTGTCGACTCGGTCATATGCTTTTTGTAGATCTACAAAGGCACAGAAAAGTTTCTGGTTTATTTGCCTCAAACTTCTCAGTGAGCATACGCAATGAGAAGATTTGGTCCATGCACCCCCTTCCACTCAATCTATGTTTTGAGAATAACGTTCTCTTGATCAGTAAATTCAAATATAGATTAAAATTGATAGAGAACTTAGAGGGCGGGGGGGAGGGGCAAACCCAAATCGGCAGAAGAATAGATGAAAAAGTGAAAGGAATAGAACTGGGGGAAGTCAATTACAGAATAAAATGGTCGTTAGAAGGGGAAAAATGTTAATTGGAAAATATTCAAAAGACGGTTGTTTGCAATTTTTTCTGATTATTAATTATTTTAGTTTCAAAATTGAAAAACAATACGATTCACCACATTTTACGGTACCTAAACTGATATCTTTTTGGGCTGCAACGGAAACCGAACCTATAATCTCCGTAATAATAGCACGACTAGAAACTAGTCACATTTTCGTTTTTAGCTTTTTAATCAACGTTACTTTAGGTATGTATTTTGAGGCAAGAATTTTTAAAATTCTTCCAAATAGTAAAAAAATTTTCAAACATGTAAAAATTTTGATTAATAGTAATTCATTAAACAACTCGGCACAGATTCGGTCAAGCCTGGGATGGATGTGAGACTTGAAACTCCGACTTATATACATACTTATACTTATATATATACAAATTCTCGCAAATTCTACTGATTCAGGTAATAAACTTCAGGCACGAGAACCAGAGCCCAAAATAACATAAATACTGAACTTTTTGCTGCTAAAAAAATTGAATGTCGAAATTAGTGTGCTGTAAGTGCAAAAAGTCAGTATTTTCTGAACACCAAGTTGATGTCTGTGTAGATTACTCTAAAATTATAGCTAGTAATTAAAAGTATTATTACTTACAACGTTTGCCGTATGAATAAGAAATTAATGTTAAACAAATATTATAATATTTAAAAAAAACATATGTTCAAGTTGATTTTTAAGAAGATGATTTTTGTTTGAATATAAACATAATGATTTGATTCGTTGTAATAAATACCTGTGATAGTAGTTTTCATTGATAAAACTGTGTTTTATTATTAGTTTATATACCAACCTTAACTTTCCATCGAAGAATAGGTCACAAGTAGGTAGGCCTACAGGCTGTCATTTACATGTGTACGCCTCTGAGACGTATGTTAAGGCTTTATGTACCTATAAAATAGATTAGGCTTCTAGGGGTATAGATGTCACCTGTGCCAGGTCGAGTTTGTTGTTCTGGGGGACTTCAACGTTCATAACGAACCATGGTTGAAGTTCTCAGGCCCAACGGACTCGGCTGGCCGACAGGCGGAATCCTTTGCCATTTGCTACGGATTAGAGCAATTGGTTCAGGAGCCTACAAGGGTTCCTGATGTCCAGACTCACCGCTCCAATCTGTTAGACCTATTCTTAACTACTGTGCCACACGGTTATAAGATTGACGTCACAGCGCCTCTGGGATCATCTGACCACTGCCTAGTGACGACATCAATCCCCGTTAGCCTCAGACCAACCAATGAGAGGCTGAGGAGAAAAGTGTGGCACTATAGGTCAGCAGATTGGTTCGGTATGCGGGCCCATTTCAATGCTTTTCCGTGGTCAGCTGTTTGTTTTCGGACTTCGGACCCTTCAAGATGTGCCCAGGAGATTGGTGAAGTCATCAAATCGGCGATGGATGGCTTCATACAATCGACTACTAAAGAAACTGGTGTGGGCTCAAAGCCGTGGTTCAGTCGACAATGCTCCGAAGCAGTTCGACGAAAAAACGCGGCTTACCGAGCCTACAACACATCTCGAACGCCCGAAAGCAGATCAGCATACAACAAATCGGCAAAGGAATGCAAGAGAATCATCAATAGATCAAAATTCGAACACGACCTGCAGATCAGCAAAAAGCTGGCTGCCTGCCCGCATGGCAGCAGAGCATTCTGGTCGCTTGCGGGCTCAATAGGTCGAAATTTTTGCAAACCCAGTTTGCCACCTCTTACCAGACCTGACGGCTCACTAGCAAACACCGCCACCGAAAAGGCAAACCTTTTAGGGAAAATGTTTGCGGAAAACTCGACCCTCGACGACGGGGGTGCTGTTCCGCCGTCGGTTCCTCACTGCGGCTTCTATATGAAAAAGCTGAGGATCCGGCATCGGGATGTACTCCACGTCATACGGGGGCTCGATGTTAACAAAGCTAGTGGACCTGATGGAATACCTGCCTTGGTATTGCAGAGGTGTGCTGCGGAAATAGTTCCAGTTTTGACAAAGCTCAAAAATTATCAACGACCGTCAATACGGATTCCGGCGGAACCGCTCGTGCGGTGATCTTCTCGCGTATGTGACGCATGTTTGGGGGCGGTGCCTGGAACGTCACGGTGAGACCCAAACGGTCGCACTAGACATATCCAAGGCCTTTGACCGGGTCTGGCACCGAGGACTTGTCAACAAATTGCATTCTTACGGACTTCCCGCATCCCTGTGTACGTGGATTGCTGACTTTTTAAGGGATAGGTCGATTCAGGCGGTTGCTGACGGTTTCACCTCTTCCTCGCACTCCATAAATGCTGGCGTCCCACAGGGATCGGTTCTGTCTCCGACTTTGTTTTTGTTGCACATCAATGACCTTTTGACATGTGCACCGATTCATTGTTACGCGGATGACAGTACAGTTCATGATAGCTTTTTGTTTGACAAGCCCCCAAAGGGCACACAAACTCCAACGGCTCGGAGGGCTTTGAAGCAGAGAATGGACGGTTATCTCGAGAGTATTTCCTCCTGGGGTAAAAATAATCTCGTCGAATTTAATGTTTCAAAGACCCAATCCTGTCTGATTACGTCTAAAAGGGATCCAAATGATAATCTAGTCTCCTTCAACGAAAGCAATCTTCCGAACAGGCCTTCCATTGATATGCTTGGTGTAACTATAAGTGACCAGCTCAGGTACGGGGGCTCCATCGAAGCCAGAGTAAAGTTGGCCTCTCAGAAGCTGGGCGTACTGTACAGGGCCCGCAGATACTTTAATAGTACACAACTGCTCACCCTGTACAAATCGCAAGTGCGCCCTACTGTCGAATTTGGCAGCCATCTCTGGTCTGGAGCCCCAAAATACCTGAAAAAAACCCTTGACTCTGTGCAGAAACGGGCGGTCCGTTTGATAGATTCCCCAATCTTAACAAACGGACTGCAATCTTTAGAGCACAGACGTCGGGTAGGTATGCTGTCCTTGTTCTATCGGTATTACAATGGAAGATGCCCTGAGGAACTAGCGTCATTGATCCCTTCGGCGCCGGTGCGTAGTCGGGATACACGCCAAACGCGCGCCCAACATTTGTACACAGTTGACACTTGTCACATGAGAACGGGTCGCTTCTACGATTCGTTCTTAAGTTCAACAGCTCGGCTGTGGAACGAACTGCCGGCCTCTGTGTTTCCTCCCTCCTACAACATGGGACTCTTCAAGACCCATGTTCACTCCTTCCTCTCCACAAAAAGACCCTCCACACAGCATCCCCAAAGATGACATAGGCCCTGAGGGAAATTATTTTCTTCAGGGCCTCCTGTGTGGAGTAAATATAAAAAAAAAAAAAAAAAAAAAAAAAGCAATTGCAGTTTGATGTAAAAGCAATACGCGCTATTGTTTCTCTATCAGCACAGACGTACTGATCCACAGCAATGCATGGCGAGGTACAGCTAGTAAATAATAAAATGAGTGTATATTCATTCACAGGTATTGCAAAATTACTGCTTCAGCACAGTCAGGCTAGCCTAGTGAGGCGGGTTATGAGAAGTCTCATTATAATAGCTAGGTATATATTTCTATTATTTACACATTACCTCCTGTTACAGTTACCTTATTTTCTACTAGTTGACGTGTACCCGATGTTGCTTGAGTTATCATTAGGAGATAAACATATACCATGTTGCACATTATGTTGATGTATCTAATGAGGTTTAGCCAGAATTAGCAATGTAAGCGCCCGAACATATTTTTTTAACGACTTGATTACAAAACATCTACTTTTAATAAATAAAATATGTATGTATTATATATGTAAATCTTCCGGAAGACGTTATTTTATACTATTAAGGAGAGGTTGTTCATTTTATAACTATATAATTACGCTATCCTTGACAAGTATTTTTGTTATTAATTTATTACAATAAAGATATTATTGTTATTACCTGCGAAGTGCGGTTCTGAAAACTGCAGTAATTATTATTATCTCGTATTAATTACGTACTGTAATTTAATTTTGTGCAATGTTTTTTTACGGCCTATTGACGTTTAGATCCACGTGATATAGATTACTTCTTTTCTAAATAAGAAAATTATTTAATTCGTTAGCAATTCATTAAACTACTCAGTTAAAAGTTTTTTAAATTATTTTTTTCATGTGAACACCGCATCGAGTCTCAACTATCCAAAGCCAGTGGGACTATGGCATCCCTAATTGAGGATGAAGAGATTGGGAAGTAGATCAGCAGGACTTCGATTATTTTTAATGATTTAAAAAATAAATTGTTATTAGGTATCGAACCAGAGTTTCAACCGTCTGGGGCCAGTGAGACTGTGGCATCCCCAGTTGAGATATGTTTTGGGGCTGAAAGATGTGGGTGGGAGAAGAAGATGAAGGTGGAAAGTACCTGGCTTTTAAGATCTATTCACCAAACATGGCTAAAACCATTTCAAGCAACGTTTGGATTCAGAATGGTTGTATTTTTACCAGGGCGATATGAATAATCGAGAGGTTTTTATTATTTTAATAATCGAGATTTTTACACGGAGAAAAATCAGTACGCCTTTTTTATGAAGATACTGTTAAAAATGTGACTGCGTGACCATTTCCTAGTAAATTTTATTTTTATTTTTTTTATATTAACTCCACACAGGAGGCCCTGAAGAAAATAATTTCCCTCAGGGCCTATGTCATCTTTGGGGATGCTGTGTGGAGGGTCTTTTTGTGGAGATGAAGGAGTGAACATGGGTCTTGAAGAGTGCCATGTTGTAGGAGGGAGGAAACACAGAGGCCGGCAGTTCGTTCCACAGCCGAGCTGTTGAACTTAAGAACGAATCGTAGAAGCGACCCGTTCTCATGTGACAAATGTCAACTGTGTACAAATGTTGGGCGCGCGTTTGGCGTGAGAGTGTTTGGGATTTTCAAGTTCTGTGAAGGTTCTATTCGAGTTCTGTTATTACATAATTATTAGCCAGTTGTTTCACAAAAATGAAAATAAAAAATAAATAACAAATTATGAAGTTCATTCACATGCGATTGAAAGAATCCAAAATAAATTTTTAAGATATGTAACTTTTAAAATGGGCATTCCTAGAGAAAACCTAAATTACGATAACGTACTTTGTTTATTAAATTTAATAAAATTATCTGATCGTAGAATTATTTCTGATTTAACCTGTTTGCATAAAATCATTAATTCAATGTTTGATACCCCTGATTTATTATATGTAATCTTTTTTTTTATTTTTCGGAATAACTTTATTGAGTAAAACCTCAAATTGTAATATTTAAATATTGAAGACAATATTAGTGATTTCTAAACGAAAATCTGAAACAGAAAAATCAGAAAAGGAAACGGTCACATCTGGGACTCGAACCCAGGACCCCTGTCTTTCCGGGACAGTGCTCTACCAACTGCGCTAATGGGACCCTATGCCCCTCGGTCACTTTTTTAACTGTATCATACTTCGAATAAGAACTACTAACATTGTCTTCATTTTTTCACCGCACATTTTTATTGGCAACTATCTTTATGTATGATCGCAAGATTCAACCCGAACTAAATGCAATCCAGACAGCGTCTTTTTAGATAAACCTATCTTATTTTTTTTTTTATTTAATGTGCGACATCTGTTGACTTTTCTGCAAGTCTAGAATGAATATTTTTATTTTTCGGAATAACTTTATTGAGTAAAACCTCAAATTGTAATATTTAAATATTGAAGACAATATTAGTGATTTCTAAACGAAAATCTGAAACAGAAAAATCAGAAAAGGAAACGGTCACATCTGGGACTCGAACCCAGGTATGTACATAATCTCTTTTCATACTCCAAGCAGGTCGGTTACAAGACAGTACCTACCATATTATTGTAGCAATTCTATATCAACGTCCCAATATCACACTCCTATGCGACGGATTCAACAGCTAGGAAACAAATACTCCGATGTTGTTGATATATTTAGTACATCAATTTCAATATATAAGCATACCCTATTGAAGTTTTTTTCATCAAGTAGTGGAATATTTTAATAAAGGTATTGAATTTGACTAACACATAATAATTTTGTCAACTGAAACAGAAAAAAATATTTTGGATTTTTTATGTTTTGTGTCTGCATGCTGTGTAGATCAAGTTCAGTGATATTTTGACTTTATATTTATTTTTCTGCAATTGTTTTAAATAGTCGTTTTCTGCACTATTTTCGTGTATAATTTCGTAAATATTTTTTATATACGTGTATGTAAAAGTCTTAATAGGCGTGAAATTAAATAAATAAATTACATATTTTGGATAAAGTTGACAGAATACATCACAGAACAGTAAGCTTTGAAATTCGATGGTAATTGTTCGGAATCGCTGGACACAGATAATACGAAATATTTTAAAATAAAACCTTCTGATTTACCTTAATTACTATAAAAGGAATCTGACTGCATTTGTGAAATTTTTAATTTTAGCATTTTAATTTTTAATTACGTAAAATGAAAATTCGCTTTCGTTGTATGGGATGACAGCTGGAATGGTTTCTGTTGATAACATTTTCTTTTGTTGGTATTCCTGATACGAGTGGCTAGATTTTTTACCATATGCAAATAATAGGTAGGTACTGTTTTAGCCAAACTCGAAAAATAAAATAAAGATATTTAGGTATGTTTTATAAAATAGAAAAATTAAAAAAGGTGAGGTTATTATAGGTTAGTTTAGGTTAGGTTGGATTATTATAGGTTAGGTTGGTTTATGATTAGGATTTAGGTTAGGTTAGGTTAGATTGGATATTATAGGTTAGGTTAGGTTGGATAATTATAGGTTAGATTAGATTAGGTTGGATTATTGTAGGTTAGGTTCGATTATTATAGGTTAGGTTGGATTATTATTAGGATATAGGTTAGGTTAGGTTAGGTTAGGTTAGGTTGGATTATTATAGGTTAGGTTGGATTATTATTAGGATATAGGTTAGGTTAGGTTAGGTTGGATTATTATAGGTTAGGTTAGGTTAGGTTGGATTATTATCGGTTAGGTTAGGTATGTTGGGTTAGGTTAGGATACAGGTTAGGTTGGATTATTGTAGAGGTTAGGATATAGGTTAGGTTAGGATTTAGGTAAGGTTAGTTTAGGTTTGATTATTATAGGTTAGGTTACTATAGTTTAGGTTAAATAAAACAATAATTATAATAATACCTAACTATAAATAATTTAAGTAACATAAAAATATTTTATTTTTCGAGTTTGGCCAAAACAGTACCTAACTAGAATTTGCATTCAGAAATGATTCAAATTCTAGCCACTCGTATCAGGAATACCAACAAGAGAAAATGTCATCAACAGAAATCATTGAAACTGTCATCCCATACAACGAAAGTGAATTTTCATTTTACGTAATTAAAAATTAAAATGCTAAAATTAAAAATTTCACAAATGCAGTCAGATTCCTTTTATAGTAATTAAGGTAAATCAGAAGGTTTTTTTTAAAAAATATTTCGTATTATCCGTGTCCAGCGATTCCGAATATTTATCAATTCGATGAATTGTTAAAATTCTGTAAAACAACCCGTTCTTAGACACTGAACAAATAATTCCGATTTGAAAGGAACCTTATCTATCCATTTTAGATAAACCCTTTCGCTTTCGGGGTCCCAGCCAGTTCTATCAAAATGTTAAAGAAACCTGTTAAAGAAAGAAATTCGGTATTATTTAAAGGTTTGCTGAATTTTTCACAAAGTAAAGGAAAATTGACCTCACTTCTGGAACAGTGATTCAGAAACACTGATTCATAAATAAATGTCTCAAATATCGGGTAAAATTCGGTTTATGGGAGTCACTCGAATAACCGAAATTGAACTTGATTTAGACTAATTTAGGGCTGGGGAATCCGAATCTGTAAGAATTAGGTGGGGGTCGGCACTATTAACTGAGTTATAGGGTCTTGAAATTTTGTACGCGATACATAGAAAAAAAGGTTTTATTTATCAATTATGACATAAGAAAATCAAATTAACAACTATTTTAATACTTTTGAAATTTCAGTAGTGCCAACCAAAAAAAGAAAAGTGTTGCCATATAATAATAATATTTTTTTTAAAAATAGGTAAGGTTTTTAGTTTGGGTTAGAGTAGGCAGAAGAACATGGGAAAAGGGTATTAGAATTAAATCACAAACCAGTCTATACAAACCTAGCGTAGCCCACAAATTACTTGAAAACTGGGATATAACTCTAAAGGGGACGCGAGCAGGCGTTATTAAAGGGGCATTTTTTTGTAACAGGAAATACCATGGAAAAAAGGTATTAGAATTAAATCACAAACCAGTCTATACAAACCTAGCGTAGCCCACAAACTATTTGAAAACTGGGATGTAACTCTAAAGGGGACGCGAGCAGGCGTTATTAAAGGGGCAATTTTTTGTAACAGGAAATAACATGGAAAAAAGGTATTAGAATCAAATCACAAACCAGTCTATACAAACCTAGCGTAGCCCACAAACTACTTGAAAACTGGCATAAAACTCTAAAGGGGACGCGAGTGGGCGTTATTAAAGGGTCATTTTTTTGTTATAGAAAATCACAGTTAGGTTAAGTTATATATATATATATATATATATATATAAATTTAATATTTACAAGATTTTAAATAATAAACTACAAATCTGGCAAATGATATTTAATTTTCTGAATTTTCCATGCATTGATATTATTATTATATGGCAACACTTTTTATTTTTTGGTTGGCACTTCTGAAATGTGACTATTAAAAAGTAATTAATTTGATTTTCTTATGTCATAATTGATAAATAAAACATGGTTTTCTATGTATCGCGTACGAAATTTCAAAACCCTATAACTCAGTTAATAGTGCCGACCCCCACCTAATTCTTACAGATTCGGATTCCCCAGCCCTAAATTAGTCTAAATCATGTTCAATTTCGGTTATTCGAGTGACTCCCATAAACCGAATTTTTTCCCAAATATCTTACAGATAATGTATGAATTAATTTATATTACCCGCAAGAAATCAGGGAATATTATACGATAAGCTAACAAACGCAGACCCCTGAAGCATCACGAAATATGTCCTGTCAAGATCCCTAAAAAATTAAACAAAAGAAAATCACATTTCGAATATAATGTAATCATAATAATTTTCTTGTACTGAATTTTTTATATTATAGGTAGATAGGTACTTTCTCGCCTGTCTGAATTATTCATGTCTTTAGTTCCAATTTTAAAGTGACATAAATAAAATATTCTCTTGTTAAAATATTGGATATATTAAAGATAAATTATAGTACCTACTTTAACGCTTGTTTGAATATTTCACACATTCAGTTCCAATTTTTAAAATGATACTTAAATTCAAAGCACATTTGAGTTCATGAAACCAGATTTCTAACAGAACAACCGAAATTAGTATGTTTGATTATTCTCATCTGGAATTGATTTAATCACCCAAACGACCAGCAAAGGATAATAATTGTTGAATTTTTTATTAATTACAAATTTCAGAGTATTTGCTTCCTATAAAGGTGCGAGCTCTATGTAACTGTACACGGTGTCTGGAAACTCATACAAATAAATACTCGTACACCGGGAAATTGATGAATTCACATGACTTTTTCTGTCGATTTTGTGGTTTTATCGAGATCGAGACCGAAGTCGGAATATTTTAGTTAATACTTGAAAAAAAAGGTCGCTAGGAGGTTAATATCAGCTGTTAATGGTGTAAAATGTGTTGAAGCTATTTATTCGCCGAAATAAATGGAAAAAAGTAAACAAATAAAAAAATCGGTATGTTGAGATCGAAAAAAAGTTTTATTTTAGTTTCTCTGTGTGATCTAGATTCACCAATTTTTCGTTCTACTACAATTTTCCGGACACCGTGTATATCTATATCTGTATAATTTCCTTCACCTTTATATGAAAATATATTAATAATAATAATAATAGTGTAACCACACTTTAGTTCATTCCAAGTTAAGTCGGTTGGTTACAAAGTAGCCCGCACCGTATACAAGAAATAATGGTGAATCGGTACCTTTATCCGCATAATACCCCTTTGAGCGAATCCTTTACCTCGGCTCTGGGGCCGACCGCGGCTCAATGATCTACTATTCTGAGCCAAAGAATTCTAAACATGAAAAGACCGACCTTTCAATCAAAAGATCCGACATTAATGTCAGGTGGAAGTAACCATTGGTCCCTCATCTGATATTAAATACTTTATTTATAGTGATAGACCGAAACTAGCTTTTCAGCCGAAACCGAAGCCTAAACCTAATTAAAGTTTACAAGAATTTAAGTGTACCAAGAATTAAGGCGTTTTTTTATTAAACTTGTAATAGTTAATTAGTTATCTATCAATTTACACAAATAATATTTCGGTGGTGTATGCCTTTCTTGAACGAATTAAGTTTTTGTATGGAAAAACTATTTAGTCGTATTCATTTTCCGTATGTACGGGCGCAAACAAATAATTCGTCTTAATATTTTAAAATATAACTTGCAAAAAGTGTAAGTTAATGAAAAACATTAAATTATCGACGTTTATGAACGCATACATTGTAACGAATGTTATGTTTATCCTTAAGTACTAACCATGGAATGAGATCAATAACAAGAAGTGCCTTGGGAGTGTGTTTCATGATCCAAATATAAGCCCAATCATGGCCTATGTTTTCATTCAAAACTGTGTTTCAAGATAGACAAACATTTGAAAACCTGCTACTACCACCACAGTAATCGGAGAATGTTGCTTGTTTTGTGATGGAGGACTTAGCCAGCCGCGGAATAGAATATACTACGCCTGGGTGGGACTTAAACGCGATGTGAACTCAGCCACCGACCGGTCAATTGTAATTACAAAATTCAAATGGGGTGGTGATATACAATTTCAGGCAAGTTTAAGAGAGATAGACCACATGCTAAATGGTCCAGAACCAAAAGGAACTAAGTCAGTGGCACATTTATTTCCATTCAAATTTTTGTGAAAGGTACTTCCAGTTATCTTCTTTATTCTATGATACTAACGAAAAAATTTTGATGTGGAACATCTTTTGGTGGGATAAAATCGACTCTTGCGTAGCAAGCGTGGCAAGACGGGACGACCCTAAACAGCACAACCGCCAAAACTCTGTGTGGTATATTTGCTTCTGTTCTCACAAAACTTGGTAATGGATCTATTCTAAATGTTGTCGTATTTTTAATTTATAGTATGTTTCTTGGTATATTTTAATAACAACAAAAGAATTGTTGCATTATGAAAAATATAAACAATTGTTTACTTTCATTTTCACTTTCTTCAATAAACATCAATTTCAGTCTTTCACATTTCACGTGAAAACGAACGGAACGTTCCGTGAAGGATATTTTTTTTAAAATTCCAATCTTCCAAAGAAGGCTCTATTGCCAATGGTTAACAAGAATTATTTATTTGATAGACCTGTATGATGTGAATGTGGGCAAGAATGTTTCATACTCAGAAGCAGTGGCGTAACGATTACTTACGAAAATCGATTGCGGGTTATCAAAATTGTGGTATTTTAATAATAGGTAAAAAATTATTATTTTTTCGGAATATATGCACTGCAATACATTCCATAATTCAGAGTAAAATAAAATAACAATACATAAAATATAAAGCAGAAAAGCAACGATTTTTTTAAAAATTATAAGCCAGCAGTACTTCGTCACGCGTTGCTGTGTCTTTTAATTTCTGCTATATTTCATACTTGATATATTCTTTTAATGAACTGTTCATTACTCAACCACCACATCACGGGCATGTGCCTAGCTTGGCGGTCTAAACATTCCTAATAATTTGAATAACCATTACACTGAATAAAAAAAATAAAAATTGATATTTTCCCGTCGGGCCACCAGGGAGGACTCCAATTAGGCAGTCATGGCAGTTATGATGATATTCTTGGATTGGCGGAGTCTGCGTCATAAGATTTCCGTGCGGTGAGGTGAAGTCATCTGAACGAGTGCACTCGTCCGTCCAGGAACATTTCCGTAGCGCTGCAATACCTCGGTAGGCGGAACAGTTGGCGAAATGCACAAGTGTAATCTACCCACTGTTTTGACATATACAGTGATGTGCAGAATGCGTCGAATATTATTATGTTCGTGCTACAATAGTGAAAACGCCTTAACAGCATCATACCCGATCTAACGGATATCGCTTTTCTTTGTCTCTCCATATCCCCGATGTCATCCAGGTCATCTGTAAAAATGTATCGCTATATACGCTACAGCCAAAAATTTAATAAATTTCAGTTTTTCTTTTAATTATGGGTGCACTTAAAAATGTTTTCTAAATTAAAATTTTGTTAATTTATTTAGAATCTCTTCAAATTATTCGAAATCCGGTTAAAAACGGAATTGCAGGCTTTTAAAGAATGCATCAATAGGTTATCTATTTTTTTTTCAGTAAAACACAAATGTTTTATTGCGATGTCGGACACTTAAATTCTAATATTTTCGCATTTCGTCATTGTATATTATCAGGGCAAATGCGGGTGCATGAACACATGTTCTGATTTATTAGGAATGAACTAAAAGCGTAATAGGAAACTACCTTTAATCTCGATTTTAGCCGGAATTTAATAAATCAGCAATACTCATTTTTCTCGGTGTAGGTACTATCATGGGCACCTAACCACTTATTTGGTACTGTTATTTACGTTAACTGTCTTTATAACCAGGAAATTTAAGGGTATATTCTCTTTTATATTCTACATATCGATGACGGAAAGGCAAAAGGGCGTAAGCGACAATTAAGTCAAAAATGAGTTAACCATACAAAAATGAGTTAACCTAAATGGTACACCAATAGTATTATTTCAAATATTAAAATTAAACATATTTTTCATAAGCAATGGAAAAAAACTCGTCACAACTTGGACTATGCTAGTTTTTCAGCCTATCGCTCCATCGTAAAACGTGAAATCAGTAAAGCTTTTAAAAATCATTTAAATTCAATGGAAGAAAAATTGTCTATCGATCCCAAACAGTTTTGGAAGTACAATAAGGATCTAAAAAATCCAACAACTCATTTAAGTCTATGATTCTTGACGGAGAAGAATTGACTACTGATGATAAAATCGCTAATAGTTTTGCGACCTTTTTTTCATCTGTTTATAAAAATGTCCAACCAACTCTCAATATTGACTCTACCCTTCACACTGTACAGATTGGGCCCTCATTCGACCTGGTCAGTATTTCAGAAAAAGATGTTAAGGAGGCACTCTCAAATTTAAAGAAACCTCACTCCATCGGTCCTGACAATATTCCAACATTTATACTAAAGGGTTGTTCCGACCTTTTAATACCACCATTATGTCATCTCTTCAATGTATGCCTAAAAAACGGGATTCTCCCAGACATCTGGAGATTAACTAAAATAACCCCTATCTACAAAAAGGGTGACAAACGCGATATCCGGAATTATCGACCAGTTGCCGTTCTATGTTCCATCATGAAAATATTCGAGAAAATTCTACATAAATATATACTTAATCACGTTAATCCAATTCTTGATGACCGTCAATATGGTTTTAGACCCCAGATGTCAGTAACATCAAACCTCTTATGCATCTCAGATTTATTATCACAAACTCTCGACAATCGGGGACAGGTGGATGTTGCTTATTTCGACCTGGAAAAAGCATTCGACAAGGTTGACATCGACATTCTTCTAAATAAGCTAGGTTCATTTGGTTATTCCAAAAGACTACTCTGTTTTTTTGCTTCATATTTTCGAAATCGTAGACAGTTTGTTTATTATAAGGGTTCCAGTTCTTTTGAATTCATAGTTTTTTCTGGAGTTCCTCAGGGGTCTATCCTTGGACCACTTCTGTTTCTGATTTTTACTAACGATATTGGTTCAGTCATCACACATTCGCTGTATTTACTATTTGCAGATGACTTGAAACTATATCGCTCAATAAAAAAACATCTTGACTGTATTCTCCTTCAACGTGACATTGACTGCGTTTCAAACTGGGCCAAAATAAATGGCTTGAACTTCAGTACACCCAAGTGCAATATCGTCTCGTATACAAGATCAAAGAAACCGCATGTATTTGAATATACAATCAATGAAATTATTCATCAACATCTAAACCAAATCAAAGATCTAGGAGTTATTTACGACAGCAAACTAACTTTTCACCAACACATCGATGATTTAATAAGCAGAGCATACAGGCTTCTCGGCTTCGTAATTAGGAACTCATATCCGTTTCGTAACACAAAAACACTGACGTTATTATATAATACACTAGTCCTAAGTGTACTGGAATCAAACTCGATCATCTGGGCTCCACATGAATTAACATACACTTTACGCATTGAAAGAGTCCATAAAAATTTTTTGAGGTTTTTATTCTCGCGGCTCTATGGACGTTACCCTTGGCTTTACCCATCGATTTATATATTAGGCATGACCAATTACCACTCCCTAGAGACACGTAGAGGTATTGCTTTGCTTAAATATTTTTTTCAACTTATAAACGGTCACTTATCTAATAATGAGATACTGGCCCAACTAATTTTTTTTGTACCAGAGTCTCACTCTCGAGGACGTCATCACAATCTTCTATATAGTAGAGCAAGCCGCACTAATTTATTTATGTACTCACCTGTGGGGAGAGCTACGTGCTTTTTGAATGCAGTAGATAAAAAAATAGATTTATTTTTTGTGTCCTATAGCGCATTTGCTAGATTTTTGGCATTGCATATACACTGCATAAATGGTACAATTATAACGTCTTAGGCTATATTACCTGTAATTGTTATAAATAAATGTACAAATTATATATATAAAAATATAAAATATAAATACAGTTTTGATTAGAATTTTTGTCTGATCAAAATCTGAATATTTAAATCATTTTTTACAAAATTGTTGCTTACGCCCTTTTCCCTTTTCGACGTCGATATGCTTAATGTATGACTATTTTAATTTTCATGACATTTAACGTATACATATATTAAACTTATCATAATCATTTATTTTATTCATTCTATTTATCATCAATAATTATCAAGCATGGTCATCTTTTTGTTTATTCCAGGCACATTAGAATTTTGTTATACTTTTGCCTTGGGTGCGAATATTTACCGTAGAGCCACTGCAAAGTAGAGGGCGGTTAAACTCTTTGATGAAAACAGTTCGACAGAAGCTTTTGATAGTGGAACCATATTGTTATATGAATGTCAAAATAAATCATATCAAACAAAAAACAAACTTTCTAATAATGATCGATGGTTCCAAATACCATGTAATATTAATAATAACTCCAACTTCTTACGATTGCCATACATCTTGATGGCAACATGCTATACAGCGCCTCCTAGCGGCATGAATTGTACTTGGTTTTCTGTCGTACATTTTTTGGATTTTATGTGTACATTTGAAATATTTTTTTTATTTTACGATAATAAATCGGAGAAACGAAAAATAAAATAGGTAAAACGTAAAAAATATTAGAGCGGCTATTAACTCTGTCTTTGAAGGCTTAGAAATGTAATAAAATAACAACACACTTATTAAATGTGTGAATATTTTAATTTTTTTTTGTAGATTTCTCTTTTTATGAAATCATTTATTTTATTTGCTTGGATTTAACAAACTCGTACTATATTTCACCAACGTTTCTGTCAACATTTTTTGTCATCTTGAAAATGACTTGGGAGTGTTTTTGTTTCATATAATTATTACTATGGTTAACGTCACCAACAGCATCTACTTTTTATACATATTTTTATCAATATCTCTAACTTGTTGATATTGCCATTATTTCACTGGAGTTGGACGTATTATAGTACCTACTTACAAAGATTCGGGTACAAACACAGTGAGTTCTATTTACGTTTTATTATCCTCAAAAATGACACAGAATAAATCAGAGGGTATTTATTGTGTGTTGAAAATTCCACAATTCACCAATTTTAATATTTGAAATAAACAATTTGGCGTCTTGTCATATTTTCTAAGGTGAAAATTATGTTTCTGATGGATGTAAAGTTACCTACATAGTGAAAAATCCACTACGCCAGAGTTCGTCGTTTGAGTGTTGTCTGATTCATTTTAACAAAATGCATATAAAAATATTTTTTTAATCAATTACCAAATATACAAATTTAGGTTTACTGTGTGTCCTGCGTAACTCTGGATCAGTAAACTAAAACTTTGAATTGAAGTGTAATTTTCAAAATTGGAACTGATTGTGTGAAGGATTCAGAGAAGCGATAAATTACCTACTTTTAGTATAATATTTTCTAACAGAAAATTATTTTAATCGTTATTTTGGGAAATTGGTTCTGAATTATCAAGAATTGGTACCATCCCGTGATACTCACGGGCCGACGCTAGTTTGCATAGAAATAATTACTGTTCCGAACCGCATTGACCATTGTTTATAACTTATTTCCACTGGTCCCCAAAATAGTGAAAAAATTATGGCTATTTATCTTCAGATATCAAAAGGTACCCCACTTTTCCGAGTAGAGCCATTAAAATTATTACTTTGGAAAATACATTTTCTTTAATTAATCTCGGAATAAAACCATCATTTCAATTATGTTAGAATTACCGTTTTTTAATTAGTTGATAACATAGCAATAGGTTATTCGATCACATTATATCTGTTCGCTTAAGAGGAAGAGCGCGGCCTTTTTCATACAAAACTTGATTTTGAATTTGAGGCCAAAATACTCAAAAACATTGATTTTTTTAAATCAAAGGGATAGCAAATATCTAGTACGGATGTAAGACATTTGCTTGATATTTGTTTATAAATTTAAAAAAAAGGCCATTAACGAATTTGATTTTTCATGATTTTAGAGGCAACTTCGGCAATGGGGTATTTTCATAAATTCATAATATCGTTAAAATGAGTGGAAGATTTAAAGATTAATTTTCTGATTCTGATCATCGTACTAAAAATATGTAATTATTATTTTAAAAAACCGCACATTCCGTAACGGTAAAAACTGGCTATAATTGTACTATGGGTTCCATGATAACTCAACACAGTGACAATTCAACAGACCTTTAAAAAGTGATATAAAGTCATTAGAAACGATGAAAAAAAATTTGAACCTAATCTGACCTAACCTAACCTAACCTACTTAACCCAGTTAATAAAGTTTTTGTTACATCACTTTCCATGACTTTATATAACTTTTAAAAAATGTTTTTTTTTTTTTTTTTTTTATTATTTATTCAGTGAGTTTTATGAATTACAATTTTTGTGTACTTAATAACTCCCACACTAGGCTAATGCCCGTGTTGTGGTAGTCATAATGCTATAAATTACAATAAAACCATATGTTGTAGTAAGAAAAAATAAAACATAATATGGAAGGAAAAAAAAAGAAAATAAACATATTTAAGGAAAATATAAAACAAAATATATGTTTTTCATACATGCAAACATACATACATACACATATATATATGCTCAGATATATAT
Source organism: Hesperophylax magnus (assembly GCA_026573805.1). NCBI lineage: Eukaryota > Metazoa > Arthropoda > Insecta > Trichoptera > Limnephilidae > Hesperophylax > Hesperophylax magnus. The sequence goes on from JAIUSX010000016.1 coordinate 4,709,350, forward strand.
ACATATACATACATACATAGACATACATAGATGCATACGTAAATACATTCATACACATCTATATATGAACACACACAAATGTAATGTGTATTCACATATAAACATAAGTATACAGATACATGGTTAATTTTATTATAATGGTTTAACAGTTAGGAACTCATGTATTCTTTAAAAAAGGCTCGTCCCCTTTCAAATATCCAGTTTTGGACACGTATAATAAAAAGGGATATAGTATTAGTTGATTTTATGTCCCTGTCCAACGCGTTGTATATTTTAGGGGCGATAGACCAGAATTGTCGTTGAGCGAATGTGGTTCTAGTTTTTGGCACCACGCATCCCAGATTTGATGAAAAGCGGGTGTTTACTTGGTGTTGAGGAGCCACTATCAAGTCATTTTTTCGTATGTAGCATAAGCTTGTCTTAATGAATAGCTGGCGAATATCTAAGACCTTAATTTTAGTAAATAGTATTTTGGAGGGATAGGTAGGATGACATTTAAATATAATTCTGAGAATTAGTTTTTGTACTGTAATTATTGGATTAATGACGGATTCTGCACAGCCACCCCATCCCAGAATACCATATGTTGCTATCGATTGAAAAAGGGCAAAATATACGCATTTTAGAGTCGTTAGGTCTAAGATGGATCTAAGAGAGCAGAATATGTGGGAGAGTTTACGAAGTCTTTTTGTTGTTTCTTTTATATGGGTTTCCCAGCGTAGTTGGTCATCGATTATTATTCCCAAGTATTTAACTTCCTTTGAAGATTTAAGAGTTGAACACGTGCATTGAATGTTAGGTGAGGTTTCAGGAGTCTGTATGTTGAGTGAACACGAGTGGATGGTAGGTTTGGGGCAGTTATTGGGAAAGCTATGTTTGGGTATGGAAAACGTCATGTATTGTGTCTTGTCGATATTAAGTGTGAGGAGGTTTGTGTCTAGCCAATGTTTAACTTTTGTTAGGCCAATATTAGTTTTGTTTGTAACTGATTCCCATGTTTCATCATCAAATATTAGGACTGTATCATCGGCAAATGAAATTATCTTGCCTCCAATATTCATAGTGCATAGTGTGTTGATATATATGAGAAATAGAATTGGCCCTAGTACACTACCTTGAGGGACCCCATAGGACATGGATAATTTTTTGCTCATATATATTTTGTCAGAGTGGATAAGGGTTTGTTGTGTACGATTTGCTAAGTAGTTTTTAAACCACGTGTAGGCTATCCCTGTAATGCCGATCTGTTGAAGTTTTTTAAGTAGTAAGGGATGGGAAACCGTATCAAATGCTTTTGCGAGGTCAAGGAAAACAGCAAGTGGTTTGCGACCTTTGTCAAGATTTTGGGAAACAATTTTTGTGAGAGCAGCTATTGCATCAGAGGTATTCCTCCCTTTGCAGAAGCCATATTGGTTATCCGATATTATTTTATTTTATTATGTGATGAATTATCATTTTGATGATTTATCCGGTCACCGTATTATGACATAGAAAACACCAATTCTGGTGAGATGGTAGTCATCGACGTCATTGATCACATTTTTTTTTTTTTTTTTTTACAGTAATACCGCACAAGAGTCCCAACTGCTCCCGTCTGGAGCCAGTGAGACTATGGCATCCCCAATTGGGGTATGTTGTGAGGCTAAGGGTATTGGGGAGGGGAGGGAGATGGGGAAGAGGAAGGTGGGGAAGTACCTGGCTATTCATATCTGGTCACGAAACACGGTTAAAGCCATTTCAAGCAACGTTTCAATTCTGAATGGTGGTCTTACACCAGGGCGATACTGAGAGTATCTTCCACTCTGGAACGTGCCGCAAATATACTATATATTATTTTAATTAATTAATTGTGAAATAACACAAATTAATCAAATAAAATTGTAACATCATCGAATTCTTGATCATGTCGTTTTGGCGGCAAATAGAAAAGAATTTAGAAAATGTATTCGTCAACATAAAAATATTTTCATAATAGTAATTAAATATTTTTTTTGCAAAATATCCTAATATTTGTAAGTGAACGAAAATTATTTACTATAATTTTTCACTACCAGCTATGTAAGTATGTTGAAATATTAAATAAATTTAATTACGCTGGAACCCAAATTTGTTATTATGTAAATTCGATTTCGTCCATATAAACACCTTTTTAGGCTGGCCGCATACATACGTTTTCCGTATTCGATTTCCGAATTCGTTATGCGTATTCGGAATTCCGTGAGACTAGCGCAAACGTTCGTTTTTCTTCATTCGGAATGTATAAACGTCAGTACCAGTGTTGCCAACGGATCTTGACCTAATTTCGCCGTTTCTCATACATAAGGTAGCCTAGAGTAGCCGAATTTGCAGTTAGGTGGGACATGTTTAAAATTGATGTTTTTACGTGTTGAAATTTATGTTTTTGAAGTAGCCTAATTGGCGACCAGTCGTCTTTTAGATTATTTCGGCGTCGATTCTCGTTCTGAGTAGCCCAAATGGCGATATATCGCCCTCGTTGGCAACACTGTTCATTATATCGCACCCGCACCGCGTGCATCGGACGTATTCCTTGTATTTGAATCGCAACACGATAATGTGTGAGGCAGAAATATTAATATTGGCTGTTGAAAAATATCCCTGCCTGTGGGATATTCATGATAACGACTATCACAACAGAGATAACAGCACACCTAACAGCAAATTCGGCTACTTTACGCTACCTTATGTATGAGAAACGGCGATATTAGGTCAAGATCCGTTGGCAACACTGAATTACTGAACGGAAATTTCCGAACGTTTGCGTCGGCACAAACAAAATGTATGCAAGAGCTGCGTTCCACATGACGTCATTAGGTTTTTTCCATTCGGTTTCTCCGAACGCGCCGGCTCGCATTCGGAACGTGCGTAAGGAATTTGTTCCGTTCGGAACTAAAACGAACGTGTGCGGCAGTTAATGTATTTTCTACTGATTCCGTGCATTCGGATGTCCGAATACGGAGAACGAATTCGGAAATCGAATACGGAAAACGTATGTATGCGGCCAGCCTAAGAAACAGAGTTTTGTGTCGCTTACGCCTACTCAATGTTGTTGACGGGTTCACAGAATTGGAACAATTTATCAAATTTTAGAACTTGAATAAAACCTTCACAGAGCTTGAAATCTACCTTGAAATTTAATAAATTGTTAAAATTCTATGAAACCATCCCTATTGTACCTTAAGTAGTTGAGCTTTATCAGAACTGCTTAAATTATATTGTTATGTGTTTTTTTTAATGTCGTTATTTTATTGGTCAATGATATAATCAATTCCTAATATTGTAAAATCTTTTATAATTTAAAAATACTGTTTATAACGAAATAAATTTTTTTTAAAGTAATGAAAAATATTTTATTTTTACATTATTGAAATTGATTTTGCAGTACATTAACATTTTTAATTATTCATTTTGGTTGGGTATTTTGGCCGTAAAACCCATATCAACTTTTTTATGAAAAAGGCAACGCGGCGGTTCCTCTTAAGGCACTTGCAACAGTACTCATTGCTCCATAATTCTATACTAATATGCTCAAAAACCACATAGATAATTCCATGTCTCGGGTCTTGCCCAATGAAAGACTGCCCATTGTGGGAAGTCGCGTTGAATTAAAACCGGTAGCCAATAGGTACGGTAGAGCGGGCAAGGAATTCGATGGTGCGGGAGATGGGTTACGACTACGGACCACCGTAAGATCTGAGGAGATTGGAGATGCTAATCTTAGGCTGAGGATTGCGTGGTTCAATCGCGCCGCGCTCACCTCAAACACTTATATCATCTAGGTACTGTAGTTTCAGACGTCACAAACTGAAAAATATGCTTTTTAGCGTGCTTTTAAATTGTAAGTACTATCTTTATTTTAAAATTTAATCTTAGTTTTAAACCAAAAGTAATAAGTTATAAGTCTAAGTAATTGTAATAAATTAAGTTGGTAAGCGCCCTTGGGGTGATTTTCTCACGAAAACGGCGCTATACAAATAATCCCATGATTATTATTATTGTTATTATTATTTATAAGATGTACTTCTTCATACGGTGGAAATGGGATGAAGATCCATTTATTTCTTTCAAATGTAATTTGAAGAACTCTACTGTAATTTTCAGTTTTCGGTGATATTAATAATTAATTTAAAAATGGTTTATTTATAAATAAATTCTGTTGTGTAGTTATTATTATTACGCGTGACAGCTGTTTCAACTTCCTAAGCCAATTAAGTTCAAACGATATATGGACTCCGGAAAGGCCAAAAGGCGTAAGCGAAAATTTAGTCGAAATTGAGTTATATACAGTTTTGATTAGAAAAAAATTCTAATCAAAACTGTATGATTAACTCATTTTTGACTAAATTGTCCTTTTTCAACTGTAAATTTTTGATCAGTATCGCCATGGTATACGACCACCATTAAGATTCGAAACGTTGCTTGAAATGGCTTTAGCCGTGTTTAGTAACTAGATTTAAATAGCCCAGAACATCCCACCTTCATCTTACCCATCACCTTCCCTTCACCACTACCTTCAGCCTAACAACTAGCTCCAGACGGTGCACATAAAATTAATATTTTTTTAAATACTCCAAAACATCACAGTGAAAAGGACATTGCAAATTATTGAACTTTGAATTTCAGACTGTATTTGAAAATTTCATGACGCCAGAGCTTTAAAAAAAATAATAATTCAAACAGAGTTCCTGGATACCTATTTTCGTAAGTAGTACACACACCTGTTTTAGGTAGGTACTTACCTGTCAAATTTTCATCAGACCCCTTGTCAAAAATCTTTACTTCTCAAAACGGCGGCTAACACATAATTTGTACCTAGTTATTTTTTTCGATTTTAAACCCGGTTTGTTTACCCCTGTCACGATAAAAATGTGTAACATGAAAGTATCTTACCTATCACAATCGTCACTCAACCTTCCTCTTTCTCTTCTCTTCTTTCCTCTCTTCGTGCATCAAACAGTCTTCTTCTTTTTGTGGCCATCAAAAAAATATTTCACATATCATACAGTACCCCCCGCGTTCAATTCATGAATAATTTTATATCACACAATGATATTATTTATAAAATCTTGTTCCTTAGCAGGAGAGTAACAATATATGTAGATATGCCTACTGGAGGCTGTATGGTAATCACGAAGATTAAATGGGATTAATTTAGAAAATAGTTTTACGCTTAGCATAAAAATGAATGTCTTATTTACTTCCTTCGACATGCCTAAGGTATAGTTTTGAAAAATTGAAGAGGAAGAATGTGTGTAGTAGGCGCCGTGGTAGGGTGGTAAGGCTCTCTTATACGACTCCTGAGGCAGCGGGTTCGAATCCAGGCGTGCACAAGTAAATGTTCCAGAGTGGTAGATAATCTCACTATCGCCTTGGTGAAATTCGTTCCGAATAGAAATGATAAAATGTATTTTGCCGTGTTTGTTGACCAAAACTGAATAGTCAGGTACTTTCTCTTTCTCTTCCGTACTTATCTGACTCCAAACATGCCCCATTTGGGGATGCAATAGTCCCACACGGAGAAAAATGAGTATTGCTGATTTATTAAAATCCTGTTAAAATGGTGACAGCAGGCCAATAAACTATTAGTATATTCATGCATCTACTATTAGTATATATAAATATAATATATATAAATATATATATTTTATTATATAAAGAAGAAATGCGATAATATTAGAATTTTATGAACACGTGTTCCGACATCACCATAACACATTCATGTTTTACTGATGCTTTAGTAGGAAATCTGTAATTTCATTCTGTAAAGGATAATACGAATAATTTAAAGACATTTTTTTTTATAAACTAGCAATATTTATCAATAAGTTTTCTCTATGCTCTGACTTCGGGAAATTAGGATTCTTGTGACGTTTTCAAAAAAAGAAATTTTTTACCGAGTTTCAAATAATTGCTGCATTTTCCAGAGCGACATGTAGGTACTCTCAGTATTGTCTTTGTGAAATATCTTCACTCAAAATCGAAATGTTACTTAAACTGGCTTTCGCCGTGTTTATTGGCGAGATTTTTAATTAATCTTATTTTTATCATCCCCTACCCCTCCCCACACATATCAGCTTCACAACATATCCCTATTGGGAATTCCGAAGTTTCACTGACTTCCAGCAGTTATGAAACTCTTGAGGTATTCACATAACATTTTTATTTACCGTAGTTGAACTATTACACTTAACATATTCTATGGCTCCATCAGCAGATTAAACTATGTAAGCAACAAAAAATCGTCTAGGACATCTAGGAGCTACCTACAAATAATAATAATCAGCTATTCTTTTAGCTGTCGGTGAAGACAGAGTATTTTTTGCAAGACGCCCACCGGTACTGCGGCCAATGCAACAACATTGCACCAAACAATACACTTACAAGGACTATCGTTTACAAAGGGATTAAGTATCCATACTAAACGCCGCCTTATCCAATGCAGGACCAAATGATTATGTTCTGTGACTGTACCTTTACCGCTATTTGAGTTTTTGGTATACATATCACGTGTAGTTGGTAGAATGTTGTTATTTTTTAGAAATGGGCAAATAAGTAAATAGAATGTAATTTGAATTGCGACTAAGTATTTTTTTCAGTTTGTTTCAATGGCAAATCACCTTACCATTTATAAGACATAAATTACAAAGCAGCGAGGCGGGGCCGGCCAAACGGCGCCTGGCGCGAGTAAAATTGTGGCGCCAATTGTCAAAACTTGTAAATGCCTAGGTAGGTAGTAATATTCGGATGATTTGTATTTTTGTGTAGCGCCGTTTTTTATGAAAAATAATCTCAAGGGTGATAAAGAAGAAATCTGTTTGTTTTATGCAATATCAACCCTATTCCCAAAAATCCATGTCAATGAACCATGCTAAAGACATTTTTGCTATCAAAGCACTTTACACAAGCAAACATTGAGATCTGAAATCTCACAGCTTTTTCTTCTTAAAATATATTACCAATTTTTTTTTTCAGTTCGCATTGTAATTTATATCGAGAGATTTTAAATATCCATTTAACTCATAAATCTATTTTACATGACTTATTCCCTGCTTATAACTCCAATTTATATATTTTTTCTTTAAAAATCAAAACTCTACACAATACTTAATATTTTATATTTAATTTTAATATCTTAAGGCGATGCCATACGTAGTAATTCAAAATCATGAGTTTTGGTTTGAAAATCTGGTCGCCTAGAAATGTTTCAGATGCTTTAATTAAATACTGCGAGTAGAATACATCTTGGCCTTTTATTTGAGATAATCGAGTATTTTTTAGATAAGTCTTTTTATAAGCCTAGAAAAAAATAATGTAAAGGCCTATGAAAACTGCTTTAAAGTTCAAAATCTCCTACTTACGAACCCATTTTCGGTTATGATTTTATTTTATAATGTGGCAAATTAAGTTATTTATAAAATGATCGAATAAAAATTAAATATTTATGCCTCAACATCCACAAAATAAAATAAAAGGCACTTTTTGGCCATGTTTTTTTCTTGCATAAATCAAAACAGGCGGATGGTGTTAAGCGGGAATTTAAACCTTATCGCCATCTACGTAAGGGTTGTTATTGATAGTGGCTCAATTTAAAATATTACACGACATAGTGCATCGCCTTAAACCATAGACACTATTGAATTTTTCAGTGGGTACTTATTTTAATTTATTCGGTAAAACTAGTGGGTTGCTAATCAAATTTAAAATTACCCAAATAAATAAAAACATACAATATTCAATTAATTATTTCATTTAATTTAAATAGTATGAAGAATGACATTCAATTACAGCCTTGTAGGTTCTTATATATTTACTAACAAAACACTAGTAAAAGTTGGCTAATCGAAACAAAACAAACAAGAAATTTTTGCACCACTCTATCAAAAAAATGGCATGGCAAAAAATGTCTCCGAACTAACTAGGCAACCACCACCCTTTATAACAATGAGGTGATATGGGGGCGGTCTTTCTACCTAACATTTTGAAAACATCTCACTCAAAGGAGGCTTCGCAGGTGGTCCGGTCCTATATCACCCTTAAAGCCTTAAAAATATGAAATAGACCCGTCGTTATTTTCATGAAGACAGTTTTTTTTTTACTACAGAACAGTTGGAGTTGACCACAAAAACAAATAAACAATTTTGATGCGTTTTGATGGGTAGAATTTATATTATGTTGTGTCAATCATGTGACACGTCATCAAATTATTATTTTGTATGAGAAAAAAACATTTCAAATTTTCATCGCTTTTTTGGTTTTTTTTTCGCAAAAGGGTTTTTTCCTTATTTTACATTTTTTCAGTTTCATGAATTTCATAAAATATATAAATGTATTTTTTATTTATTTATTACAATAAGAAAAATAAATTATTTTTCAACTTTTTTTATCTATGTAGTTATGAATGGGCAAGAGTCCTTATTTTTTCCAGTAGTCTGGAGCCAGTGAGAATATGACGTTAATGACGTACCCAATAAGGATTTTAAAAAAATATCAACATCCACATTCAAACATATATACTGTTTTTTTTTTACATGGTTAAATTAATTCTCCAAGTTGGAATATTTTTTAGCCCGCCAAAATGATCGAAAACCGGGCGGTAAAAAGCGGGAGTGTGCGTGAAAGTCCTGTGATTAGTGGATTTTTTATCAAAATAAAATGATCATAACTAAATTAAGGGTTTTGTTTTTATATCAAAATGTCATACTGAAATTAATTGTTTACGTTAGACTTGCTTAATTCTCGCCCAAAACATCGTCAGACAAAGCCCGTTCACTGAAGTCTACACGGTATCATTGATGTACCTACGTAGCTCACGCCGAGGCAATAAGGCGGGACCTCGCCTGCGATGTTATTGTCATTGCTTTTACGTTAATTTTGAAATGAGTTCCTCCTTACAAATTTTTACAAAAACGTTAAATTGGCGTGTAGGTGATTTTATTCGCGGTAGCGCTTGTAGTTTGAGTTGCATTATATTATAGAGTAATTCAATTTTACCGCTTCCAATTAACAAAACTTTCTAAAATGTAAGGAGATGATGTAAGTTAAAAAATATATTTTTTACTCAAATTACTTATTGGGGTGTATTGTGAGTCTGAAGGCAGTGGGGAGGGAACGGAGATAGGGAAGAGAAGGGTGGTAGTACCTGGCTATTCAAATCTGGTCTCTAAACACGGCTAAAGAATCTTCAAGCATCATTTCAATTCTGAATGGTAGTCCTTCACTAGGGCGATTCTGAGAGCATTTCGCATCCTGGAACGTGCATGAAATGCATTACATATTTTAAATGAATTAATTATTGTGAAAGGAAACAAATCAATTAAATAAACGACCTAATTAGCGATCTCAGAGTTCATAGACCAGAGTCTTACCTGAACTAGGAAGACTGCCGCTCTAGGACAGTTAATTTTTTGTTTGTATTTTATGTTTCTTATTTCACTTTGACACTAACCATTGTAACCAAGTAACTAACCCTCCTGAAATTATCTTCATTCCTCCTGAGAGGAATTAAGTTCGGATCATTATATCTTGGCATATTATACTTGTACAAGTGAATTAAAGAAACACTTGTACAAGTATAATATGCCAAGATGTAATGATCCGAACTTAATATCTTGGCATATTATACTTGTACAAGGCTTTAATTCACTTGTACAAGTATAATATACCATTATATCTAGGCATATTATACTTGTACAAGTGAATTAAAGCCTTGGGCGTTCCGACTATTTATTAAATCGACTGAACGTCTTATATTCCCTTCGAAATTTATAATGCCATGTTACTATTTATGATAATATTAAAAAAATATTATTGATCAAAAGACTAATCTTACATCAACGCGTAAAAAACTAATGAAAATAACTCAACTTCCTGTGCTCTACTTTAATGCGAATTATTTAACACGCCACGTTTTTTTTTCACACAATTCAGCACGAAAATAATATAGTTTCTATATTCCCTACCAGTGGCGTCCGGTCCAAAAAAACGATTTTCTATGTGTATTTACTCGTAGTGATAGAAAACAATTACAATGTCAATCTTCTCATTCAAACTGATTTTTCAAATATATAATTTTTCCAATACAAAATAAGAATCTCTACTACAAAGATTTCAAAATTATCCACATTGATAAGGCATATTCATTTGCGTAGCATTTGGGACTAGCGCCATTCCCCGCCTTTAATGCCAATACTTGAATTTTGTAGACAATTTTAAGGTACCTTTCCAGCTAACATATAAAAAAATTGCAAACACGGATTTTGTCAGTCAATAAAAAAGAAAACTATTTCTTTTTTTGATGCTGACAATTCGTGGTGGAGAACCATTATTATGATGTATTGACAGAATTTTGCAACTTTTTTCCACTTTGTTATGTACTGACCGTTACCGGTTTCAGCCTATTATGGCGATCTTCAGAATGCGGCAGGTAAATAGATATATGAAGGAATAATATTAACGAATCCGTAATACACAAAACCTACAGTATGTAAAATCAGGATATTATAATAATAGTGATTAACATATTTTAATAATTGTTTAATTGTGTACCACCCCTGATACCCTCCCCCCTGTATATACTAGTATTAGTACACATTCTACCAATCTGAAGATGGTTATGGTAGTCTGAAACTGGTAACGGTCATCAAATCAAAAGGCAGACATTTTTGAAAATTATTTTAATGGATTATAAGAGTTAACTTGATCCTTTTTGTATTAAGTAAAAAACCTAATATATATTTATTTAAGAGAACCTTTTTCGAACCTTGATGAAATTGGAAAAATCTCAACCATTTTGGGACTCGTTTTTCGTATTTGTTTTGAAACATTTGTAATCTTTTTACTTGGCATTCGGAAGTGTTTTCCCATTTGGGGCTTGCATAATGTTGGTTTTGACCTTATTATTGACTTGCAAATGTAAATTTTATTTTTAAGGGAATCATTTTTATTTACTTCACACAGCACGGCACGTCACTGCTACCTGCTTACCCATCATTCAAGCCAACAATCAGTAGCTCCCTCACTCTCCAGTCAAGCACAACATATATCTGCCCACAATAATAATAATAAGGGGCCACGAACAGTAAGCACGATATGGATATTTTTTGTTCATGGCTCTGCTGTCAGAGTGACGGCGAAGACTGCGGACTGAGGGACCAGTGTTCGTTACCCGGTGCCGGCAGGGCGCCTACCAGACTCGGGTTAGAGACTTTAAAGACTCGGGCGAAGCTTATCTTCTCTTTTGATCAGCAGTACGATTGAATTTTAATTTCGACTGAGGTTTGGTTGAGCTACCAGTGGTTCCCAAATTTTTTCCCATATACCGCTTTTTTGCGAGGGTACATCGACAGTAACTTCAATATTCGGTAATAAGGGGACAAAGATGCTCTATATATACTCAAATGACATAGAAAAAGTGCAAAAAAGTTTTATGCGATACCTTTTCATGTGAGAGTTTGGGTACTAACCTCTATTTTTATTATATAATCCCTCTGACTTTACGCTGGAATGCTGGGATTAGATCTTCTAGAGTCTAGACAATTGTAATTGTGTTACTAGCACATAAGCTGCTCGATGGACACATTAGATAGCATTAGCAATATATTCAAAACAAATGGCTTAATATCCATCCAATGCTAAGGACGACCATGGTTCAGCACCACTACCTTTATTTAGGTGTGTGATGGTACCATGAATTATTGTCCAAAATCAAAGTTAATTTAAAGAAAACTTTGAAATATGTAATTTCAAAAAGAAAGAAAACTCCCTGAAAATGGATACTGATATATTGTACCTCTAATATACTTTTACTTAATCTATACTATTAAAAAATTCTCTAAAATTGTATACATTGATTTACGTTTGTGGTTAATTTGAATATTGAATTACGTTTTTAATTATTTTCATAAGACTATGTTTGTTTACACTTCGCCTTTAAAGCATTATTTTCTCTTTGTATGTTGTACATACTTGCTCCCATAAACACGAGCTACTGATCTCAACTTATGGAGTAGTAAAATAATTACGAAAAAAATAAATTATTTTGCTTACTGTTATATTTCGAAATTGTATACTATTTTGCAATAAATAAATAAAATTGGCAATCATGATATTCTGGAACACATTACTTTTATGCCCCAAGTAACTTCAAGAGGCAGGACCAACCAACCTATGATCACGCGTCTGGGGAGAATGACTTACGCTATCAACTACAAAGTAGTTGGTACCTACCTATTAAGAACATAAAATCTGTGTTAGGTGTGTTATGTAATTTTCTGAATGCCTGAATGTTGATAATGACTTGATGATTAATTCCGCCCCAATTTTTTTCTCGCTAATATAGACCCCAGTAAGTCGAAATCGACCCCCAAGGGTCCACGTGGACCTACCACTTTGGGAACATCTGAGTTAAGCTGAAGAATATTTTAATCCGTATGTTTGCTGTGTAGCTTTGTCAGTTTTTTGCACAATCTGCTGATTTGTGGACCATATTTAATAGTTCAAACTCAATGTCCAATAAGTTTTGTGGAGCTATTTCTCGGTGTATCCGGAATAGAACTATCTATAGATTTATTTAAAAACCTAAAGTATCTCTTTTCTGTAGAAGCAAAACTATTTTTCTGTCAATGTGTTTGTGTGGAATTTGTAGGTTACCACGTCATAAATCTTTGATAGAAAACCTTTTTAAGCCTTTTTTCGATTACGTAGTTGATTTCAGGGGTAATTAACATTATATGTTATCACCATTATAGTTAAGAAATTATTTGTTTGATATGAATGAACCCGTGAAATCTGGATTGCCAGTCAAAAGCCTTATCTCTCGACCTCAGAGGTCGTCAAAGAAGGTAGGTGTTTCTTCAAATATGTAAAATCATGGAACAAGATAATTTAAATTGACAAGTATATGACTACCTCTACACAGGCTAGCCTAGTGAGGCAGGTTATGAGAATCCTCAACTTTATCTAATTGTTTTATATTTTATCTATTTACATGTTTATAGTTGAAAATTTATTAAATAAAGATATTATTATTAATATTTATCAGTAAAAGAAAGTTTTTTTTAAATAACGGCCTCCGTGGTTGAGGGGGCACGCAACTACAACGCGGGTTCAGAATCCCTGCACAAGTAAATATTATTTGATTAATTTGTGTTATTTCACAATTTTTTCATTTAAAATAACACAATATATTTGCTGCACATTACAGAGTGGTAGATACTCTCAGTATCGCCCTGGAGTAAGAACACCATTCATCATTGAAAATTTGCTTGAAATGACTATAGCTGTGTTTGGAAACCAGATCTGAATTGCCAGGTACTTCCCCAACTTCTTCCTTTCCCAACTACCTTCAGCCTCACAGTATTCCCCAATTGGGGATGCCATAGTCTCACTGGCTCCAGACGGTTGGGAGCAGTTGGGATTCTTATGCGGTATTCACATAAAAAAAAACTTAAAAAATCTCACTAACGATAATATTTTTCGCATAAAAATTTTCTTAATAATAAAAAATGTAACCTGTAGATTACTTCCGCTTGAAATATTTAGTTAATTAGTCGTTGTAAGAAAACTTTTATCGTTAGCACATTCTGCATTGTTCATAATGAGAGTTTAATAAGCATGCATAAAATGCACTAACCACAATATCTGACGCACAAGTTATATGCCATAAGTTATATGAATATCTAGAAGGCTTGCTGTACAGTCTCGCAACAAATTGTACACAAAAATGGAGGGCGCTGCGATCGTTAAAGACGTTACAATACTGTAAAACAAAGTCAGAATCCTAACGACGCAAGTGAAGAAGGCGTGTACACAAATATTCGACACGCGGCCCAGCGTATTGTACGGACCTACGGTCAAATTTAGACAAGCAGGTCTAGAAAATTGATCTTTCCATTGGGCTTATTTTATTTGATTCTGATCTCAGATTTTTCTAAATAAATTCCTTGGGAAGTTACAAATTCACTGTATAGAAAAATAAAATCTGGTGCTTACCCCTAATTATATAGTTGAAAAGATAATTACTAATTTTCCATACCAAATAAATTTTGTGAAATATTATTATGGTGAGTTACAGTGTTTATTAATATTAAATATAAATAACTTACATCTGTAAGTATCTGTCTGAAAGAAAAAAAGTATTATAGTTAAAATGTGAGCCAGAACAAACCCATGCTATTAACGTCTTGTGCCGCCTTACGTTTTGGCTGAAAACAAAATGACACGGTGTTTAGAAATCAGTTGTACTTTCTGAAAGGGGTTGATTCTATTTTAATTTATAAGGAACTGTATTAATCGCTCGCGTTTGTATTTTTTAAACTTTTAGCGACACAATGGCATGGTTATGTTTTCACAAATGTACATTTCAAAGAAGCCATTTATTAGTTGATTAAAAATTTAAATAAAATTTGTGGAAGTCATATTTAACCTTACATTTTTATCTACTATAATTGTATTAGCTCGGTGTTACCATAGCAATAAAATATATTGAACGTTGATAAGTTTGGTGTAATTCTAAGTGAGCAAGTCATGCACGGGGGCTCCACCGAAGCCAGTCTCAAGTTGTCCTCTAGAAGTTAGGTGCACTGTATAGAGCCCGCAGATACTAATCGTACACACTGCTCACCCAGCACAAATCGCAAGTGCGCATCACTGTTGAACTTGGTATCCACCTCTGATCTGGACCACCAATATACTTCAAAAAACCCTATTATGACTGTATTCAAAATGGACTGTTCGTTTGATAGATAGCATGGCAATCTTTAAAGCACAAGTCCCCAATCCTTAATGCTGTCCTTGTTCTACCGGTATTTCAATGGAACATGCTTGGAGGAACTTGCGACATTAATCCCTTCGGCACGAGTGCATTGTTGGGAACATGTCCAACACGCGCCCAACATTTGTACACGGTTGACATTTGCCACATGAGAACGCTATGAAACGATTTGCCGGCATCTGTGTTTCCTACCTCCTACACTATGGGTCTCTTCCAGAAATATGTGCACTACTTCTTCTCCTCAAAAAGACAAAGTTCTCTTCACAAAGTATCGCCCAAGATGACATGGGCCTTGGGAGAAATTAGTTTCCTCAGGGCCCATGTGTGAAATTCATGTAATTATTTTTTTTTACTAATTTTTTTGACGGACCATACAGAGGTATATATATATATAGAGGTAAAACTAGCGAGGTCGATACCTAACACGCTACAAGGGTAACCTATTTAATCGATATAAAATTCCACTCGCGACATCTTGTCTTGTTTTCATATTATCTTTAATCGAGTGTGAAGCGATTAGACGTTGAGAGGTGGGTAACAATAGAACACGCTGTATAATTTATTCCTCATAGGTACCTACCAGGTTTACCGAGTAAAGGTAATGGTGAGGTAGGTATGATTGTAAATGTGCACATTCTCTCAATTGAAATTCTTGGTCACTTGGATGCCATTTTGAAGATGTAAGGTTGAAACATTAGGTACCTTCTACATTTTCGACGAGGTTTAACATTCATTATCTGATGGTCCATCGTAATCAAATAGTGTAAAATGATATAAAGTATTACAAAGTACCTGCGTTGGCTTATCAGCCACAATCATTGGGTGCCCATATTGACAATGACAAGACGGATATGATAATAGATAATTGATAAATTAAGTAATAATACAATTACATTAACTAATATTACATAAACAATATTATATATAAAACAAAATGCATATATGGAACTGATTGCAATCTTCGTAATTATATCCATATAAATTTATTTTCTCCATGTTATTTAATAATATTTTGTTTTTAATTTTTGTTGTAACTGGCTTAAATTGCTATAATATTTAAAACGTTTTTTAATTATCAGCAGGAACAAAGTGTATAAATAACAATCGCTATTACTTGCAAACTGTCGTTGCTCGATGGCACTGACTTGATCACGTGACACTTCGAAATCTGCTCAGACTGATGATTTTTCAGGGAAAATAATCGATAATGCCATCATACGTAAATGAATAGACAAGATTTGGTATTTTAACCACACGGTTGAGCTTTTAATGTTTTTTGTTCACGTTTCAGTAATGTTGTCATCCCGATTTAACTATGTTTTAATCCATATCGAACTGGAAGACCCAAGAATTACACATTACGCGTTACGTAAAGAATCCTCTCAACTGTTGCTTGATGACGGCTTAATTACTGATTAATTATTCAACCAATCACGACGAGGGGCGGGACGCACTGTGAAATATGATGCACTTTTTATATTTTTACTATTGCAAATAAATTGAAATAAGTTCAATATATTGAGCGAGTATTTGTAGGCATACCAAACATCTTTAAGTACAAAAAATGTCAGAAACTTTAACAATACCTACCTACATGTATTATAATTATTAGTAATACCTTGGTGCCATCAAATAGAAATAGTTGTAAGAGACCGAAGAGGAAGTCACTTGAGTTTAAAAAATTGAAAAATTAACTAGTTAATCAATCATCCGTTATTCACTTATGACTTGTGTCTGTTCAAACAATTGATTAATTCTGGATTGTAAGGAAGGTGACATAGTGCGATATCACAAATATATCCATACTGGGTAGGTATTAAGAGTACTAAATATTATTACGAAATGCTAATATTAATTCTCTAATATTATTAAGTATTATATATATATTGTTTCATAGTGCTTTCACACAAACGAAGTATTGAATTCCGTTAGTCTAAACTATAATATCTTTGAAATTTATTATTTCTTATTTATATGAATACCTACCTATACTTCATGGAAAATGTGGGATCGCACTAACATCCCTACCCTACATTCCGAAATATATCTTTCTCCAGTATGCCAAATCAGTGTGCCTAACTGTTGCCACCTGTGTACGAGGGCTGAAAAAACCAAGAATTCTCCCCACCTCGAACACGTAATAAGCACAGAAAAGGTAGAACCCCATGTGGTAGACGTTATTGTACGTCTTGCACATAGCCTTTCCATGCTACTTACTCTTCTTGAAGTTCACCAAAAGCTTGCAGATATAAAAGGTCATACAAAACGCAAGGAGTAGCATCCTTTTCATAAGTGAACTGCAATGCAGAAACATTTTACCCTACTCTGAGCGCTCGTCTTTGCCATCCATTCGTCCATCAACTTATTGCTGATGATGTACTAAATTAACGTTTCTGATGACAGGACTTATTTATTGCAATAACTACCGAATTACATATGAGGACACCCGAGAAGAAGAGTCAGATAATAAAGTCAGTAATATTGAGAGCAAATTGGTGTAAGAATTCGAAAATGTCCCAGGATGTCGACCGGTCGGTGGCCGAGTTGACATCGCGTTTGGGTCCCACCCAGGCGTAGTGTGTTCAATTCCTCGGCTGGCTAAGTCCTCTATCACAACACAAGGAACATTTTCAGCTTACTGTGGTGGTAGTAGGAGATTTTCAAATATTGTCAGGTTATTCGTAACCCGGGAATGTTTGTTTTTCTTTTTAAAAAAAATAATTAATTATTGTCATTATATGAAAATAATATTATAACAAGAAGATTATCCATGATCTCTCGAAGCAATTTGTCGGTTTTCTACTTAAATTTCACATGCATACCTAGTATAGGTAATGTTATTTCGTTATTATAATGTTATCGGAAGCTCGCAGTAAAAAAATGATTATTCAACCTCACCAAAAATTTTGGATAAATTTCGTACCAAATCATGATGTCCCATTGCATTAGCACACATTTATTTATTTATTTTTTGAATAATTTGTATAGCGCCGCTTTTGTTAGAGATCAGGGGCGCTTTAAAGTTGATGCAGGTATAACAAAAATATAAATATTACAAAAAGAAGGTAAAGTTAAGTTAAGTAATATGAAGTACAGGAAAAGGTGACACAAAGATAGAAGATGGAGAGTCTGCAGCAAGAATAGGCGGTGAAGAAACTGGACCAGCTGCTGCAGTGAGAGTCTACTTCATATTGATCAGAAACGTGAGAAAAAGGCATGATTTAAGCTTAAAAGCTTTACCTACTTTTGAAGGATCAAAATATTAAATTTTTCTATTTAAATTATTGTGGAAAGTGTGTTTTTTGAGAGGAATTTTCTAACTACAAACTTTGAAGATATAAATGGAGAAAAATGAGTATTCCTAATTTATTAAGAGTCTCTTCAAATTATCGGCAACGCGGTTAAAAATCTGAAATGTTTTTTGTTTCCCTCACTTTTTGTATCGAGTGAAAGATTGTTAAATGCTTTTTTGCCTGGTATTTGTGTGTCTTTGTCCAAAGCTTGTGTTTATCGTCGGAGTTGTTTTTTCGCTTCTCTAACTGGTCTATTAATAAAATTTTAGGTTTTTGGAAATTTGTTTTTTTTGGGTCAAAAATGTAGATTTGGAGTGTTTTGTTTACATTTATCATGCATATTATGAAGGGTTACCGGATAAGATCACAATGATAATTCATCACATTTTTAAAAAGTTATATAAAGTCATGGAAAGTGATGAAACAAAAACTTTATTAACTGGGTTAAGTAGGTTAGGTTAAAACAAAAATTTTTTCATCGTTTCTAATGACTTTATATCACTTTTTAAAAGTGTGTTGAATTGTCACTGCGTTGAGTTATCATGGAACCATTATGGAGTATCTCGTAATTATACATATGTGTATTGTTTTATTGTTACATACGTAGTGTGTTAGTATAATGAGGAAATCTACAATTGGTTTAGTAAATTGCATATGCATAAATCAACCACATTGTAATCAATTGATTTTCTTAAAATAAAACAAAAATAAAAAAAATCCGTTGCCCATCCTAGCCTTACATTGCAAACTATTTTACTTACACTACATTTCACCACTACACTCTATTTATATCTAAAATAGTTTAAATGATTTTTTTTAATAACGTTAATACGTTAAAGTACAAGAAATATATACACCTTAATTATAAGTGAACTGAAATACCGAATCAGTATTTGGAATACACATGCACATATGAAACATCGTATACTCTATTTTAAAAATGTCAAGACTGTGTTACCTTTCAAAGTAAAGACGCCATAGCATTTTTAACCTAAATAAATTTAAAAGTAATATTCTTGTTGTAGTGTACTACAACAGGAATTTATACAACAATAATTTTTACAGTTTTAGAAAAAAAATGCTCTCCTGTTAACTTTGATTCGGCTAAATACATACTTTTCAAATCTTTTAATATGGTAAAGTTTTAATAAATAAAGTAATTTAGGCCTCGGCATGGGTAAGCCACCCAGTGAGTCCAACATTACAGGATTGTACTATGAAATGTAAAATATTGTAACAAAAAAATGCATATTAAATCGTATTTACATTGGGTTTCTACATATTAAGAGATTTGAATACTACTCTTCAATAGAAGAGTTATGTTGTGTTTGGAAGAGGAGTGCACACTGCACAGTGCATGATTGTAGTTATTTATAAGTAATTAATAATATAATAGTTATTATGTGCTGTAGTAAGTACACCAAGTAAGACAAGGTGACAATACATTAGTATTTTACCAAAGTTTATCTGGAAAACCTATCAATTCATTCGTTAAGGGCCTTCAATCCCGTTTTTACAGTATTACGAATAATTTGAAGAAATTCTTAATAATCAATACGTTTTCTCCGTGCATTTTTAAAAACCCGGAACAAAAAAAACTTTTGTCGATTTTATCTTTTCTCATATAAACTACGATGAATCACCATCGATAGTATCTTACCTATTTCCTTCAGATTCCTAGAGTCTAAATAGAGCGTGAGATTTGCCAGCTATCTGGACCACTTCTTGTATCTGTCATACCTGTTGTACCTCCTATGTATTGTGACTAATGAATTAGAAAGCTCGCTGACATTATAAGTTAGGCCAGCCATCGTGCTTGGTCGACCTAATGCAGCAGATGAACTCATAAATTGTTGCAGCAAAGACCAGCGAAGAGTGGTGACGAGATGAATTATTATTCACTGTGGTCAGCGATCATGCCATAATTTAGTTTGATAGTATAATTAATGATTTTAACGTTAATATGATTTTCAATCAATCTTAACAGCGAAGTGGTATGAAATAGCAAAAAGATAAATTATTCCCCATACCTTGCTTTTATTGTTAATTGATTGCATTATTCCCTTAACACTGTCATATTTATTTTAGGCTAAACTGTCAGCCATTGCAAGAATGCCATCTGTATTTGGGTGCTGACATAACTTTTATTTTTAAAGAGGTTATTTGCATTTACCAATTATGAGAAGATTCTAAATGACACAAGGAGAAAAACGAGTATACAATAAGCATATCTTCAAATTATTGGTAATCCGGTTAAAAACGGGATTGCAGGCCATTTCCTGATAAAATCTTAGTAAATTCGTAATAATATTGGAACATGTGTTCATGCACCAGCGTTTGTCTTGAAATTGTATAATGACGAAATGAGATAATGTTTTGATTTTAATGGATTTTTATGAACACGTGTTCCGATATTGTAACAAAAATTTATCAGGAAACCTATAAATTTATTCTTTAAGGGCCTGCAATCCAGTTTTTAACCGGATTACGAATAATTGGAACAGATTCTTAATAAATAACACGTGTTCCGTCGTAGCGTTAATTATATTATTTTTTTACTAAAAGTTTAACATGACATATCAATTCATTCGTTAAGGACCTGCAGTCCCGTTTTTAACGAATTGACTAAAAATTTGAAGAGATTTTAATAAATTAGCAATATTTTATATTAGGAAGTTTTCTCGGTGTGTTCCGGAGATGCCCTTAGCCGGGTTAAATAAATAATAACTGGAACAAACAATTGGTTGATCCCAATATTACAATCGAACTCATCACAAATTAAGAGTTTTTATATTGTAAAATTATTGTGAAAATAATCTCATTCCAAAAAGTCTACATGAACGTACTGCATCGGAACACACGAGATAGTTATTTTTTGATAACTAGATTGATCGACCTTGCGGTTAAACCAGATACAAGTCGATGTCCCGCATCAATTAAACAAAACACATCCAAGATGAGAAGGCCGATACCCTGCAGCATCCGAGGTGGTCCTGCACCAACCAGGGGAAGATGTCAATCCCAGAGATGTCAATGGAAAACCGTCACAAAGGTGATGCCGCAATTATAACTCGTTGGTCAGATTTCAGTCCTGATATCTTATCTCGTTATAACCGCTATCAAAATTTATATTATCATTTTGAATGGGATGAAATGATTGTAGTTTAATGGTTTATCAATATGTCTTGCATAATCTAGATAGGTTATTGTCGGCCTACGTGGTAGAGGGGTAAGACTCTCAACTAACATCTGGAGGTCACGGGTTCTAATCCAGGCGTGCGCAAGAAAATTTTATTTGATTGTTGACATAATATTTTTTTTATTTTTTATTTATTATAAATATTTAAAGATACAAGTTTTATGCAGTCCCACAAAGCTGTCACACATGACGGCTTGTCTGTAGGTTCTACAAATAATATATATTAACATTTTTAATTTTTAATACATGTATGACACAAAATTATACAATAAACAATATCACAAAATAATATATCTCAAAGTACCTACCTATATACAAATTATTTAGGCAGGTACGTTGAGATGTTCAGGAATACATCAATAATAAAGTTCAGAGATACATTGATTCATCGCTTATTAGCCAACGCTTAGTGTTTTTGGGGCAGGGTCTCTCATTATTCTGAGGTTTAAAATAATTATTAAATTTATTGAAAATCTCTGGTATTAAGTATTTAAGCGTTCGGCTTCCATACTTATTTGTTACTCTTGGAATAATGAGGCTGAATAATGAGATTGATTTGTGTTATTTCACAAATTATTGATTTAAAATAATATACAGTATAGTTACGGCACGTTCCAGAGTAAAATACACTCTCAGTATCGCCCTGGTGTAAGACTACCATTCAGAATTGATACGTAGCTTGAAATGACTTTGGTCTTGTTTCCACGGATATTTTATCCCAACCTTACTCTTCCCCCTCTCCTTCCCCTTCCAACTATCTTCAGCCTCACAACATATCCCAAATGGAGATGCCATAGTCTCACTGGCTCCAGACGGTTGGGAGCAGTTGGGAAACTTGTGCGATTTCAATAAAAAATGTACTATTTCTGTGGCTTACTTGTAAAGAGGCCAGTGTTAGTTTTTTCATATTTTTTTGTTATTTTGTCTTAATGGAGGACTGAACGCAGCTGGCGCTAGCATAAAAATGTTCAAAGAAGCGTAGCAGATCACAATTGAGTGCTGGTACTTAGACTTACTCTGAGGAATGGCATTGAGGCATGGAACTGGCATAGGAAGGATGAAAGTAGACTGAATGATATAGAAATGAGATGCGTTGTAAAACCATGTGTATGTTCGTTTGAGAAATGTGAAGATTTGCAAATAATGCAAGATTGATGTAAGATTAAAAAGGGTCATTTAAATGGCTCGGGTATGAATTAATGCAGTGGACGGTATAAATCGGGGATGCCCGAGGACAGGACACGATCAAGTGAACCAAATTCTTGAGGCGATGTATGAATACGAATGAAGCCAGGAGTATGTGCCAAGACTGAGTTGTTTGGCGGTCCATCAGTTGGTCGTTAGTTCATTACTTTCGAATTGTTCGAAATGAAGGACAATAATTTTCAGTTAACCCTTTTATCAAAACATGAAAATAAATCAACAGTTTTAATATGCTTTGATTTTTTGTGTGACTTAACTTCAGTTCTCCTGAGCTTGTAGCATTAAAATTCTTAATTTCCTTAACGCAAATTCCTCTCCTTTATTAAACACGTCGGCATGGCAACTTGGAGGCTGGAGTTTGTTCTCCGTGTGTTGTCACTGGCCCTAGCTCAAACATATTGTTCCCTGACACCGGGTGATGGATGACTGGTCTCAGAGAGGTATACTTCCTCTGCCTTACCTCTCACTTCACCAATTCATCTCTTCTTTTTCATGCGATCCTGATAGATGTAAAAAATATTACCTCATTAGCATCCAGGCTAATTAATTCTGTGTGATACGATTATAATTTTATATGTAAAATATAATATTGTATTAGGTTTCGTTTGATATTATCCGTGATTTCTTTAGCTGCTTATTACAAACTTAATTGAAATTTATATAAATAA